>JANEYF010000559.1:1200000-1772804 GCA_029963845.1 Rhamnusium bicolor | reverse complement strand
GAGAAAAGACCACACAATCTAAATACGAACGAGTTGACACCCAAAGACCACCTACCACATGGAAGCCTGCTCTGGTATTGCATGCTGCTGTCCATGAGGAAGCAAGAAACATAACGCAACGAACACACGAAGAGGAATCAACCAGAGCTAATCTAATAGGACTGAAGTACACGGAGTCGCCCTCGTAATCAGGAGATGGGTGCAACAGACCGTGACATAAGCACAGACACACGCATGCGCGTCCGAACAGGACCGATTACACGAAGCCGAGCTCGAAATCAGGAGATGGGTGCAGCAGACCATGACGCCCGGAGTGTGTCGAGAGCAACAGAGCGTAACATTGGTAGAGTATATAAAGAACTGCCAGATCCAGAAAACGTCATTTCAGTTCGAGTAACCAGAAGCCGCAGTAAGCAGTTATCGGTTAGAACCTGAAGATGGCATATGAGGTCTGCCGAAAGGCGTCGTTCAGACAACCACGGTCCCTCTGGGGCCTATCACCTACGCGGGAGTATACCCGGAAAACGAATTTAACATATATATATATATATATATATATATATACATATATATATATATATATATATATATATATATATATATATATATATATATATATGTATTATATATATATATATATATATATGTATATATATATAATATACAGTGTGAAACACAAACTTTATATTTTTTATTATTATTTTAGTAGTAGTTTTCGGTTCCGACCGTATAAAACTTTCAATATGTTACATTTGAAAAAATCGAGAAAAACAATCTTAAAGTTCAAATAACAAAAATTCATTAAATTGGGAAAATTTATCTAGTTGCCTAAGTTTGACGGGAAGTTATCGACGGCACATTCGTTTTTATTTTGAAATTATACAAATAGTTGAAAATCGAGCTAACCGGCAACCAGATAAATTTTTCCATTTTAATGAATTTTTGTTATTGGAACTTTGTAACGCATAAATTCAGTAATTCCGTTGATATTAATTTTTTTGGAAAAAATCTCGAAGAGGTATAGCGATTTTAACTTCAGCAAATATTTTCAGTCTATTTTTCAGTTTCTTATATCATTTATTTTTAAATTATGACGTCTACGACTTTTCTTTTTAAATGATGATCTATATTTTATTATTGATTTTGGTAGTAGTTTTTATTCGGTTCCGACCCTATAAAATTTTCAATATGTTATTATTTGAAAAAAATCGAGAAAAACAGTTTAGGCAACTAGATAAATTTTCCCAATTTAATGAATTTTTGTAATTTGAACTTTAAGATGCTGTTTTCTCGATTTTTTCAAATATAACATATTGAAAATTTTATACGGTCAGAACCGGAGTAGAAACTACTACCAAAATCAATAATAAAAAATATAGGTTGTCATTTAAAAAAGTCGATGACGTCATAACTTAAAAATAAATGACGTAAGAAACTGAAAATAGACTAAAAACATATGCTGAAGTTGAAATCGTATATTCCCTTCGTGATTTCTTCCAAAAAATTAATATCAACGGTATTATTTAATTTATGCGTTACTAAATTTCCACACTGTATAATATACTGAATATCCTAAACAAAAATCCTCTATGGACTCGCATAAACTTTTAAAATATATAAAAATGGAGTTATACCTACCTAGTATCCTATAAATAGGAAAATGTTTTGTTCCTCTGGTTTGATTATTACCAAAAATATTGACTAATTCCATTTAAAATGACATATCTTGTCAAGTCATTTTCAAATCGAAAAATTGTTTAAAATTAATTCATATTTGAAGAAAAGTATGTAAATATAAAGGTTCGCAAAACAGTGCTTTCAGCTTTTCAGGTTTTTAAAAGAATTGTAAAATGCATTCGTTTGTACGAAGGCGTATAAGAGCCAACAACTTTATTTTTATATGATTATGCTGAATTGTCACTTCAATGTGACAATTGTCAATTCGAAGTGACAATTGTCACATTGACGTGACACAATTGCCAATTCGAAGTGACAATTGTCACTTCAATGTGACAATTGTCACTTTGAATTGACAATTGTCACATCAAAATGTCAATTGTCGCTTCAATTGTCACATTTAAGTGACAATTGTCACTTTGAATTGACAATTGGCATATCAGAGTGGCAATTGTGGCTTCAATGTAACAATTGTCACTTCGAATTGACAATTGTCACATTGAAGTGGCAATTGTCACTTCGATTTGACAATTGTCACATTAAAGTGACAATTCGGCATAATTATATAAAAATAAATTTGTTGGCCCTTATACGCATTCTGTACGTTTTTGTGCTAAAGTCTACAAAAACTAATTACTAGCATTATGTAAAAGAACTGTAAAATTCTAGTACAAAGTAAATTATATCCCAATACCATGTAAAGTTGACACAGCCAGCGTTTCAAAATTCAAAATTTTTGACACGTTGTAGTGGTATATTCCTTAGTACTGATTTTTTAAAAGTGTCCCATTTACACGGCACTGAGAAGCCATTAATATTTATTAATACACTGCATGTGATTAATTAATTTAAGATAAACGACTACCCTGTACACAGATTCCTCACCCCCGAAGTATTCTCAGATACGAGTCAATAATCAGTATGCGTGCATTCTAATAAATACCAAAACATCGTTTAAATATTTTTCTTCCCCCTTCGAAATTGTTAAAATAACCGTCCATTCCGTAAACTGCCCATATTTATGAGGAACATGTTAACAATTGATTAAATTTGTTGCAGATATTACCTCCAGACCCCAGGATGAAGCGCATAAAAATACTCACGCCTCATCAAATCAGCCTACTACACAATTTCACTTCAGCGATAAAAACCGGACGTTGGAAAATGACCCCAGATGCCAGATAACATTGAACCTTACAAATACCGTGGATTATTTAACCAATGATGTAAGAATGTGGAAAGAAATAGCAAATATTCTTAGAGATATTGTGGCAAATGACAGTGTATCTGCAAGAACACTAAAATTTGAGGGAACTCTACCACCTTATGATGATGCTCAATATACGGCCCAAGTTATTATAAACGAAAAACTGGGGGTGCGAATTCCAGTTGTTAATGCTACTTGGAATGCTGATAATACTTCTATTACCTTCCAAGTCGCTAGCCTCGACGATAAAATCTACCTGATAAGGACGGCTAAAAATAAGCTGGAAAGAATTAAATCTAAAATTATCCTTACATTTTAAAAAGTATTACTGTAATGTGCATATTTATTTATTTATTTATTATCATATTTCTTGAATAAAATATTTAAAGATAAGTTTAAGTATGTTTAAGTAATAACTAATAACATAGTGTGTAACGAAAGTACTGATTAAATTCAAATCCCTGTGGATAAAAGGTTATCGATAAAACCTCGGTATATTAATAATAATAATAAGATTATTATCTCTAAGACCAACATATATTATAATTGAAGCTGGAACGTTGAGATTGAATTCTCTGTCGCAGGTATCAGGGGCAGCGTAGAGGATGCGGCATGAGTCCACGCCATATTTGTTAGTTGTTTGATAGCCGTCGATGAGTGGTGGTGACAAAACTATTATAAAATGTCATGCCGCCGACCAGGACCTTTGCTGTTCGTGAATCAAATACACAGTCTTAAACGTTTCGCTAAATTACGTTTCAATGGAGCACTAACAAAGGACTTTATTGTGTGCAAGACGTATTTGTGGGGCAGGAATTACAGTAATTGTAAAATATTTAAAGCAAACATCATATAAAATATTGCCAGTTACAGGTTCAATACTCCGTGGTTCTGTATGATATCATTTTTATGTTGAGTGTGTAACATTCCGCCGCATGTACTTAATAACAATCATTTTCGGTTATTTTGAAATAGATATGTACCTGAGTGATCACACCTACCAACGACGTCATGTTCCTCATATAAAAGAACAAATTGAGAATAATATACGATCGAAATTGCTTTATAGAATACTATGAATAACTGCCGATGACAGTACGGATACAGAAAACAAGGTGGGGAATGTTTTAGCGCACATTTTAACACCGAATCAAGTAACGATGCCATATTTAATCGCAAGTACAAGATTACAAAAAAACAACGCTGAAGCAATTCAACAGTTAGTAATGTGAACTTTTGATAAAATTTGTATGCGTAAGAAAAAATATTTAAATGCTAGACGGGGCTGCGTATATGATTAAAGCAGCTACATCACTTACAAAGTGTTGTGGTAATTTATTGCACATAACCTATCTACTCATGCCTTGCACCGTGTGGCTGAAAATATTCGAAGCAGTTATTAGGATGTCATCAAATTAATGACAAATACAATTCTTTTTAAATTTCCACAATGCATTAAAGAATTTCACAAATCGTGCCCAGGAATTCCTGAACCTCCACAGCCGATATTAACAAGATGGCGAACTTGGTTGGAAGCCGCTTTTTTTATAATAAACATTTTCACAGAGTTAAATCTGTAATTTTCAAATTCAACCCAAAGGAGTATAAAGCCATCAAGGAAAGTCAACAGCAGTTTGAAAATTCACAGGCTGAAGCAGATTGTAACTATACAAGACAATTACAGTATATTAGCAATTATTATTAACCAATTGCAAAACACTTCTGTCTCTTTAGCTCGATCGTTTGAAATAATTGATAACGTAAATGAGGCACTACAAAATTCAACAGATGCCCCTAGTGTCAAGCTGTTACATAATTTAGTATCTTATTAAATAAAAATCAGGATATTGTGCAATTACGCCACATTAATCAGTTCCTAAGGGACGAAAATCTTACAACTGATCTCCAGCAGGATTATGCGTTTGCAAATATTATATCGCTGAATATAATTGGGGAACTCTACATTTACTTCGGACGAAATAAGACATGAGTGAGCCTGTTTAATCATCTTTTACCAAGTTAGTCATTTTATACCACTAAAGTAACGACTCTGGAATTAATACAAAAGTTCCAGCTTTAATTGTAATATATGAAGATATTGGCGACAAAAAATTTGCAAACCTGTAATAAAAGAAATTTAAAAAGTATAATAAAAAAATCTAAAAATTAAGTTAAGTACAAAAATATTAAATAACATTTACAGCAAAGTAAAAAGTCTGCAGCTGCAAATCATTTCTGTGTATCATGGTCGTAGAGTACAGATGTACTTACTGTCGCCGGCATTCACATTGACTGCGGAACTCTTTCTCCAGTCCAGTCTATTATTAGCTTTCGAGTTATGTACACGTTAAGTCACTTGGGCGTATTGCATATTATTTTTGTGTTTTTATTTTATTTGTTGTACTGTATTGTTGATATTAATTTAATAATAAAGCATGGCAGACATACGCAGGGGTAGAAAACGGCTGACAAAGTGATAAATTCATAGTTGAATTCCCGGATTTATTCTATGATGGTGCTAAAATAATTTGTAAAGTGTGCGAGAAAGATTTGATGTGCTGGGACAAGCGTGATTGTGGACTTCACGTAAATAGTGTACACCATAACAATATAAAAATGGCGTGCCTCCGACAACACTGTTTATGTTTGATTTACTATTAATGCTGATTGCCTGTGATGTTCCGTTGCATATACTCGATAAACAACCATCTTGAGAGTTCTGGAATAAATACAATGCCCAGGCGAAGTTACCAAGTCGCACAACGTTATGTAACTATCTACCAACTGTACATGTAGACATGGTAAATAAGATGAAATGTGAATTAAAAAATACACGGCTGTGGTTATCTGTTGATGAGACAACAGATTGTAAAAAAAAATCTATTTTAAATGCTATAGTACGAGTACTGGACCCTCTTAAATCGACAGTTCCACTGTTACTAGCTACCAAAAGACTAAGTCAGTGTAATAGCGAAATAATTACTAGGGTGGTGCTGGACGCGTGAGACAAATTTGAAGACAAATATGTGATGGTGCAGCCCCAGATCAGTTAAGTGCGTTCAAAGACAATTTTACGTATGTGTGTATTACATCAGTAGATGTCGAACAGTCGCTTTCAAAATATAAGAATATGTTTTCACCAAAGTGAACATCACTCATGGAGACAACCATTGTAACATACCTGATGCTGCAAAATGGCTACACATCTTCTCCAGTTTGTGATAAGCAAGCTAGTTCATCAAGATAGTTAAGAGGGTAAGTTTTACATACATTGTTATAAATTGTAACAGTTTATTGTTTCTCGTATTAATTAATTTCGCGTACGCCACTGTCACACGGAACGTTTTTGACAGCCCTAATAATAATCATAGAGGGCTGAAGAGAATCCGGAGAGAGAACAGATTTCAGCACCGATTTTATTTCAACATTTGGGCTGAGACTACTGGACATTTCTTAATAAGGCCATATTTTCGCCTTGAACGCCTGATAGGTGATAGTTATCGTCATTTTCTTGACTTTGAGCTAAATGCATTGTTGGACGAAGTTCCCTACCGATAAGACAATATATGTGGTATATGCATGATGGTGTCACAGCATATTTCAGTAATGCCGGGAATATGTATATTAACACATATTATTATGTATATTAATGCAAATTATTATTGGATAGGTCACGTAGCACAACAACGGGAAAATCAACAGCAAAGAAATTTAGCGGGAAAATCTTGGCTAACACGATGTCCTGATGTGATTCTTCTAGATTTTTTTCTGAGGTTACCTGAAATCTCTATTATAAAAAACACACATTGTAGACCAAATCTGTCTCGCAACAGAATTGGCGAATCCTACATTACTATTGGGAATATGCCTGAAATTTTTAAAAGAGTACCATAGGCAATGGACACCACGAAAATTTAATTTAGTTATGTTATTACTAGAGACCGCATAAAAGAGCCCAGTGGACTCTTTCACAAAACTCTCCCAATTCAGAATATTGCTTTTATGTATACCTAGGAAATTTGTGCAGGTGAATAAATACGATTTTATCACTAATTAATATTAATTTTTCATTTTCAAAAATAAACAAATGAATTTAATTTTGTTCTATGTCATAATGTTTATATTTATATTCAAAAATAACTCATCATTTGCAAACATTACTAGGAGACACGAATTTGTTATGTCAGGTAAATCATATACAAAAATTAAAAAAATAGTGGTCCTAGGATGGAACCTTGAAACACACGAAACAATTAATTTATTAGACTTTACGTTGTTAATTGCTAATAGTTGCTTACAATTAAAGAGGTACAACTCAAGCCACTTACCCAGCCTTTCGCGAAGTTCATGTTTATTAGGTTTCTGCATGAACCACTAAATACTTTACTCAATCCGTAAAAACACCAAAATATATTTTTTTTATATAAATTTACATAAAGTTCATTAAGAAGTATCGCTGACTGAGTTGACCTACCCACTCGAAATGTTCACTTACATAGTATATAAATTATATTGTCAGAAAATCTCAACGTTCTATTATAAATCGATATCTTCTACATTTTCGGGGCAAATGGGGTCAAATTATTCTACACTTATTAAAATGTTTCGTACCGTACTTCTTGCAAAAGATATTTTTGCCTATAACTGAGTGAATTTTTTTTTATTATCAATAAATATTTAAGCTCAGTTCTCATGTTCTAAAAATCATTTGACAAGTCATGCCACAAAACTGATCAACTGCAGATAACATCACTTTGACTGGGATAATGCCTTTAAAACATTCAACCAGTCTATATATTTACCAATAAACTTTATCAATCTCTTCCAGCATTTCTCAACCAACACAAAGT
The DNA here is from genome assembly GCA_029963845.1 of Rhamnusium bicolor. Lineage (NCBI taxonomy): Eukaryota > Metazoa > Arthropoda > Insecta > Coleoptera > Cerambycidae > Rhamnusium > Rhamnusium bicolor. Next base: position 1,765,070 of record JANEYF010000559.1, on the reverse strand, counting down.
AGGAAACTATTAATTGAAATGAGATTTAACAATAGGTCAAAGCGCTAAAGTTAACACTTTGAAGTTCGTTTACAAAGCATCTGAGCGTTCGCCAGTTTCCACACGCGTAACACAAATTCATCAGAACTTAGAGCCAGTTGGCGCCTCTGTACATTTTGGATATCGTATGAAAATAAACTTTATGTACAGTGTGTTTCACTTCTCGTGGAGACACCCCTGTATCTTTTTTTATTTCTAACTCAATTAAGTTCAAAGTTTTATCTGCTGTACAGCTCATTAAGACGATTTTATTTAACACATGAATGTCGTCCGCATCCAAAACATCGGCCAACTGCGATAAAAGGAAACTCCCAATTTTTCAGAAATCATAGTAGGCTTAGAGATAGACGAAAATTTTGTTAACAAAAGTGGTTCAAATGCTTCTCTGTAAAATTTGGTGAAAATTAGAAAATAAAAAAAAATTTGTTTCATTTCTCATGGAGACACCCCTGTTATCTTTTTTATTTCTGGCTGACTTCAGTTCAAAATTTTCTTAGCTGTACAGCTCATTAAGACGACTTTATTTAACATATGAATGTCGTCCACATCCAAAACACAGACCTACTGCAATAAAATAACACTTCCAATTTTTTCAGAAATCATAGTGCGCTTAGAAATAGACAAAAATTTTGTTAACAAAAAGTTGTTCAGAATCACGAATTATGCTTCTCTATAAAAATTGGTGAAAATAGAAAAATAAAAAAAAAAGCAAATACTGTTTCATTTCTTATGGAGGCACCTCTGTTTCTTTTTTTATTTCTGGCTGATTTCAGTTCAAAATTTTATCAGCTGTATAGCTCATTAAAATGACTTTATTTACCACATGAATGTCGTCCGCATACAAAACACCGGCCTACTGCGATAAAATGAATCCTTCAATTTTTCAGAAATCATAGTAGGCATAGAGATAGAAAAAAATTTTGTTAACAAAAGATGTTCAGAATCACAAACTATGCTTCTCTGTAAAATTTTGTGAATATTGGAAAATAAAAAAAAACAAAATCTGTTTCACTTTAATGGAGACGCCCCTGTATCTTTTTCATTTCTGGCTGAATTCAGTTCAAAATTTTATCATCTGTAGAGCTCATCAAGACGATTTTATTTAACATATGAATGTCGTCCACATCCAAAACACCGGCCTACTATGATAAAAGGAAACTCCAAATTTTTCAGAAATCATAGTAGGCTTAGAGATAGACCAAAGTTTTGTTAACAAATGTTTTTCAGAATCATCAATTATACTTCTCTGTAAAATTTGGGGAAAATTAAAAAAAAAAATTAATTCTGTTTCACTTCTCATGGAGACACCTCTGTATCTTTTTTATTTCTGGCTGAATCCAGTTCAAAAATTTTTCAGTTGTTACAACTTTACCCAAAAAGGGTTTTTTCAACATATGAAATTCGTGCATAATTATGTAATTTTTTTAAATTAATTAATAAAAGGTTAATACGTCAATATTTCTTGGCTTTGGGCTTTTTGCCATGCAGCAAGCCGTAAGAGAACTTGCAAAATAAATGAAAAAGATAAAGATACAGAATCCATTTTAATATGCAAAAAAAATACAGCACAAAAACAAGGGTCCAATACGAACTTAAAAAAAGAAGGATGTAAAAACTTGAAAATGTAAATTATTTATTAAATAAAAATTAAACATTCTAAATATTATATTTGGCCAAAGTCTTCAATCGTGTGCTATATTAGGCCAATCTCTACTAGCCCATCCTCAGGTCTGATACATTTTTCAATGCCCTTCCTGGTATTTATTACAACTATTCGTAGTTCTTCAGTTCTAACTTCTATGCCTGCTTGTGTAATCCTCTGACAAAGCTGTTCTACATTTTGAGGTCTGCTTCTGTACACTTTGTTTTTAATGTGACCTCAAAAAATAAAAATCCATAGGATTTAAGTGAGGAGGTCTGGGTGGCCAATGTATTATAGGACTATTTCGTCCTATCCATCTCTGGGGAAAATGTTCATCCATCCACACCCTTACTATTCTAGAATTATGATTGGGTGACCCATCTTGTTGAAAATATAAATTATCTAAAGGAAAATTTGCAATTGTATTCCAGCGATCATTATTTAAAAATTGTAGAAAATTTAGTGCATTTAAATTTTGATAAAAGAAAAATGGTCCTATTATTGTTTCACTAAAAATTCTGGGAATATTGTCTCTTACAATTTATTATCCTGTCAGGATTTTCTACTGCCCAGTGTCTACAGTTCTGAGATGACACTACACCGTTGGTAGTGAAAGTTGCTTCATCCGTAAAAATAACTTTCTTCAAGAAGTCTCTATTATTTAGATAATTATCTTGCATCCATAGACAATATTCTAATCTACTCACTACATCACCTTCTTCCAAGGTATGTAAAAATTTTGGTTTAAAAGCTTGTAATTTATGACGTTTTAAACACCTCTAAATTTTTAAGATGGATAAATGTAGGTTATGAGCCATATTCCTGAGACTGGTAGTGGGACTGGCGTTGAACGCTGCTAATATAAGCCAGGACGACAATACTGTCCAAGTACGGCTGGGCCATCCTGGTTGCCGGTATTGTGGTTGCTCATGTCATTTTTCACCTTTTATCATTCTGCCTGGAGGCATTTTCCTGCACAGGAACAAACAATGCATTAAAATTCATAAAACATAAAAAAAGATAATAATTAAAAGTCAGTTTACAGAGAACATGTGGGTGATTGTATGTACACAGGAAAGTTCCAAAAAACCTGCTCAAAATAATGACTTTTTTATTTTGAAAATAAAAATAGACTTTACGACCGCGGTGGGGTTTGGAGTAGGGAAGGCATGTCTACGCATTGTAAGGCGTAAATTCCCGGATTTATTCGACAATAGTGCTACAATAATTTGCAAGGTGTATGAGACGGACCTGATGTGCAAAGACAAACGTGATTGTAAACGTGACCTAAATTCTGTGCAACATAAAACTAAAAAAATAAGCGTGCCCTCGACAAAACAGTTTATGTTCGATTTACTCTTAATACTGATTGCCTGTGATGTTCCGCTGCACATACTCAATAAACAACCATTTCACGAGTTCTGAAATAAATACAATCCCAAGGTGAAGTTACTAAATAGCATAACGTTGCGTAACTATGTACCAACTGTAAGCGAAGACATTGTAAATAGGATCAAATGTGTACTAAAAAATACTCGGCTATGGTTATGTGCTGACGAGACGATAGATTGTAAAAAAAATTCTATTTTAAATGTTATAATACGTATACGTGTACGTCTTAAAACGACATTTCTACTGTTACTAGCTATCAAAAGCCTATTGAGTGTATTGGCCAAACAATTGCACGGGTGGTGCAAAAATTTGACCTTTCAAAAAGTCAAGTGTTGATATTTGTGACCGATGATGCCGCGACAATGCGTTTGATAGGCTGTTCTCTTCAAGAACACGGTTGTAGGTTGGTACACGATACGTGTAAAGTGCATGCTTTACACCTTGTGACAGAAACTATTCGGCAAAGTTTTCCAGAGGTAGATGCATTAATAGCAAGTACAAAAAAAAGTGTTTCTTAAATCTCCTACACGTCTTCGAGCATTTCATAGCATATATTATGCTGCAAAATTTGTATAGATCTTTTCCAATTTGTGATAACCATTCAAGCTAAGTTGTGCATACATTGTTATAAATTGTTAATGTAGTTTTATTAGTCGGTTTGGATAAAAATTAGTAAAGAAAACCTCAAATTCTCATTTAGTCGACGTTTCGACAAAATTTATTGTCGAAACGTCGACTAAATGAGAATTTGAGGTTTTCTTTACTAATTTTTATCCAAACCGACTAATAAAACTACATTAAGAGATTGTGGATACGAAACTCCTTAGCTAAAAATTATAAATTGTTAATTTCTTTGATTACACTTATACAGGGTGTCCCAACCAAAAGTAGGCACCCTGAATAACTTTGGAGATAGAAATTTTTCAAAAATTGATGAAACACGTCGACCTTGTTTTCAAAGGGGACATATTCTTGTGTAATAATTTTATACCTATCATCATCCCTGTACCCTACACGGCCACACCCTCAAAAAATTCAAATGGCAAAGGGGTCGAGTGATACATCTTTTGAAAGGTCTTTCAATTCCCTACATAACTGCGTATTTTTTTTAACTTTTAACGAATCGTTCTTAACAAAAATAATTTTATTTTTGATGAAAAAAATCTAAAATACATGGCACTGGGTATTGGAATTTATAAAAAAAACTACATTTTTTTTCGACAAAAAACATTACCTTGAACATTAATTTGTTCACAACCAATTTTAAATCGAGATACATTTTACCAGAGTGAGTTCTCAAAATGGTTTATACCCTCCAGGAGATAATAGAAATTGTTAGCATTTATTTTAAAAACGATAATTGTACTAGAGCTACGGAGCGCATAATCAATAGAAATCACCCAGATAGAAGGGTTGGTTCTCAGTATGTTTTACAGTTATTTACAAAATTTATGGAAACAGGTTCTGTAGGAAACAAAAAGCATGAACCTCAGCGACCGATTAGGAGTGAAGCAGTCGAAGTGGCAGTTCTGGGTCATTTGCAAATGGATAATACTCAATCGATCAGGAAAGTAGCTGAGGCTTCCGGTGTATGATGAAGCAGTATTCATCGAATAGTAAAGGCCCACAAATTTCATCCATATAAATTTAAATTGGTACACGAATTAAACGAAGATGATCGTCGGCTTGAATTCTGTGAGATTTTTAGTGAACAATTAAACGGTAATGCCAATCTACTGTACAATACGTGTTTTTCTGATGAATCGACATTTCAGTTAAATGGGCAGGTAGACAGGCACAATTGTAGGTATTGGAGTGAAACCAATCCACATTTGTTAATGGATACTCATACCCAAAGGTCTCAAAAGTTAAATGTTTGGGCTGGCATCTTAGGGGATCACATTGTCGGGCCGTTCTTTATTCCTGACAATTTAAATAGCGAAAGGTACCTCGATCTGTTAGAAAATAACATCGACCCAATAATTACCCAAATCCTCGAAGAAGACGATAATCTTTTAGAGAGCGAACTGTTTCTTCAACAGGATGGGGCACCCCCACATTTTGCTATAGCAGTCCATCAATTTTTGGATAATCGGTTTCCTGAGCGATGAATTGGAAGAAGAGGTCCTGTGGAGTGGCCCGCTAGGTCACATAATTTTACTCCCTTGGATTTCTTTCTGTGGGGCAATTGAAATTGAAGGTATTTGCTACAAAACCCGCATCTCTGGAAGAGTTATATAAAAGAATTGTTCGAGAATGTCGTTTATTGACTCCAGATGTGTTCAGAAATGTTCGTACAGAATTTCAAGACAGATTGTACTATTGTAGGGAAGTCGGTGGGGGTCATTTTGAACAATACATACGATAATTTAAACTGCTTCTTTTATTTTTATTTCCCAAACCTAAAATAATAACAATTATTACTCAGGAACAATTCGATAAAAGTTTAAAAAAATACACAGTTATGTAGAGAATTGAAAGACCTTTCAAAATATGTATCACTCGACCCCTTTGCCATTTGAATATTTTGAGGGGGTGGCCGTGTATGGTAGAGGGATGATGATAGGTATACAAATATTACATTAAAATATGTCCCCCTTGGAAACAAGGTCGACGTGTTTCACCAATTTTTCAAAAAATTTGTATCTCCAAAGTTATTCAGGGTGCCTACTTTTGATTGTGACACCCTGTATGATGCGTACGTCTATGTCCTGTGGCGCATTTTTGCTAACTCTGTTTATAACACAGGACTTTGTTAAATTTTTCAATAATTCAATAACATAAAAACCTTTATTTAGCAACAAGCAAGAAAAATTTTAAGATAAATTACCATTTCTTTATTTAACTTAACTTAATTTTTTCTCGCCACCTGAACTTTTATTCCCTACAGACGAAAAATGTGTTGTATAATATATTTTTTTCACAAATTGAAGGCTATCTTTTCAAACATTCAGTCTTGTTAATTAATACAATAATATACAATAGAAATAAATTGAAAGCAGTGGTATTTATATTAGTTAAATGTACCTATATATACGTTGTTTCAGTTGATTCTTAAATGAGGAGTTTTCTTTAATCTTACTCTTCGCAGTATTTCATTCTGCTATTTTCAACTTCAATATTAATAAATACTTCTTTATAAAGTATTTACGGTTCGATAGGCGTTCCATTCGAGATTCATTGCAATGCCTTATAGCTCTGTTATTGGTTTCCGCTATTGTGTTTATTTGGAGATGAATCTGGAAGCGGACGTACGTTTCATTTGCAGCAAATATTGTTCATTTTACAATGCTTCTCTACTTTTTATTTTTATGTGGGTGAAATTAATTAACAGATACTCACAAGATCATGTCTGTAGTATTCTACTAAATAGTTTCCTTCGTTAACATTATTCAGAAAAATATTTTGAAAATGGAAAAAGTATGATTCGTTAAATTATTTCATAAAAATCTCTCAGAATAAGCTATGAACAGCAATTAAATAGTAACAACAAGAAAATATAATAAATTTTGGAACAATGGCAATGTGTAATGAAAAAAAGATAATGTAAATTTAGGAAAGTGTGGTTAACAAAGTGGGAATTAACAGAAACAGAAAGACTATTTTTTAATTTAGATTCGCTATATTAGAATCCCTAGGACTCGCTAATTTCAATTTTTGTTCATAATTACTAATAAATTAAATAATAAACAAAAACTGGTAAATTATGATGGAATCGTGAAACCATATTCAGATATTAAACAAAATACTATTAGTGGGCCTCGATTTCAGAACACTCCTGTTATACCCAAACTACAACGAACGCCTCTTATTTAAATAAACATCCAATTTCGTAATTACATGTTTATTGCAAGCCTAAAGATTAAACCGACTGGACATAAATCTTGAAATATTTTAGGTAGATAATGTCCAAATTTCAAATATTTGCATATACAGAGTTCTGCGAGAACGTGACAAGCATCTGTATCTCCTAATGTTGGCACAGTAAACAAAAGATTTTTATTAGTAAAAGCAAGTTAAAATAATTAACAAAATATGTTTGTAACATAAATACAAGTCCTGAATAAGAATTGTATTTAATTTAATAATTGGAATATTTTATCCCTTTTACTTTCTTATCGGTATACTGGTATTATATAAGGAAATAAAATGAGCATAAATTCTGCAAATACGAAATTACAGTTAACATGTACATTTTAAATCTTATTGATTCATTATACTTAAGTAATTTCCTCGTATGTTTATGTTTATTCACAATATCTCAAAAAGCTATTTTTCAAGTCTCAGAATATACAGATTGAGCTTGACCAGTAGATACACGACTAGCGGTATGCGCAGTATACAGTCGCCCATTTGTTGCCAGCATGATGGCGTGATCGCAGCGCGAATGGATAAATTACTGTAAATATATATGTATATGTATATTTATGATGGCTTGGAGTTGATGGCGCACAAAATCAGTACAATTCAAATTTTACTGCTGCAAAAAGCCGCAAATATGAATATACCAACTTTGTTTATTCACGAATTCACATAACACCATTGAACCCGATGCATCACACACACAAATTTTGATCAGCAACGGATCACGGATCCGTGTTAGATAGGGAGCCCAGAGGGAATACTGTAACCTGTAACTAATGCGTCATCTGTAGGTGAAGGCCATAAGTACTAAATGGTTTACTATTGCTCTGATCCCTACTAATGACTGATCTGATGAAAGATCTATTTGAAAATACTTCACATCAATTTAAAAGCATGCATAATTGTATCTGAGTCGCCTCCTATCAAAAACAGAAGGGAATACTTAACAACTACCAGTTAAAATTCCAAATTGTAGATTTTGGTAATTACTAGGCATCTGGCAACACTGTTGTATATTCTATCTACAATAAACTTAGTGTAGAAACGGAAGGAATCAGATGTGGAAAGGATGTGATGACTGAGGACTGGAGACGTACCGGATCGCATGTGAAAGGGATACGATGAGACGGAGAAGTACTCTCGTTACTTCGTAAACACAATAACGCAGAAAAAGGCAACAGTGATACACAGTCTTTTTCTGCCGTATATATGACTTTGCTATTTTTATCCTTTATGCACACACACAAAGCAGGTATTCTTTTTCCAATACTGTATACGAAGAATGGACTGGTGTCCGTGTAACTCTAATTCTTTCATTTAAGTGTGACTCAGGCGGAAATACTTATTAACCCGACATAATTTTAGAAATAATGCTTCAGATAGATTAAATGGATTACTAGCATCCCTTAGCTGACGTTGTAAAATTCTGACTTCTCGTCTATAAAATTAGTAATATCAACTGTTATTGAATATCTGTTTACAAATTTTAACTTACTTTTGTCTTATATTGTTGTCATGGTCATTAATTAGTAAATGTATAAAGTCATCAAATGCCATAATTGCAATATCTACATCATCAGAAACCTCTCTTTAATTTTTAACTCTTACTACTGAAATACCATTTAAAAATGTTCAATTAACGCTTCAAGTTAACATGCTTGGTAAAAAATTTAACATCAAACCGACATACAGAATTGTATTTTTTCAAGATCATGTCAAATGTTAACATATTTGATTTATAGATTTGCTATCATGGTTAGTTGACTGTTGAAATTTTAACCTTTTTTAAAATTTAACATTTCTCTTACAAAATCGACACCGATGTGTTCTAATTTGGGAATTGACGTTTATGGATTTTGTAAGGAGGAATATGTGAATCAAACCTTTGCTATATCCTTTTATAAAATTCATCAACAGTCGAATTTACCTCTCTAGAATTCGTTTAACAATGTCTAGTCTACTTGCAGTAACGAGTTGTGCAAAGATGGAAAATGAGCCTTCCTAAAATTGTAATTTGTTTGACTTTTGTTTGTTATGAATTGCGAATTTGTTTAACCAATTTTATGAAAACTGGCAATCAAGGCTGGATGAAGCGTATCCATTGGGACGAGTGAAGCATATTATCACTAACTATTTAAAAGTTAACTAGCTCATAAAAGCTTTAACAGGCGTGTTACGCAATATCGTAAAATGTTGCAAAAGTTGTTAAAGATCAAACTTATTTACTTGGTATTAATGTTAATTAGACTTAGAATGAGGTTCATACAACTCCAGATTACTCACGGTATATAATATCACTGGCATGGCGGACAGAAAAATAAATATTTTTTTTTGTAACATGTACCGGAATAGCAAATTCCACTGGAATAAAGCCTTCTGATCTTATTTTTACTTTTATAAGGGGTCTAATTGTCTCGCTTTAAGAACCAACAGTAATCACCCAACATGGCTGGATCCCATCGTCCTTGAAAACGAATTTCCATTGCCTGATATCTTGATGAAATCTTTCTCCTTGCTCATCCTTACCGCACCCAAATTTTCAGGGAAATAAATTTAAATAAGAATTAGAAAGTGAATTTTTAAAACATGCGTTTGGTACGAATCTAAAGGTTTTCTTACTAGTTGCTTGTAGTTCTCATCCTTCTTGCTCCCTAAAAATCTCCTGATTATGCTTACAAATGAGTGCCAAGCTCTGGGTTCCTGTTTGTTGAGTGTTCCTTTAAAATCTGCATCGTCAAGCCATTTTCTAATTTGAGGACCAGAAAAAAATGCCTTGTTTAAGTTTCGGGTCACTTAATTGTGGAAAAAGTTCTCTTAAGTATTTAAATCCTTCATTTTCCTTATTCATAGCTTTCACAAAATGTTTCATTAGCGCAAGGTTACTATGACGAGGTGGCAAAAGAATATTTTTAGGATCTGCAAGGGGAACATATTTAACATTACTAGTTCTTGGTTCAAATTCTTTCATTTTCAACCAAATTCTTTTCACATAATGGTCTTTTACTGCACCACTGTCCCACAAACAAAGAAAACAACAATATTTTGTAAAGTCTCCTTGAAGCCCTACTAAAATTTCCATTACCTTTAAATCCTGACATATTTGCCATTTGTATTTATTTGTTGTAATTAATTTTATTTAAAATGGTGCTCATACTGTCATAATCCTCTTTCATTGTTCCTGAATGTGCCCATTGGTACAGATGGTTTTAAATTTTCTTTATGTAGTAATACAACTTTTTAAACTTTATTTGGTGGAATCTATGAATAAGCACCACTCAGAAAGGGAATGCTCGATATTAAGTTTCTGCGTTAAACCATCAATATCAGTACATACGCATAGTGAATTTTCCATATTATAAAATGCAGAAAATGTTGCATTTCTTTTTCTAAAGGTTATAATCTTTGTTTCTTTAGGCAGTAAGTTTGCGACGTTGGTGTCAAATATGTGACGTTAATTCACGTCAAAGTTAAAAAAAATGTTACGTACTATTACTTTGTACGAAAAACTGAACACCTTACCAATCCTCGGCTAGCTCGTTATATCACAGGTTGAGTTACCAGTATCATACAGATGCCTTCAGCTTCTCAGTACTCTAAATTTAAGAAATAAACAGTTATTGTTTAATCAGAGAATTTGGCATACCTTACCACACATTATTTATTGAAACTTACTTTGGAGAATTAAACAACATAGGTTTAATAAAATATTTAACTATATTAAGTCAAGTCAATAGCAGGGTTAAAAAAAATTATTTACAGATAGGTATGTGAAATGTATAAATTATCCCCAAACAAAAGTATAATACTAGTAGGTAGATTTATACCACATGCAATTGCATATAGTTTACATAAAACCACATAAGAAAATATTTATATCTAGATAACACTACGATTACATTTAACGTAATCAAAATGCATCAATCAATGTCAAATCTAATTTGACTGGACTGTATTTGCATTACCAGTACTAAATTTAATTTTGAATAAGAAAATTAAAAAAAACAAAATAAATGATTAATTATTTACATCTAAGGCCAAAATTTTTAATATATAAAAAATATATATATAATAAGACTTAACTTAACCTCCGGGGGTGGAAAGTGTGTTTAATTTTGTTTCTTCAATACCAGACTAATATTGTTCCATTAACCAAACTGCAGCATTACGAAAACTCTACGATGAAATTAATTGGCTCTTGACTTTCAACGCTTGTCAAAAAACACAAATCAACCCTCTATTCCAACTCCACTTTGTACATTAACAAGACTTGATAAAATTCTATTCCATTACCATACAGCCAAAATTATATATAAGACCATATTTACAAAATGAAAGATTATCCTAGGTAACATAACCTAAACGACCTTCTTAACCTCATAAAAAACGGAAATGCTTTTTATTACGCAAGTATAACCCATTAAGTTTATCCAGTGAAAAACCATAAAAGCCCAGTGATAGTCGCTTAACATTTTAATAAGGAACACAAGTGAGTACTTGTTAATTATTGTCCTAATTTAAGAAACTTACCCTTCTTATATGGCATAATTCTAAGTCCAGACACATACTTAATTGTAGAAATAATCCAGCATTTAGCTGAGAAGATACTAAGTAGCACCCTTTAAATGGCGAAAGAAATAATCGCAAAACAACGATGATTAACATCTACTAAGATAAATTTGGATTAAAAATTTTAATCTCTCACCAGCTACAACTAATAAAATGTACGTCTGAACGCTAAGACGACGAACTATGAAGAGAGGAAAATCAACCGGTGGAAGTTCTCACGTGATAGATTAACAGAATATCCAGAAAGTCATTAGCTAAAAAATACCAAGGTCTGTCACAATTCGATTGAATGTGAAATTATTTAAACACGTATCAATGTTTGTCAAGACGAATATAAAATGTAAAACTTTAATTAGAAAAGTTAGAAAGATAAGAAAATTATATAAAGTAATATTTATCCAAGGCGAATCATAAAATGCCACGGCCACGGCCATTCGGTTATTTGCAGATTCCATAAATTTTGTCGACCCTAATGCTAATAGCTGAGGTGCGTTTCATTAATGTAATTAATGTACTAATACACATAGCAGAGATAAACGGTCTAGGAAGTAATAGTCTGGAATTATTTTGAAAACAACCCAATTATTGTCCAAACATTTGTTATTCCATAGTTATTCATTTCATACACAAGGTAACGATCTTTATAACTGAACAAGTCTATACAGAACAGACGAGCTCACGTGACAACAGATCAACTCGGTGTGCAATTTTTTCTGTTAATAGGGACGTATCAACAAATAGAAACAGTAGTGTGATCTATATTACAAAAATTGTGTCGGCTAGTGAATTTAACAAAATATAAATGTTAAACATAAAGGGTAAGGTAATTAAAAAAGAAAAGTAATTTTTATAATCCTATTACATAAATTTTAAATCAGCTTGTACATTTACCTTATCTAAAATTTAATCCGCCTGCGGAAAGTTGTACATCGCATTAGCGACTATGATGTACCTTTAGCAATTGCAAATATTTTCAAAGCTTTTATCTCTGTTAAAAGCATCAAGGTAAAATTTGAAACTTAAATTGATATCACATATTAAAACAGCATAAAATGTAATAAAGCAAAATCTGTAAGAGTGAAACGCTTGTGTAAACAGATTTCGAGTGAAATCCGGATTATATTTTCATTCGATATAAAAAAGGTGTCTGGTGACGAAGGAGATAAGAAGTTATGTGTGCAAAGCTCACTGTCATTTACTTTTATAGAGAAATTTCTGTAAAAAATGGCTCTGCAAAAGCGGGATTGAAGCGATGAACCGCGGAATTCAATTTTCCATTGACACCCATTCATCTTCCGAGTTGCGGAATCACGACGCTGGTCCCTGACTTTAGGGGTGCCGCCCGACATGTTCAAATATTCGGATATATACTGTATATGTTACTAATGCAGAATGTAGCAATGTTATGGCTCTCACTGGCATGAAATATTTAACGTTTAAACACATTAAATTGTAAGTTACATGTCCAAATTTGCATATATGGTATATATTTAATGCAATAATTCCTACGATTAGTGCTTAAATTAGTAAATAGATACTGAGCATGTAATTGGATAATATTAATATAAATACTTATATAATATAATTATTAACTATTTTTTCACTATAATATTAATAAACAAGTAATGAAAATACTGCATTTACGTAGGGTAACAGTAAAACGTTCTCCCAGATATTATACTGATACAAGGTAGGGTGTCCCACTAGAAACTGCATCGATCGATATAAGCAAAACTATGTAAAAAAAAAATTTCACCTAAAGTCAGTGTGGCTAACCCTACAAAAATAATTACAAGCATTTGGTACTTTCGGTTATATGGGTAGTCGATACCAACATGGTTATTTTAACTGAAATACGTTGTATGGGGTTATCATAAAGTATTTTAAATTCTTATATAGTTTTAAGAAATTATGCTAGTAACAGAAAGTAAACAGAATCTAGTTACCTCAATAATTGGATTTTTGTGTATCTAAGGAAAACAAAAGAATTGTCGTGACAACTATTGATACAAGTGTCAAACAAAATAATCGTAATTTAGAGAATTGTTCTCAAAATAAAACTCGCGTAACGTAAATTGTAACAATTTTAATATGGATTTGCAAACAAGAATTTGTTTAGTGCAATGTTATTATGAAGGCGGTAAAAACTACACTACTGGATTACGAAGATTTCGTACGAAAATGGGTTTGAGTGCAGGGCCGTGCAAAATGAAGGCATATCGTAATTTGATTAGCAAATTTGAGAGAACAGGGTCTGTAAAAGACCTTCCGAGGTCAGAAAGACCTAGGATTAGTGATGTCCAAGCTGCAAAAGTTCTTCAAGAAAATCAAAACGTAGCCAATACTAATCCGCTAGCAATCAATAATGTGAATGCGATATCAAAACGATTACAAATGACATACACCACGGTTTGGAAAATTTTACGGAAAATCCTAAAAATGTATCCCTATAAACTGCAACTGCTGTTTGAATTAAAGGACGCAAATTTTGCTCTCAGGTACGATTTTTCATTACACGTATTGGCTCAGATGGAAATTGAACCCGAATGGTTATCTCATATTTTATGGACAGATGAGATCCATTTCTCTCTTAATGGTGGAATTAATACTCAAAACTGTCGAATATGGTCAACAGAAAATCCACATGAAATCGTTCAGCAAAGCCTTCATGACGAAAAGTCACCGTTTGGTGCGGTTTCACACCTAATTTCATCATTGGTCCATACTTTTTCGAGGAAATACAGAATGGGAAGGTCGTATCTGTAACTGTTACTGGTGAACGATACCTGCAAATGTTAAGGGATTTTGCAATTCTACAGTTACAAAACGAGTACGAAGGAATTGAAAACATGATTTTTATGCAGGATGGTGCACCTCCGCACATTTACCGACCAGTTAAGGACTTGTTAACTGCGGTTTATCAAGATCGTGTTATAAGCAGACATTCTGTGAATTCATGGCTACCAAGATCGCCTGATATTAACCCAGCGGATTACTGGCTGTGGGGTTATTTAAAAAATTTGGTGTTTAGAACACGGTCAACAAGCTGGAGGAATTAAAGGACAGTATTAGAGAGCAAATTCGTGCAATTCAACCAGAAATGTTGAATAGTGCTGTATACAATTTGGAGGAATGGTTGGTAATTTTACAACAACAAAATGGAGGTCATATCGAGCATTTGCGGTAACTAGTGTTTGACATCAGAAATCCCATTATGGAAGCAACTAGATTCCATTTACTTTTTGTTATTAATTTGATTTATTAAGAATATATAATAAGTTGAAATATATCCCTTACTTTATAATCACACGTTATATTCCTGATTTTTTATGAAGAGCATAAAATTGTATGTTGGAAACATGTAGCATAGACTATACCTAAACCCAGCCGTTTCGGAGATACTTGATGTTTGTCAAAATGACAATGACGATTTGACGCTGTCAAAAAAAAAATGCCAACACGTTCAAATTACACCCACGAAGACTTTCAAATTTCTATATTATCTGTGGAGAATGTAAGAGAGTAATATCAGGAATGTGTAACATATTTGCTACACGATATCCACAAAAATAGAAACCGTCATCAGGCACCGTAAAACGCATATTGGATAATTTTAGAAGATAAGTAAAAAAATATATATATTATATCCAAAAACCGAGAAATGTATAAACTAAAACAGCAAATATAAAATCAATTAAATGTGTGTTTTCATTTTTAATTCAATAATTGTTCAAAATTCCTCTCTGGATCCTCCACACTTTATCTCACCTTGGGACAAATAGTTAATGGGTAGCTCTTCTAACTGAATCCGGTGATAAGTTTTGAAATGCATTTCTCACTTTCTGCGTAAAATCTTCAGTGGTTGTTAAAGTACTCTAATAAAGTTTATTTCTAATGGTTCACCAAATGAAATAATCCAGAACTTACAAATCGGCCAAGCGAGGAGGCCATAGGAAAGGTCCATTATTGGCGATCCCTTGGTCGTAAAAAATGTCTTGTAAAAAATTATTAAGCGTTATGTGGAGGGCATCAATGCACAATGTTTTGATTAATGTATACTAGGAGGACAAGATTCATTATACAATTTATTGAAATTACCGAAATAATCAAGTAATCGAATCGTATGTAATTCACAAAACATGGTTTAGTTCATTTTTTATTACTGTTAATTAATTATTAATGTTCTCAAATCATAATTTTTTTCAATTTTAATAAACTTTTTCTTTGAGTACATCTACGTAATTCTTTATATCTGGTGTTGTTTGAAAGTGAATTTAATATAGTTTTCCTTAAAAAAACCGTTTGCTGCGCACAAGTTTGCATCAATGTCTTTTTACAATTTTAGAACTTCAGTACTTGATATCGCGGGTTGAATTATTTTATGTATGGCAACGAAATGCCGAAATACATACTTACGTTTTAGCTTAGTACATGATGTAAAAACTAGGGCTGACCGAGGACACCGTGCTGACATACACATACAGTGTGTTCCAAATTCTATGCTCACCATTGTGATCTCGGAAACCATAAGAGCTACAAGGTCAATTAAATGGGATAAGTTTTAGCAAATTGTATGCTGATTAAATAATCCGTTAAGAAATCACGGCTGAAACTGTTTTTGAGATTTTCCAAAAAAGCGAAAATGTGATTTCTCTCTTTGGCTGTAGTTCCCAATAAGCTGCTCCTGTTAAATTGTTGTGAAAAATGAATAGACCAATTAAATGACGATCTAAAAATAATAATTAAGGAAAGAGTTATAGGCAGATCATAGGAGTAGAATAGGAAGAGAAAATGTATTCCCTATCATGCCGTACCGAACATTGAATCCAAAACTAGCTTAGAATCTTCTTTGCGTAGTTACATGCGGATTTTCTGTGGCCCAGTGGTGATAATTGTGCTTGTCAAAGACTACACGATTTGTAAAACAACTTTCATTGGTTCATATAACTCTCGATTGAAAATCAGGTTGTTCTTTGCATTTCTCATTAAACCATCGACAATTCTCGCCGGAAATGTTTCTAGATGAGAAGCCGATGCGTTTTGTGAAGTTCGATTTACTTGTAAATAGCATTCTAACGTATCAAATTTTCTTCATTTGAGAATTTGTGCATCATTTGGCAATAATTTTTTTACTCCTGAACAGTAATAGTAAGTATTCTTCAACAATTTACAATAATGCCACTACTATTTAGTGAACAACTGCAACTAAGAGTAATGCTTATTATTTGTTTTAAACTACAGCCTACTAAATTTTACTCTAAGATGTGTGAATTTGGTCGTTTTTAGAAAAGCATTTTTCAAATTTTACTAACTACTAACTACTTTGCATGCAAGAATGTCTTTGACGAAGAGGATTTCTTTGTTCAAATTTTGAACACTTTATCGACAATTTTATGAAAAATCTTAATGATCTAAAAATTGATATTTTTAGAAAATTGTGCGTATAAAGTAATTTACAGTAAATTATAATTACATAGATAATAATTAGTCGCCGTCTGAATAAGCAACTTTCTTGTCTCTGGCTTTTCAAAAACGTTTTGATTTTCCATGGCCTACTATTTTGTTTTGTTAAGCAATGGATAACTTTTCTTATTAGTCCCTTGAAAAACAATTTTTCCTCATCATTTAATACATGATCTGAAAGCTCCTTTTAAGTGAAATCTGAAAATCGAAAAATTCAATATGGCTGCCATAAGCAGAACAAAGGTTATCTCAGATATCTCGAAAATAAAAGACTATGGAGCCTTCGTTTTTAGACCAAAATATTAGTCTCCAAAAAGTCTAAAACCTGTTTGACCAAGCATTACTTGGCTACAGCCAAAAAGGAAAATCACAAAATTTTCGTTTTTTTTTTGGAAAATCTCAAAAACGGTTTCAGTTAGCCGTGATTTCTTAACGGATTTAGAATCAGCATAAAATTTGCTAAAACTTGTTCTATTTAACGACCTTGTAGTTTTTACCGTTTCCGATATCCCAATGGTGAGCATCGATTTGGGACACACAATATAAAGATATGATAAATGATATATTTATTATCGTTAAATTGGCGATTTAGTAATATCAAAAATAACACGAGCAATGATTATTTCACTGAACACACAACACTGCACACTAGTAATTTCTAGAAGTTCAGTAAATTAGCAGCACCTGTTCTAGATGTTCAGGAGTAAACTTTTCACGTATGTTGGTCAAAATACATATAAAAATACAAAACACTCTTTAAAAAATCGAATAGATGTTAAATATGTGAAGTATAAACTGAACAAATCCAAAAAGTTCTTCTTACTCGTGAAGGGATGTAGATATAAAAAAAAATAAATGAAAAAATATCCCCTCAAACGGCCTGCTGACTTTGACAGCCTATTATCCTGTGCAATAGCCTCAGTCCCGTTGAAATAAACACAAAAAAAGTTTTGAAAAAAAATCTTTAGAAGATCGAATGGATTTTAGCCACAGGCACAGGCAACATGCATTTTTCACCATCTATACCTATGTAAGATATGATATGAATATAAACATAAACATAAACACCACACGAATTAGACAACCCCCGAATCCAAAGCCGAAGCTGCACGAGAGAGTGTTACACTTATGAAAAAAGGCGGACACACAACCATTTCCACCGACATTACCAGTGACGGTGGCGGGATTCAAAACCGCAGGACGATGGAGAGATTGTCTAGTCACACTTGCCATCGCATATTCTAGCCAACTCCACCACCGCGCCGGTGCGGACATGTCATGTACTATTTACTCGCGTATTTTAATAATTACTAAAAACATAAATTAATTTTCTTCTATTTTGTAAGTTTTTATGTTAGTTTTCAAATGTTATAACAGTTAATAAACGCTTACCATTAGTTAACAAACAAGGGTAGGTATCTGATTAGTGAGTTTAATAATCTTTAATAATAATTAGACCTCATCGTGACAGCTAGAATAAGGAGTCTGTCTCTTTACTTTAAAGAGTCCTGAAGTGGGTTGGAATCTTTGAAGTGACACTAACACTAAAGCAATTTCCACAAACACCCAAACATTGAATACTGCATCTGACGCGTGCTCCAACAAACAAGTTAGCTTGATCTTATGATGCTTAAAACTGACAAGATGATGCCTAGAACTGAATCATAATTTCTAAAATATTGAAATGAAGTTGACATTCTTTTATTCTGATCCGTACAATTTTAAATTTATTAAAATTTTTAACAAGTCGACATTCAGTTTACACCGCACTATGTAAGCAGTCATAAAATAGTAAAACCCAATACATATCATAAGCAAATATGTAATAAAGTGTATCAGCAAACATTAAAACAGTCACAAACATTAAAATATGTCGCCTGTTTTTCGATTATTGTAAAAAATTAACTTTTCAAAGTGAACATTTCAAAAATGATTTAAAATTACTAGTTTCTGCGGCAGGATAATTTATGGATTTTTAAATTAAACTTTACGGGGGTGCAATGCGCTATAAATAAATAACAATTTTCAGATTGTGGGACACTCCAATATATGTCAAATAAATACAGGGTGATCTACCACGATTGTGCCAAACTTCAGAGGCTGGTAATTTATCAAAAAATAAATGAACTTTCATTAATCAATATATGTCCTAAAACGCATAATAAGGGAGCTACAACCCCTTGAAGGGGGGTTGATGAATATCAATTTTTCGATTATAAGTCCGATATGGTGGTGATTAAAGAAATGAAATTTTCATGCATTACGGCCCCGATGTAGGTGCATAAAAGTACAATTTTCGTAATTAACAGCTTGCTTTACTGAGGTAGTTTTGAGGGGTGAGGGGTAGTTTTTTACCCTAAACTTTTTTTGACATCACTTCCGAAGCAAAACTTTTAAATAAAATTATTTCCTATGCAATGACTCAGAAAAAAGTATTTTTCAAAATTTCTGTCACACCAGCCGTTTTTGAATAATTTGCGTTGAACGGCAATAAGGTTTACATATTCATAAGTAGTAAACTGATTCATTGTTATTATTTTTTTATTTTTAAATAATTTAGAATCAGAAATGACACTTAAGCAATGTAAATGACATAATACTACAAATCAAAAATATCAATTGTTTTTAAATATAGGTGACTTCAAGCCACTTGATTTGAAGATTGATCGAATTAAGTTTTGAATATTTCACATGAAAAACCTTATTGCCGTTCAACGCAAATTATTCAAAAACGGCTGGAGTGACAGAAATTTTGAAAAATACTTTTTTCTGAGTCATTGCATGGGAAATAATGTTATTTAAAAGTTTTGCTTCGGAAGTGATGTCAAAAAAAGTTTAGGGTGAAAAACTACCCCTCACTCCTCAAAACTACCTCAATAAAGCCAGCTGTTAATTACGAAATTTGTACTTTTATGCGCCTACATCGAGGTCGTAATGCATGAAAATTTCATTTTTTTAGTCACCACCATATCGGACTTATAATCGAAAAATTGGTATTCATCAACCACCTTCAAGGGGTTGTAGCTCCCTTATTATGCGATTTAGGACATATGTTGATTAATGAAAGTTCATTTATTTTTTGATAAATTACCAGCTTCTGAAGTTTGGCACACTCGTGGTAGATCACCCTGTATACAGGGTGGTCCTTAAACACATCGACAAAATTCAGGAAATAATTCCTAAAATTATTTTGAAACTAGAAGTTAAATGAAATTTTGTCCTTAACAGCTTCATTTCGAGGAAATAATAAAAAAGATTTTTTTCTTAATTTCTATAAAATTCGTGAAGATTTTTTTTTGGAACTCAGTGTGCTTAATGTAATAAGTACTTAAAAACCACCGTACAACATTGTTTTGTAAATAGAGGCGTAGATTTAGCATTAAGTAATTTCCATATACAAATTATTGTAAATACAATTGATAACAAAATTTGCCAGTTGAACTATTCATTGATTTTTCCCGTGCATTTGATATCTCGAAAATCTTACAAGCTGCAAAGACGCGTTTTTACATACAGTCTATTATTAATGAGGATCCCCATTTAATGGTGTTAAACAAGATGAACTTCAACTGGGCATGCGAAACTGATTCCACCTCTTTTCCTCTTATTTTTTGTGATTATTTTGTTTCCACTTTCTATCGCCGAAATATGATGTGCCACTTATTTTTACACAAAACGGTTATCTTCTCCTATGGTTGTAGACTGCATGCTAAAGAGCGTCTCTTCAGCTTGAATGATTCCCGAAATATTAAATAAAAACCAGTTCTTCGATACCTTCCTCAAAGGACTCTAGCTCCCATAGAAATGATTTTCGGACATATGTTTATAGGAACTTTTCTTCATACTTTCCCTCGCACAATCGCTTCCTGAAATATGGTGACATAATTTCCTGACACCCTATAGCTCGTAGATTCACTCCTTTAATTTATTTTAAAGGATAATGAGATAAAACTCTTATTAAAATCCTTTATTATTTTCACTAAAGAAAAATACAGTTTGATTCTCCTCAGAATTACCTTAATTATTATAAATAAACACAAAATAAACTTATGTTTGATTTTCACAATTTAATTATCTTTCCTAACTACATACCGTGCAAAACTAGTAACAGAAGTGGATCAGCTAATAAAGGAAAAATATATGGAATGAAGAAATGGCTTATAGAAGATAAAAAACATCAATATAAGAAAAGGGATGTCTACAATGTTTATCTGAAGGTAGTACACACAGAGTTAGTTTATAGATTTCACAAAATAGAATTTGATTTAATAGATACGGATATTAGAAATCAAGTAGAAGAGTTAATACATAAAAAATTTGTTAGACAAAAACGTAAACTTAAATCACTTAATTCTAAAAAAATTAAAAATAGTAGTCAATATGATAAAAAATTCTCGGACCATGTTTTCTATAATAGATTCATTAATTTAACAAATACAGTTTTCAGGACAGATGAAACTAAATTACTAGAAAAAGGATTCAATTATAATATTAAACCAAATACTAACATGCACAATTTAGAATATTTAGGTGTAGAAACTAAAATAGCATTAAAAAGGTCTACCCAATAGTTCTCTAAGTAAACATTCAGTAGCTGAATTTCTAAAATCAAAAAATCACAATAATAAACCAATACAAAACAAAGGAAACATCACAGCAAAATTAATTAGTAAAAAGTCAGTCGAAAATAACATTATCTTTACTAGAGCAGATAAAGGAAAAACAGTGATTGCAATTAACAGAAATGATTATATAGAAAAAACAATAGATTTTTTTAAATTCACCCACTTTTGAGAAACTTGATAAGGATCTCACTGAAAAATATCAAAAAACAGTTAAACATGCAATAGATAATTCACCTAGTATATTTAGTTCGAAAGACAAATATTGTTTAATTCTAGCAAACTCTCGAATAGACTAATAAATATAGTAGTAGATGCATGTAAATTCAAATCGACGTTTAGTATTAAATATTTCTGTGAGTTAATTAATAGAACTAAAAATATTAAGTTGCCTGACAATGCTAAATTTATTTCTTTTGATGTACAAAATTTATTTCCTAGTATACCGCCAAGAGATACCATAAAAATTATAGAAAATTTACTAGATAGAAATAACACAAACCGCGTTGTAAAATCTGAACTACTAAATTTACTGACGTCTAAACCAAAATTATTTCCAATTCAACAACGAAATATTCACATCAAAAGAAGGCCTAATAATGGGAAACCCATTAAGTCCTATTTTAGCAGAAATTTTTATGGACGATATTGAGAAACAAATACATAAAAACAAATTAAGTAAAAGTTTTTTATACTGGTATAGATATGTAGATGATATCGCATGTTTTACAGGTACAAGACAGTTAAATAGTTTTGTAGACTTTATTAATAATTTACACCCTAACATAAAATTTACTGTAGAATATGAAAAAGACAATTCGATTAATTTTTTTAGATTTAACTATCACAAGATTAATAATTCACATGAATTTAATATTTACCATAAACCTTCGTACACAGATATTACGATTCATAATAGTTCAACACATCCTGTAAAACATAAACACGCTGCCTATATTAGTATGATAAACATATTAACCAAATTTCCTTTAATTGAAGATAATTACAACAAGGAATTAAATTTTATTAAACAAATAGCAGTGAGTAATGGTTTGAAAGAACTTTGGTTAACAATTTATTTAAAAAGAAAAATTATAATATTGCAATAGAGTCAGTTTATCCAAAAGCAGAAATCAGTGAATTAAGTGATTTAAGATATAAAACCCTTACTTATATAGGCCAACCTACCGAAAAAATATCAGCTGAACTTAAGAAAAAACATAATATTAAAATAGCATTTAAAACTAATAACACTCTAGGAAAATTTATATAGAACAATAAAGATAAAACTAAAAAAAGAAGAAAAAAAGTGGAGTCTATAAGCTTACTTGTGGTACATGCCCTAAAGTATACATCGGACAAACGGGATGAAATTTTGGAAAAAGATTGTCCGAACATAAACGTAGTTTTAATAACAATAAATTAGATTCGACGTATGCCAACCATTTGCTAGAGGTCAATCATTCTTTTAATAATAATTTTGATATTTTACACACAGAGAATAAAGGATTAAAATTGTCACTATTAGAGACATTAGAAATCAATAAATTAAAAAATAGTAATATAATTTTAAATGACCAACTAGATTTAAACTGTTCACCACTGTTAAATATTTTCTAAATTATTTTGTACCTTATTTTATTACTGTTCCATTTTATTACCCTAGATTAGTTAGTTGATACTTATATATATACCCTCACTTTATAATAAAGAATTTAGTCTTGTACACATCATCTGATGAAGCCACTGTGTGGCGAAACAATTGTCATGAGTTAATTAAATTGTGAAAATCAAACATAAGTTTATTTTGTGTTTATTTGTAAAATGGATTTTCATCAAGTAAAGGTCGAATCAAGCAACTATTTAATTATTATAGGTTTTGTTTATAATAGAATATAGTATTTTCTTTACAAATAAATGTTTGATATAATTCTTTTAAAATAGAATTCTGTGCAATTTGTCTAGATACTCTAATGGTGTCGAGAAATTCTCTCAGGTGCGAAAATGCAACAAACATTTTCTAAGCGTAGCTCGGTTTATTGTGATGCCAGAACACATTACCTTACTAAAAGTTGAATATTCAACGTAAATGTCAAAATGAGCAAGTTTTATGGACCGTGTACGATTGATGGTGCTTAAAGTTTTATCGAGAGACGATATATGACTATTTTTTGAAGTTTAGCTCTATATATCTGAATTAACCAAAATGTTTCAGCAATAAATATTTCGTAAACAACATTAAATTCATATTATATAGAGACGCCAGTGAAATAGATAACGTAAGGTTAATTATTATACTCAAACTGTTTCCTTATTGAGAATAATTTATTAGCCTAATTAAAAACTTAATATACAAAATTAAAGGAAAATTTTAGAGAGTTCGCAAGCAGAAATCATTAAACAAGAGGGATCGTGCCATATACCTTACAAAGATGTAGCCACAGGCATCGGTAGAAATATTATTCCTCATCAGCGCAGTTTAAAAAATATGAGGTGCATATACTTATTACAAATAATACGAAAGTGTTGGTAAATGCTTAATTCTTTTAACTTAATAACAATTTATTATTTAATAAACAAAATGACCAGAAAATTTTATACAAAATGTGTTAAACATAACAAAATTAATACAAATAATCACAGTTGTCGTACGCCAGAGACAAAACTATTGGCACTTTTTCTACTAAATAATCTAGTATGCATTGAAGAACTTTCACGTTTATTTTTTTTTTTTAATGCGAATGAACAAAATGAGCAGAAAAGTATATACAAAATGTGTTATATTTAACAAAATTAATAAAAATAATCATAGTTGTCATACGACAAAGACAAAACTATTCGCACTTCTACATCAAACAATATACTGTGTACTGAAGAACATTTCATGTCTATTGTTCCTTTTAATGTGACGCATGGAAAGAATGGAAGAAGTTCAAAAGTCCAGGACAAAGACCTAAAATGTCTATAGAGAACTCCATACAAAAAAATCCGCACGAATATATTGGAATAAGACAGACAAGGGAGAAGAACAAGGACACACACTTCTTGTCCTGGGGTCTATCAGGCCATTGTTTTTTTTTTAACAAACAGTTTTAAAGGACAGAGCGATTACGTCCCGAAAGCTGGCAAAAGTCCAGAGACTAGTCTGCCTAGGGATCACTGGCGCAATGAGGACGACACCGACAGTTGCTCTGGAGGTTCTGCTAGGCCTGCCAACGCTTCCCTCGTGGATAAAGAGGGAGGCTATGGCGGCCTATCTGAGAATGCGGGATTCTGGGAGCTGGCAGTGTTCAGGCAGAGCTGAAGGTCACGCAGCAATTGCTGGACTGACGGAGAGGGAAATCCCTCTCTCTGTCCTGAAGGTGAGAGAAGCGAAAGATCAGCTAAGGTTGGAAAGGAGTTACACTCTCACTCTTCCTAGTAGGGAGGAGTGGAGTGAAGGAAGAATTGACTTCCGCCCGGACTCTCTGATGTGTTATACAGACGGATCTCGGCTGGCCACTAGATCGTCTTCCGGAGCGGGAATATATCTGGAAGGCAAAGAAGTACAGGAGAGCTTTGCTCTAGGCTCGTACACCACGGTCTTCCAGGCAGAGGTTTACGCCATCCTAGCGGTGGAAGGTAGGGCTGAGGTTAGGAATGGGGCGGAACAGATAATATACATCTGCTCCGACAGCCAGGCTGCTCTAAAGGCGGTGTGCTCCCCCCAGGACGAGATCAGCTCTCGACCAGGATTGTGGGGATGCCCTAGAAGAGCTGGCCAGGCATAAACAAGTGAGACTGGTATGGGTCCCGGGACATATGGGAGTTCCAGGCAACGAGAAGGCCGATGAATTGGCTAGACTCGGAGCCGAGGAACCCTGTCACGGGCCTGAGCCTATGTTAGGTATTTCAAGAAGGCAGGTCACAACGGCCCTCAATGAGTGGACCCACGAGACACTGGAGACGCACTGGAGGACCAACAGGGCCTGCAGTCAAACCCGAGATTTTGTGACGGGGCCGAACAAATCGAGATCGGCCTGGTTGCTGGGACGGAGTCGTAAAACTCTGAATCTCTTAAT
The DNA here is from genome assembly GCA_029963845.1 of Rhamnusium bicolor. Taxonomy (NCBI): domain Eukaryota; kingdom Metazoa; phylum Arthropoda; class Insecta; order Coleoptera; family Cerambycidae; genus Rhamnusium; species Rhamnusium bicolor. The sequence continues at coordinate 1,739,421 of JANEYF010000559.1, read as the reverse complement.
CGGTGTTCTGACAGGCCACTGCAGACTTAGGAGGCATCTATCATTGATAGGTATTGAGGAAGACCCTACATGTCCAAGATGCAGGAGTGATGAAGAGACATCTTACCACTTCCTGGGACAATGTGAAGCGTTTGGGCGCCTGAGACACAGTATCTTCGGTTCTGAGGCGCTTCTAAGGGAGGAGATGAGCTCCCTCGCAATGAGTGACATCCTGACCTTCATCAGAAGGTCGGAAAGATTCGATGAGGGAGCAAGAGAAGCACATGGCTGAGGGGACAGCTGGGGTTGGTAAAAAGGGCCCGTCTGTGGCCTACTTGCCAGGCGTCAGCCTCCCCCACCATTACCATTACCATTAGAGGATGACTTTAGTATAAAGGTTCAAAGACACAGGGAAACAACAAACTGTACAAACCTATATCGAAAAATGTTCAGAGTAACTTTTCCATTTTAACAAAAAAACTGATGATACAGTCAAACACTGTTTTACTGTTGAGACTGAGTAAAGAAAGTATGTTAAACGGAGATTGAATATTGCAATTCATAAGATTGTTATATGATGTAATACTACTTGCTATGTTTTGCGCGCATTCAAATAAAATGTGATCAAGGTCTTCTTTCATGTTACATGATTCACAAATATCAGAGGGCACTACTTTTATTTTATCTAGATGTGCTGGATAGCGAGCATTACCAAATTTCATACTGTTTACTGGTATAATATATTTTCGTAGAAAATCATAACCATCATGGCAGAACTTGGTCGGAAGATCAGGGTATATAAGAGTATATCTTGTTTGACTAGTGAAACAGAGTTTATGTCATAAATCTTGCCATTAATTTATTAATTTAGTTCTTACAACTGAGAAGAACCCCCAATTTTGTATGTCAAAAAAGAAAATTCTCTTTAATTTGTAAATTTTTTAAAGAAGTCTGCAATAACATCCTAAGTAGAACAGCTAATGGCTTATTTTGATTCTGAAACAGTGACAGAAGATGTCTCTACTACATCCGGTAGTGTTATTATTGATGATGAGTAAAGTTGCCCAACGACGGACGCTTTCAGTATTGTCGCGTGTAGCGGCTGTGGCTGCGAGGAAGATCGCGGTAAATGAATCCACAAACCAGAGCAGCCAAGGTGGCGGACGAAATTACGGCTGTGACCGTGGTGGGGATCTTATATGAATAAACCAAAGCGATCTTATCAAACCAAATTTTGCATTTGCCATAAGGCTTGTTAATTATTTTAACATGTAACTTTAACTATCACTTCTATTCATATTTGTTAGAATTGAAATTGAAAAGAAAACTTAAGTTCTTAATTTGTGCAATCGAGTAAAAAAAAAATTCAGTTTTATGTTTAATAAAATTATTATCCTCACCGAGTTAACCTAATAAATTTAATATTACACCAAATACTACAAAATCAAAATACATCCCTACAACAGTTTAATTTAAATAGCATAAAAATTTATTTTGACTTTCAATAGTAACACAAAGCCACCCCTAGAACTGGCCTCTTGATACATTTCTTTAATATTGTTACTCCACTAGACTGTGTAGACTGAATATATGAGACTGGAATTGTACGCGAATGACCAGGAATGTTCTGGAATGTTCTAAACCGCGGGAATAAATGTAAATATAAATAAGACGCAAGGTGGGTCGAGAGTCAGTCTTAAGTCGAAAGTGAACGAGTAAAGAAGAAATAAGAGAGAAACTTAGTTTTTAATTGTGGATATAGTTAAGACAGTCATTAATATAGTGTTGTTAATAATTATTAATTAATTTAGTAGTGATTAAATATTACCTGGACTTTCAATCAACGAATCTATGAGTATAGGTGTTTGTGGAGATAGCAAACACGTAACAATTTGGTGTCGAAGTGGATTGGAAGAGAAACATTTCGAATATTCGAAAAGATTCTACAGTCCTCTTCTCAGAAATTGGTGGTGACACAAAGAATTATACTACCGGACAGTATTTGAGGACTAGACGTGAACGGTATTAACGTATTATAGATTCAAAACAAGAATTAATAACGACATTTCGTGAAATTTCTAGAATACTCCATAGCACAATTAGTGGAGATAAGTGAATTTTGTCAACATAAAAGTAACAAACTCTAAATAAGAATTTCTAGTGCTGTTTCGAGATTTTTCTGGAACATTCCATTATTAAAACTGACGTGATAGATACATTTTATGGACATTATAGCGTAGTCAACTTTATTTTGAACTGATTTATGTGTCGTGAGTTAATGTCAATAACAAGAAATATGACGGAGAAACAAACACTGGACTTGCTAACAGCGTTATTAGAGCGAATGAACGATCAAGAAAGAAAGCGACAAGAATAAAAAGAGGGCCAAGAGAGAAGACATCAGGAAGAAAAGAAAAGCGCCAGGAAGAGTTATGACAAATCATGAAGGGACAGCATCAAACCATGCTCTCGATCACTGAACAATTGAGGGAAGATGTACGGACTGAAGTCATGGAAGTTAAAGGAAAAGTTAGTGAATTTAGAGGAAAGTTTGAGGCAGAAATAACTGAAATTAAAGGAAAAGTCACTGAAGTTGAAGAAAAGATAATCCGGTTGAAACAACAAATAAGAGAGAAGGAGGCTAATTGGTACTATCATTTGGTACTAGATTACAACCACCTTCTTTCGACGGTCAAAGTTCATGGTTAACTTATAAGAGAGAGTTCGAGGCAGCTGCACGTTCAAATAACAACAGCAACAGCATTAGTATTAGCACTAAGAGGTCAAGCATTAGACCTGCTCCAAACAATTCTTGCAGCACAGCAACAAAACTTTAGCACTCTGGACGCAGCGTTACAACTAAGATATGGTGTCCAACAACTCGTCTAAGTTATATCAGGCTCAGCTGAAATCACGCAGACAACGGGGCGGAAAAAGCCTACAGGTGTTCGAGGCTGCCATGGAGCCTACCCTGATGCACCAATTGAGTTTCAGCAACCATTGACAGTTGGAGCGTTTATTGATGGATTAAGGGACCAGGACGTTAGATGAATCCTTGAATTAGCGAGGCAAAAGCGAAGTAGTGAAGCTCTAGTACATGCACTTCAGATTGAAGCTGTCTATGAGGATAACACACAATCAAGCCTGAAAGTACGAGCCTTGGCTGTGAAAGAAACCCCGGCAGATAAAACCATGTAAATCGTATTAACCGAGTTACAAAAGTTGATCGCACAACTGTTGACAAAGACGAATTCCCAGATGAGATAAAACCGAAATAGAGGTAGACCGAATGGGGGTATCCGCTGTTATAAGTGTGACAAATTGGGCCATATTAAGAGGAACTCTCGTGAGCTTAACATTCAAGATGTAATGTCCGAAATACAAAAGATCATACAACTACTGATAAGCTAGAATCTCCAGCCGAAACAAGACCAATAGCCAAATAATAGTAGACAGAATGGAGGAAGCATGCGCTGTTATAAGTGTGACAGGAGTGCCATATTCAGAGTAACTATCGTCAGCGCAGCCTTGAAATGGTAAATGTCTCAGTAATGGAGAACCTGCCATCTTGTTGAAAAACACCAAATGTACATATAGTGAATACCGTTAAGATTGATATTCCGGATAATTGGACAAAAGAGTCGTTAAAGGAAGCGCAGTTAAGCGATAAGTAAACTGGTCCTATTCTGAAATGGAAAGAAAGAGAAACCCGACCCGATTGGAAGGACATTTCAAATAAATTAGTGGGATTGAAGGTTTATGGGCACAATGGGACTCCTTTAGAGTAGAGGATGGACTGCTGAAGACAGCGAAGGAAAGTCCAGATGAGAAAAAAGTTTCTTTGAAATTGGTAATCCCCAGGTGTCACGTAGCAAAAGTACTTCAGCAAGTGCAAAATAGAACGTCTGACGAATATTTTGGCATCAACAAAACCCTGACACAAATAAGAAAACAATTCTACTGGGTAAACAGTTGTCAAGATGTGGAGGCTTGGTGCCGCCAATATGATGTTTGCGCGGCAGGAATGGGGCCACAGACAAGAAGTAAGGGCCCAATGAAGCAATATAACGTTGGGGCTCCTTTTGAGAGAATTGCAATATCAAATGACTATATGAAGGCTCGTTATGATCTTAAAGCTAATGCAGGAGAGTACCAGGCGGAAGATTAGGTTTGGCTATATAACCTAGAACGAAAGAAAGGCAGGTCACTGAAGCTTCACCCGTCTTGGGAAGGACCATACACTGTCGACACCAGACTAAACAACGTCGTATAACGAATTCAGCAGAGTCCAAAATCAAAGATGAAGGTGGTGCATATACAGAGACAAGCTAAGTATGCAGGGAACAACGAATTGCCTGACTGGGACGTTCAGGCTTAAGGAGGGGACAGTTTACGCCACTGGAGTGTGTAGACTGATAGATGAGACTCGAATTGTACGAGAACGAAATGTTCTAGACCGCGTGAATGGATGTATAAATTAGACGCACAGTCTTAAGTTGAAAGTGAACGAGTAAAGAAGAAATAAGAAAGAGACGTATAAGTGTTTAATTGTGATTATTTATTTATTTATTTATTTGCTTATTTATTTATTTACGTAGGTACACCGTTCAACAGATAAAATACCCATTTACAGAACAGAGATATAGAAATACAAAATATAATAGATACAATATAAAACATAAAGCTAACATAGAAGAAAAAAAGATAAAATAGATTAAAATTAAGCAATAAACAATGAAAGTAACAAAACATGCAAAAGTAGACTACACCTAACTGACAGGATATGTAATTAGACACACATACAATAAATGAAACAGATCTTAAAATATTATATTTGAATTAAAGAAAACAAAATAAAATCACTATTTAATTCAAATACTCTAATTATTTTTATATTATTAATGTTGCAATTGAAAAATCAAGGTCACTATACAAATTATTAAAATTGTTAACGATATTGGATATCGGTGAATTTTTTCAATATGTTGGTACGTGGAGTAGGTAAATAGAAAATTTCGGCGTTTCGAGAGGTTACTCTGGGAATACGAAAATTTAAATTACCAAGTATTTCAGGTGTATCAAAATCATTGTGTAGCACTTTAAACAAAAATATTTGAGAGAAGTTATAGTTAAGACTGTCATTAATTAATCTATTGTTGTTAATTATTAATTAGTTAATGAAGTAGTGAGTAAATGTTACCTGGACTTTCAATCAACGAATATACGGGTATAGATGTTTGTGAGGATAGCAAACAAGTAACAATATGTATTTCTCTGCCTATTTTTTATCTGTTCAAATAAAAATAACCAATTTATCCGTTACTCCCTGAAATAACAACTCCTAAATACTACCTCTGTTGAAATTTTGTTACTATTTTTCCCGTGGTTCTTAAAAATGATTTTAATGTCAAATTTAGGTTTTTGTCTACTGATATTTTCACACCACTGTCCGTCAGGGGAATAATCCCAACCATTAATGGACTACCCCATTATCGCTATTTATAGTGTAGCAATCGATATACCTTTTATTAATTTTTCTGAAGCGATTTTCTATAAATTTTTGTTTTATTCATACCAGTATTATACAATTTTGCGCTAAGAAATTCTCATTAAATTTCATCTAAATTATTACCAGTTAACTGTATAATAAACACTGACCTAATTAATTTTTATCGCGTTCAAAATTGTACTAAATTTATTATAATTTGATTTATTATGTTGGAATTTCCTTTGAAATATAAATAAGGAACATAATTACTAGTGAACGATGAAGTAGAAACGGAGGATGAAGAAGAAATATGAAGTATTTTATTTATAACAGCAATTTATATTGCATCAGGGAGTCAAGAATCTAAACAACGAGTTACAAAGCCAATGCTATTATCTTTAAAGCTTTTGGAAGGGCCAATAAATAATAAGTAATGCTTTCTTCTCACGTAACTAATCTATGAGAACAGGAACCCCAATAACTGCCAACTCATCAATTCAATATATCTTAAGAGAAAAAGATTTGCCATTAAAAATGCAACTTCAATACGCCACAGAATTTCAATCTAGGAAAGTGATTTTGTTAAAGTAATTTATTTTCGTCCTATCTCTCTAGTTTATTTATCTTTACATTCCGGCTGTAATTAAATTTTGTGGAATATAATGCTCTACGAAAATTGTTCTAATTTTTGTTTATTATTTGATTGGTAAATAATAAAGCAACATAACTGTGCAGAGATTAGCCAATTTCAAAATTATTTCGTTTGGTTTTCCTTTATATTTCTGTGAGTCTATAATATATCTAAATTAACCAAAATGTTTCAGTAATAAATATTTCGAAAATAACATTAAATTCTCATTATAAAGATAGTCAGTAAGGTAGCTAATATAAAGCCAATTACACTCAACGTGCTTCCGTATTAAAAATAACTTACTAGCTTGATTGAGAATGTAATGTAATTAAAATTTAACTCAGATTTATAAAAACTATGTTTTATATTCATTTCAAGAAAGACATACAGTATGTCCGGGAATAACATCAGAGGTGTACTCATTCAAATATAACACTAAAAGTTCAAGTCAGAAATGTCCAAAAATGCCTCCTGAGTAAGCTACGATAAACACAATTTGATATATGTGCTTCTAACCATGTGCGTCTGTAGGGGGGTTAAACCGGTCATTTAACCCCCATGGAAATTTCAAATGTTTATTTTTATTCATGTATATTTAAAATATCCAAATGTAATGAGCAGCTTAAGGTTTTAAATTTAAAATTCCCGCTTTAAACAGTTGTTTTATTAACAGTGTTATCGGCGAGTTCCGCAAAAATCTAAGAATCCAACTGCCATTTAAGGAAATCTAAAGGGATAAAATTAATATGTTGACCTAGTTCAATGTGAATAGTAGCTTGTTTTTGAGTTATACAGTGTGTCCCGTTTTAAATCCGACCACATGTCTTCGTCATTATAATAGGGATGTGATTTAAATTTCAGTGATGTATATAATGTTACAAAATGGCTTCATTAGTGCTTCTGAAAACAAATTCCCTCAAAACACGCGTCTACTATGATAAAAAATAAAAGCGAATTTTGCAAAACCCATATTAGCGATGAAGATACGTAAATATGGTTTCAGAATGGGGCAGAAAGGTCATGGTAGCCATGTGGGTAAAGCGCTTATAGCTATTTACTCGGTACGGTATATCGATGGTCCGAATCCATCCTGGAGCAACAAGTTTTATTTGTAATTTGCTTCGGATTAATATGGGAGTGAACTGTCGATGCCCTAGATGTGGTTCGGACTCCACAATAAACTGTAGGGCCTCGTCTCTCTTTACCCAACACAAAATCCTAGGATTTTCTGGGAGTTACTTCAGTGACTCGAGAGACGGTTACGAAAACATTACAAACATTTTATTATAAGAATCTTGTGTTCTCCCTACTAAAAACCCCTTTATACTAAGTTTAATAAAAATACTATGATTTTTAATACGTTTTTTAATGTATAGGATAATTGAATATATAACATAAAAAACATATTTTTTAACACATTATCGATACAAGAAATTCCGTTTTGTAGCATTATATACGTTACTAAAATTTGAATCATATCCCAACTATAATAGTGAATATATGAGGGTGGTCGGACTTCAAACGGACACACAGTAAAGAGGAAACTGCTTTTTTTTGTTAAATATTATACAGAGTGAGTCTTAAGTGTGTAGTTATATTTAAATCATCGATTCTGTAGAAAGCCTTTGACACATTTCCACGTGTAACGAGTTATCGACTTTCAAAACAATACGATGAATCTGTTCAATATCTTAGCTAAAATGATGTATTGAATTGAAGCAACGTTGCCGCATTTCTTATGCAATTCTCTCACCCAGGCCCTGTTTTACAATCGTGAGTTAACATAAGTTGGAGGTTCACTAGCATTATATTTTCATAAAAATTGATGATATTCTAATATAATAACTAAAAGTTACTTTAGCATAAAATATGTGTTGCTATAACCACTTCGAAAACAAATGTAAAATTGAAAAAAATCTAATTCTAAAAGTATGAGTTTAGCTAACCCACGATTGAAAAACCGAGCCCTAGCAGTAAGTTCATTCCCGAATTTATAGTAACATTGGATGAAATAATTACCTACTTAAATGATTAATTGCTCCATTTGAAATAATTTCACCGGCACACAAAAAAAAAGTTGTTTGTACATTTGACGCCACCTACCTCCCGACATGTATTTCGACCCGCTGAATCAGAATTTGAAGTCAGTTTGGACCGTACACCCTCAAATATAGAGTAAATTGAAAAACCGTAAAAAATAGCGAAAATTGGGTGTTTCGGTAATAAAAAAAATGTTGTGGATCTAAACCAAGCCTAATATTTATGTATTTCGATCCGCTGAATACGAATCTAAAGTATATTTAGACCATAAGCCGTTTTAAATCTAAGTAAATTGTAAAAAACCCTCGAAAATTGCTAAAAATGGCAAAAAATTGTGATTATGTTGATGAAAAAAAATTTTGTAGACCCGGATCGAAGAGGATTTTTATGTAATTTGATCTGCTGAATCCGAATCTGAAATGTATTTGGCCCATTAATCCCTCAAAATCTCAAAAAATCGCAAAAAACCGATAAAATAGCAAAAAATTGCAGTTGAAAAAAATTGAAAAAAATCTATGAAACACGATTAAATACGTTTCTTGTATTTTTTTATGCATAAAATACAAGTTTAGAATCTGAAAATGTGAAAAATTGTAAAATCTATAAAAAATGACGTATAAACAGAATGAAAATTTTTTTTCAACATAATCACAATTTTTTGCCATTTTTAGCAATTTTCGAGGGTTTTTTACAATTTACTTAGATTTAAAACAGCTTATGGTCTAAATATACTTTAGATTCGTATTCAGCGGATCGAAATACATAAAAATTAGGCTTCGTTTAGATCCACAAAATTTTTTTTATTACCGAAACACCCAATTTTCGCTATTTTTTACGGTTTTTCAATTTACTCGATATTTGAGGGTGTACGGTCCAAACTGACTTCAAATTCAAATTCAGCGGGTCGAAATACATGTCGGGAGGTAGGTGGCGTCAAACGTATAAACAACTTTTTTTTTTGTGTGCCGGTGTTTTTAAATATTTTAATATACCTTTCAATATAAGAAATGTATAATTTTGTCTTTTTCTTGTGCCAATCAACATTTCATTTTAAATGTTTCATATGGAACGTACAACTAAAACCAAATTTTCCGATGAACAGTAAACTTTTTAGGGAATCTCGAAAGAAATTTAATGTTTCCATCTCAGTTTTTCAAAGTTTATAAAAGGATTATTATTTTTAAGAAGTAGGTACTTACACTCTGCTATTACAATAATTTGAAATGTGTAGAGGTTCGGGGAATAAATCAGTTCTCTGCTATTTTAATTGGCCTTTAATAGTAAAACACTGAAGGTGCAACACAATAACAATCAGGTGATGGAAAATAGTTTGCAGTATTTTCACACACTTCTGTCACTTTTTACACTGGACATCCCTAACAATTTGCATCTTATCCATAATACTCTGCACGGTTAGGAGGATAGTATATGTCATTCTTTATAAAAAATATAAATTTTTTCTTGAGAAAACAGCACTTTATTTGGGATAGGCCATTACATGATAAAAATTCAACTACGCCATAATGTGAACTGCGATGTTAGCGGTGGCGTGCCAGATACTTACTATGTTTCCATGGAGTATTGAAATCGATCTCAGTTCAATACCGTTCAACGTTTTCATGAACAGTATCTAACATGATATGAAATCCCGCTTTGAAATTTTAACATTTGCCAGCTGTTAACTGTCATCTTGGGGCTGCTGATGTTTTTGGTGTGTTGGAAACTATAATTTATCACTACGTATTTTTTTTAATAAATTAAATTTAACAGCCACTTTCATGTAACTGGATCTCGATATGATCCTAGGAAAAGTCGATTCGACCTTGGATTCAGATCGAATTCAATACCTGTTTTCATGCAGTTTTCCGTTCGGAAACCGTATTGAAATCGATTTGAATACTCCATGAAAACATAGTTATTGTGTCATAGTGAATTTTGTCTAAAGTTTAAAGTGCTGCTCAAATAAGGTCAATGTGTTCCTTGCCCTACAATAACTATTCACATTTATGTCATTCCCTTTAATTTTCCTTGCCCTAAAACGACCTTTAAATTGTCATTATTCCGTTACATTTCCCTTGCCCATCATTTCATTTTTGATCACTAAGCATGTGATCTTCATAAAAACATTAAAAATTGCAAAATAGGACATTTAAGAGCAAGAAAAATTAAGGGGAATGACATAAATTTGAATGATTATTGTAGGACAAGAAATAGTGATATTATTTGAGCCGCACTTTAGATACAATCTGAAACGAGACACTAACCACATTATAGTGTGGTTGAATTTTTATCATGTAGCAGAGCTGTATCATATAAAGCGCTGTTATTCTAAGGAAAAAATGGATTAATTTATAAAAAAATGTCTTATACTATCCTCCTAACCGCCCAGAGTGTTATTAAGGGGAAAAAAATGCAAATTGTTAGCTATGTCCACTATAAAGTGATAGAAGTGTGTGTGAAAATATTTTTTTCTTTTTTCATAACGGCCATCTTTATTGTACGTAACATGGATTCGAATCGAATATTTAAGCAAAGTAATCTACGTCGAAAGAACGAGAACATATCATATCGATATGAATCGTAGAGGCAAAAGAACACTACTCATGCTGCTTAACCGTAACTGCCTTTCAAGAATCAGCGTTCGCAATTATGCATACTTGCGTACTTGCCATTGCGTGAGTATTTGCAAAAGTGTGTTTTATACCGTTATTTACAGCTTTTTATGATTAAATTTATAATCGAAATTTTCAGTTACTATGTTACTGTTGTTTATTATTTATATTGTCTTTGTCTTGTGTTCATTTTGTGACGAGTAGTGAATAACAACGGCAAATAATTATTATTCTAATGCTGTGCGGGTGGATATGTTTAAGGCATATTTTCAAGCTGATGAAAATATAAGACAAGCAAAACGGCTTTACATGGAACGACAAGCCCCATATGAACATACATTCGTAGCAACTGTTGAATTAGGTAAATAAATATACTTTTCGTTCTTTTAAAGTATATGTTTACTTATAAAATTATTACTTTCAATTTTGTTTCATTTTTAGGAGACAAATGAAACCATAATGGAACTGTTATTAACTATTATTATAATTTAAAAGAGGATAATTGTGATGAACGAGGTAACCTCTGACAGTGGCAACACTGCCAGCTATTTCTGTGAACGATGTTTATACAATTGTCCAGCGACCATCAAAATATCAGTTGTTGGAAGACGAAAAAAATTATTAGAAAATCAAATTTTTTTTTGATTAAAATTTTTTTTTTTACAGTGGCAATGTACGGTACTTGACGAAATATATTGAGTGTTAAAATATAAGTACGCATTTAAAACTCACCCTGTATATGTGTTACTTACAGAATTGCTTTTCAAGGTTTTATTCAAGAAGGATTGATTTTAAAATTATTGTTTTGAAATATTGATTTGTTTTCTATTTATAAACAAAACATTTTCTTGTTTTTTGCGTTAGGCCTGCTATTATAAAATTAAAAAACGTTTTTGTCGTGTTAAATTTTTTTGCAATGCCCTATAAGTTTATTCCCCCTAGTTTCAAGTCTGCGGACGCCCATGCTTCTAACCACAATATTTTTATTAGATTTCTGAGAGTTTTCACATGAAGTAGGCAAAAATGGTTGAATATTTAAATGAAGAACTTTCATATAATGCTGATATTCATTTTTATTATAAAAAAAACCAAAAATATACACTGTTAGCCAATATATTGTATGCTGAAGATTTCACAAACCGTCAACTGCCCTACACCCAAACTTTTTTCATATCACATTACAAATAGTATTTTTATCTAAACGGATATATTAGCTTAGTGGTTAATTTATCTAACTAACAACTGGACAATGCAATGTGCAAATGGAATAGGTTTTAACAATTAATAACAGGATCAGTTCGGATTGCACTTTCAAAATTGATTTATTCGGTTTTTGGTAAACTAACACAATATACAAATAAAGATTCGTTATATCAGTATTTTTCTGGATATGTATAGTTTTGAGGCAACGAGACGGCTTTACTCTTTAAGAAGGAAGTTGCAATCTTATAGCGCCCCGATTACATTTTTAATTAAATACCTGAATGTTTTCCGAATACCCTGGCATCTTTCAGATTACCCGAATACAAAGTATTTGTATCTGAGTAAAATAATTTTTAAATTTAGTTTGGAAACGGATAAGCAGCACAATTTTTTAAATTCACTCTAGCACTGCTTTCGAGTACTCGGTTACTGTACTCGGAAATGATGCAGATTTAACAGAAGTATACGTCGATTACTTGTCGGGCAAAGAGTTTTCAAACAATCCAATGGGATATTTACACGGAGGGTAAGGGTGTATATCCCCTCATTGGGTCAAATAAAACTAAATAATAAAAATTTACTCAATAAAAGAGATGTATTATAACTCGAGTAATTTATTAATAAACTTCGATGTATTAACCCAGATATGCCCATACAACGGCGCCAATGATTTATAAGATTTTTTGTTAATCTTCACTACATTTAACTTATAAGTAAACACATTTTACACAAAAATATGGTTTTTATTAAATAATAATACAAATTTGAAGCTGTACTACATGTAGTACGGTGGGCAGATAAACAGCAAGTAATCGAAATGTAGGTGTTAAATTTGTCTTAGACATTGTTTGGTGTATGGTATGTAATAAAACATTTCACATGCAGTCCTTTATTACACTTTATACATCTAGTAGTTGTTCTTTCATGACAGCAGGCACAACGGGTTTGTCTATCTTGAGGTATCACTAAATGATCAATGTGATCAAAACGAATATCAATTCCTTCATTACGTGACATGTGTCCCTTTGAAGTTGTTGATTCTTTATTTTGCACTAAAATTGTAGTAGCTAGTCTTCTTCTAAATTTCAGGTGATCAAGTTCTCCGCCCCGTTGTCGGTGTAACTGCCAAGCGTTATGTTCCGCCATGTCAATGCAGTGCGTTATTAGGGGAAATACAAATTTTTGCCCCTAATCGATATTCTGTAAAGGCTCAAATTCTGGTCACATCTGTCAACGCCCCCCATATTTGCGTTATATAAATTGACTAAATGCGGTTGAGTTACCTGAAAATAAGTATAAAAAAAGAATAAATATTACAAAGAAATTCTAAAAAAAATTACCTGTATACTCTCCTTCTCCTTTTGAGAAAACCTTTTTTACAGAGTGTATTGGATTTACTCCTGCTGAATTTGAACATAATGTGACACTTGTTTCTAGAGATTGCCTCAGATACCAACAAATTTTGACTGTCTCTCTCATATTCCCAATACATTCTTCGTCGTGGTACCTGAATGTATCCGCTGAGTAATAACACACCTATGAATGCCCTAAGTTCAGATTTTTCTATTCTGGTGTGGTGATTTTTTTGAGTCGAATATCGATTGCTTTCTAATACGATTAGGTCCAGAATGTCCTCATCAAAAAAAAGTGAAAACAGTTCCAAAGGACTTCCGAGATGAACTTGCCTATCATCTTGAACAAACACTGCATTTTCAGGCTCAATGTCGCCGTGTTTCCATATATAATTAGGTTTTGAAGGTTTAGTGCTTTTTGTTAATAATTGTTTTTTTAGTACTGCCAGAGGAATTTCATCTTCCGAAGAGAATCCATCATCATAAGTGGGAGTGTTTTCGCTGGAGTCAGCATCACGTACATTTATTTCCACCGGTGCTCGAAGTTGGGTACCCGGTAAATTATTTATGCTGACAAAATCTTCGTCACCAGAGTCTTCGTCTGTCTGATTACCAGTCACATTATCTGGGGGAAAAATAGTTAATGAATCTATATTTTCCACTAAATTTTCGTCATCTTCTAACATAGCCAAAGCTTCATTCAAAGAGAAGCCCCTAAAATAAAAAAAATAGCCGTCAATAAACACACAACATCACACAAAATTAGTTCCACATGCATTAGTATCCAGAGAAAATCCAATTATTTTTATTATTAATTGATTATATTTCAATAATAAAAAAATTGTTAAATAATATTGATATGTAAAAGTCTATTCCTTTACATATTAGAAAAATCAGGTAACAAAAATGCATTTTAATTTTTTTTTTTTATAGCTACTTAAGTTCCCACCGTACTACGTATAGTACACCTAAAAAGTAAGGTTATAAAATAGTTCGTAACGGTCTCTAAAAATATTACTGACATTTTTCTTATTATATTACATATTTTACCTAAACAATACGATATACAAACATATTTTTGGTTTTTGTTACATATAGAAAAATTACTTACCTTTCAAAACGAATTCCATATTCTGTCATGTTCACAACTTCACAATATTTAAAAAATTGTAACAAGCAATATAGCATTTATCTATCGTTTCTGTGTATGGCGGCACAACCACTGGTACCTAAAGAATGAGTAAACAACCGGGGAAATTAATTCGCATGCGCAATTTAGACAGGATGGGACTTGGTTTAACTGTACTACCAATAGTACAATGGGCATATCTGGGTTAATTAATTAATGTCTTTATTTTATCAGAACATTACATATTTTTTAATACCTACAGTTAATGCAACCTAGCTTTGCCTTCGACCTATTTATGTTTAATATAAAAAATACTAATAAAAATGTTATGGTTGCGTCTGCCCTAATTATTGCAATTCACAATCGCACAATTCTTTTTTTAAGTTTTTGGATTTTATATGGGTTTTATATTCCCCCAAGGGTCATGACTGGATACGCCACTGAAACATTCAGTAACATCATGCCACTGTAAGAGACTAAAAAAAAATATGCATATAGAATATAGACGCAAATACAAAAATAATTTAGTTAAGTTAAAAGAAACACGTTTTCCATCAGTGTTTTATAGGTATCAAAAGACTGATGAAAGTCACAGTAATTCCCGCGACATTAATTTAAAGTAAAGCTTCGTGTTTGTTTACTCCGTAGTAATTTAATTATATAACGGATTATATTTGCTCAATAATAAAATTTTCCAGAGTATCTAATGTCAACAAAAGAGACCTGCTTTCTTTGTACATGAACTTGGAATTGTTCTATTATAAAGGCAATATGTTAACAGAATTGTATCGCAAATACCCCTTGGGGTTAGTTTAATATAAACAGACGACAAATGTTTACTTTAGACATTCTATTTTTAAGTAAAAGTAAATATACCTTTTTCAGGATTTAATATGTGGGGAATGGCAGGTTGTAGTCGAAATTTCACTTGCTGCAGCCTAAGGCACACTACAAAATCCTAAATTCCTCTAGTTTTTCTCAAGATATCGGTAATGTCTGCCTACAGCGGTTTTGTAATATCATATTTATAGGTTAGGGGGAAGTGAGGGAAGTTAGTAATAATAACATTCATATTTATAATACAGTGTTTTAATACATAAATGCGCAAAAAAAATTATAATTATGTAATTATAAACATATTAATCTAATTATTCATTTCAGTCATCAGTTGTTAATTAATTTCATGAACTTTGTCGCTTCTCGAAGATTTCTTTTAAGCGGATATTTATTTTTTTTTTAGATTCTATATTTTTTTTATAATTTCATTTATGGAGTAATAGATTTTAGGGACCAAATACTCATAGGTATGTTGTCTTTTTGTTAAACTTTTCAATGGTGCAAATAACTATATGGCTAGAAATGATTTACCACTGATGAAATTCACAATCAAACCAGCTTTTTACTTTCCCAGCATATTTTATGAAAATCATATATACCTTGAGCTTGCGTCATCAGATTGATAGTTATTTTGAGAATAGCAGATCTTAGTTAGATATGAAATAAATTTGTTTCATAAAGAGCCATCTTTGTAAAAAATCAGCCATCATCTACAAAAAAAATTAAATAATAATAAAAATGACTCAGCGTACAAACAAAATTTAAAAAAAAAATTTGAAATAAGGTTACTTTTCTTCTGTGTTTGTAGACTTAAATATATTTCATCCACTACACAATTTACTCCATAAAACAACTTCTCACTCAAAGTCCGGGGCTCAATTCTAGAAACATGAGAACAATTTTCTGTGAGAAAATAATAATAATAATAATAATAAACTTTATTTAAACTGAGTATACCTATGAGTATTAAGTCCCTAAAATATTTAATAAATGAAATTATGAAAAAAATGTAGAATCTAAAATAGCTTTAGTTTCTGTTTTCTTTATTCTTTATGTATAGTTCTAACTTCCTCATTCCCTTAATTTGTTGTCTCAATTAGAGAAATATCAAGTTGTAAATGTACATAAAGAAGAAAAAATTTTCGTGAAAAAGCTGTCCTTATGTCACCGGAAACTATTCTCACGAATCAAGAATCGAGCTCATGTTGGTGACTTATTCTACGGATTGTATACAAAATAGAGGAAGCTGATTCTACTTGCAAAAATATGAAAAAAGTTCCTATAATCATCGGTCCGCAAATGCTTCATAAGGGCGGTAAGGTCTTTCAAACTGTTTTGGCACTCCAAAACAGGTTTTCATTTAATATTTTAGGAACTTTTTGAAATACAGCAATATTAGGTACTTGATACACGATTTAGTAATAAGGGTTATTATTGAACAGTCCAAAACGGTGACGTGCGAATCCAGAGATTTGTTACTGAAATATGATTTCTTAGCTAGAATTACATAAAAAAAGTATTCCTAATAAACTGTTTGCGAGATAATTGAAGGATTCCGGGAGTATTTCAAATATTTTCACAGGCAACCATTACCTGCTGTTGGAGAACAGCTTTATCATTTATAGACATGGAATAAACTAATGATTTTAAATGGCCCACAAAAATATTCTGAGATACATCATTTTCTAAGAAGTGCCTGTAATTCTTTCCATTCAATATTCGCAGTAAGAGATAAGATCCTATTGCTTAAGATTTTCTATCCAAACGTTATTCCCCATCTGTCCTGATGGTTCTTTTCGTCAATAGAATATTATGGTAGTAAAATACCTTATGAAGAGAAGTATTTCCAGAGCAACGAGCTGCAATAAGCTTCACATAGTAGTATATCGACTAGTTAAAGACCTTGTAGTCTTTGGATATGATAGGGGAATAAAAGTTGTTCATGCGACACAGCCATGTAACTTGTTCGATAGCTCCCATTCTTCTTGTAATAGTTCCTGTTGCTCCCTCTGACTGCTGTTCTTGACTTCAAAGTTCCGGTCTCTCGAAGTCGACGATGATTCCCAGGAAATATTTTATGACTTGGGGAACGCCAATTAGAAAAACTGCTTGGTAAAGCCGTTTCGCTTCATGATTGTGTCCATCAGAACAGTCGTAAAAATAATGCATGTTTGCGAGCTCTTCACACGAATGATCATATTTTTTTAGCAATTTCCCAACTTTGCTAAAACTTACACAATTAATTGCATCTACAACTAAATAATGAGGTTTTTACAAAGGGCACTATCTAACAAGCTAGAACTAGTAACAATCACCAGCCAACTATGACTGAAAAAACAAAATGACATTACGTTTTTCATTCATATTTTATTATTTGAATTGTTTTAATGGAAATTAAAGCAAAAGGAACCTCCGTCACCGGACTTGCAAACTCAAGTTACAAAAGAGTATGTAATTTGCAGCTAATTAATAAACAATTGCGTCCAATTATTTTAAAATTTCCCTTCCAAATTTCACCTCCTCACCATGCACTCTGCATTCCTTTAGAATGGTATTATTTCAAAAGCGGTTAGTCGTATATTTATAAAAAGTACCTGTTTATGTAATTTTAACTAAGAAATATTCCGGTTTAAAATTTTTAAAGAAAGTGAAAGATAAAAAATACGAGAAGAAAATATAGCCCCTCCAATGGTTGAAATTACTTTTGATCAATAATAACTCTCAATATTAAATTGTGTGCCAACAAGCCTCATCGCTACATCTCAAAAGGTTCATGAGATATTAAATAAAAACCAGTTTTTGGGGGCCACGTTCAAAGGACTGTAGCACCTTTAGGAAACATTTGCAGATCCATATTTATAGGAACTTTTTTCATATTTGCAGTTAGAATCAGCCCCCGCAGTTTATCCCCCCTTGTTTTTTATATACTAGAGATCTACTACCAAATGATTTTAATGTATAGATGAGGACTGAATCCGATGCTCACTTATTTATTTTCTTGACAGTATAACATAGTTATACTGTCAAGTGTAAGATAATAAGTTTTAGAATAAATGAAATCATACATTATAATTCTGTTAACAACATCAACTTCCTCAACCCAGCTCGAATGGAAAGTGTGAACCAGCCTAGCACGATGGATAACTAAAAACTTTTTAGAAAGTATCTGTAATGCATATTAAAAACCATAAGGGGTCCAAAATTGATCCTTGTGGATAGCCAGATAAAATAACAGTTAAAAATGTTATATCTGTTGTCGGTCATAAAATATATTTAACTCAGTGTTGCCAAGTCAATTTTATTTTCATCAGTAGATTGCTATTTAAAGATTGGGTAGATTTCAGTATATTGCGATTAACGTGTAATACCGAGAGAAAATACAAAAGCATTCTTTATATTTAAAATAAATTTTTATTCAGATGAACATAAAGCTTTTCTTAAAGTAAACGTCTAGAATACGTGTACCGGTATGTATTGTAAAGTATCGATATTCGGACAATCAAACTCTACATTGATTTTTATTTAAATAAAAGTAAATCAGAAATAGAAATTAGTCGGTATAATTCTGTTTCAGTAGTTCAGTAGATTAAGACCTAAATCAGTAGATCTACTGAAAAGTCAGTACACCTGGCAACACTGATTTAACTGCTAGTCGGTTGGGAATGTCAAATGTGCGGAAATCCGTAAAACATATTATGATCTACAGTTTTTCCATCAATAGATGGTGCGTTGTATCACCTGTGATTTTAATCCACAAGAATTTCAACGAATATTGGTAAAACAAAAAGAGAACCACAATCGGCACATCGCAATATGCGATATACCAATATTCTCTTCGTAAAATATTTGTGGTATCATTATTTAATTGTATATGTCCGCTGATTTTCCCGTAATCAAAGAGTTCCTAGCTTGCCATTATGACATGCTGATTATAGTACTATTGTACGTAAAGGCTATAGTAATAACTTAATTTTCCACTGATTTATGTAGGAAATGTTGTTACAAAAGTTCAAAATATATCTTACGATATTGTAGTAGAATAGTCAACAAAACTGAACATGCTCCAAACATAAAATAGTAAATATTATTACAAATTTTAGTAGCATCTCCTACAATAATTCACTGACTATAACCACACTTTGTAATACAAATTTGAACTTTGATATTGAACCAGTCACTCTTTCTTTTGAAAATTTTGTTTATGATGCAAATAACCTAATAATTTTTAGTTTAATGTTACCTGCAATTCTTGAAATTGAAATTGCAAGTATTTAATATCTGGGTTTATTATATACCTACCAATTTTAATTTATTTTTGCCCTTTCAAAGCGAATAGTTTTTCGCTGGGATAAATGCATAAATGCCGAGTAAATACTGAACTTTAGTTCAATAACGATTTTCAATATAATTAATATTTTGTTTACAATAAACCGAAATTTAGTAGGTTTCAATTGTTAGGAGAATTTACATAAATATAGATAAATAAGAAAGTGGTAATGAATTTCCAGTCCCTGGCAAGGGGTTGCTTAAAGCAAATAATAATTTCAGGGTATGCAAATTTTGCAATTGGTGGAATTGATAATTTAAAATTGTACGTCTCTCAATAATGAAAGTATAAATTGATACTTTCTTTGAAGTGGCGAAATTATAAAGTGAAATAAGGTTTAAAATATACCAACGTGCTTTTTAGTGAGTAAATATGTATTTACAAATACAGTGAATTACTTTCTTTGTACAATATGTTTATTTATAAACAGAGTAGTTTTCAATTAAAACAAAAAACAAATCATCTGATTTTCACAAAAAAGTCTAAAGATTGAGTTGGTTTCCACTTCCTAAAGTGAAAGGGCCGAAAACTCAAGTTTTCAACAATGTGGAACAAGTTAAGGTGTCAAATCACAAAAAATTTTGGTGACACCTTTTTTTTATTTCAACTGGAGATTTTAAAATTCTAACCTAAAAATTTTTTGTTTAAATTTTTGAAGTATTAAACAAAAAACATTTTTGCGAAAATTAAATTTAGTTCGGCATATTTTCCCTAGGTGGCGTAATGTTAAAATAGTACTCTAATTGTTCAATAACGAAGGATCCGAGTTAGAAATACTTGGATTAGGATTCTTTTGTTAATAAGATCGGAAGTCTTAATGTACCTCCGTAGGCAGCAACACTGACAAATCGGAACTGATCGCTCGGTACCAACCAAACGCCGCCCACAACCTTCTGGATCTGAGTCACTGCTCGTGACGCAGCAGGATTACGGAATCTAATTGTCCACTACTCGGCAGCTCGGACTATGCTAATTTCCTACGGTAAAGAGAATTTAATTTTCGACGGCAGATTTCTCGGCAAAGTAAATCTTCTAAGAATTACTGAAGGTAAATATAACAAAGAGTGAAGTTAAATATCAAAGTGTCGAAGTTAATTAAACAATCAAGTTGCAAGGAAGTTATTATAAATTAATGTGCCGGTAGAATTCATTCAACTGTTTGGCTTTACCACTGAATTTAATTTCAAAGTAACTAAATGACAAAATAAAATTCAAATTCAAAGAAAGATTCTGTAGATGGATTTAACCACTGTCGAATTGCACTCTAATAATTATTTGATTCAATATTTTCTTTGTTATAATATTAAGTTATATTGCTGGAGTCTGACCCCATGGATTTATTACCATTTCTCCTTGGTATCATTCACAAAAAATTTCCTGTTTTGTAATTCGATGGCAGTTGTCAATAATTATAACCGCCTTCATTATAATTGACCAAAAAACTTAAAAGTAGTTTTGTTTCCGCTTTTTTTTGGCATTGGATATAATCCATTGGCTAGTCGCAATTATAAAGAAACAATAAGCTAACCTAACACGAAACAAAACGAAATGATATAGACGAACAGTAAAAAAAGAAACACAGGACCACACTCCTCTCGCCCAGAGGTTAGTCAGGATAATTTTTTTACAATACAACTATTTTTAACACTACTATTCTTAAATTAAGACATTAGTGTACTCATATATTCGCAAGAATAGATGTTTTTCCATCAAAGAAAACATTATTCTTAAAAGTCATTATCTTAGTCTCCTTCTTTTAATGATAACTAATTATTAACTTTAGAATAATAATTCTATTTGAGCTAAGAGGAAGTTTCGAACAATATTCAATACTAACTTATACTAATCTAAGATTTCATTTATTTAGTTCAAAAGTAGAGATTATTGCGATCTGTTACATTTAACACTTACTGTAAAAAATGTGCCATTTCGTTCAACAATTGTATTATTTAAACAAAACTGATGAATTACTTGAATCAATAAATATTTGATGTTGACTGAAATCTTTTTTTTTTTTTTTGATTTCATATTGCGATCTATTAAATTTACCACTTAAGATAACGATAAATTTCATTTCGTTCAACAATTGTGTTATTTAAATAAAACTTTTTTCCTTTTCTTTTTTGGAACTTACTACCACATGAATAATTCTTCGTTATCTAAAAAATATAGTTAGTTGCCCAGTATGTTACTGGAACAATAAACCTAAATAAAACTTTACATTAAAAGTAGTCAGAGGGTGTTTTTTGAAACGTTAAGGAATTATGTTATTATTTTTCTGTCTCATATTAGTTGTCAAAAAACACCCTCTGACTAAAATTTTGACGTCACAAGCGTAGATGTTAATTTTGCCAGTAACATACTGGGTAACTAACTATATTTTTTAGATAACGAAGAATTATTCATGTGGTAGTGTCCCAAAAAAGTAAAAAGAAAATTTAGAGAATGCCACAAATAACGTTCAGACAATATTTAAATAAATCTGTTAAATTATTTGAATCAAATTTGAATTTCTGGGATTAGCTAAGGACTTTTCAAAATTAGAGGAAGTTTTTATGAAGAATGACGTTTTATTAAGAAACCAAAAATAAAAAAAATTATTATCCATTCGTGAACACACTGTATATGAGACTTCAAATTTACCACAGGAAGGCTATTTCTTTATGTGCTTTTAAGTGTTTTATGAACTAAATTCTATAATCTGTTCTTCTGAAATTTCAAGTAAATTGTCCAACATTAGTTAATTTTCTTGACTTTTTTTTCTGTTATTAAAGTATAAATAATTTAAACAAATCATTGTAGCTAACTATATAATAGAAAAATATGCTCGAACTTTCAAACAGATATGGCATAACAAGTTTTGTACATATGAAACCGAAATTTTTAAGCCCATTTGAATATTCACAAAATTTCAATGCATATATACAAACTGTAAATAGGCAGCTAAGATACATGATAATTAATGTGTTAGCTTAGTATTTTGGGCAAGAACAAAGAACTTTAATCCTACACTGATAATAAATTAATATCAATGACCTCAGAAAGTCATTGATTAATTGATTTTACTATAATATGCATAATGCAAAACCTAACAGTTTTTGAGATATTTTATTATTATTATTACTATTTTTTTTTTTAGAAACTTTCCTGGCCCTTATGTGTTTCAAAAAACATGTGTCATCGCTTAAGCGGAGATTTCTCACTCAAAAATAAGACAAATAGTTAGGTACTTACTATCATCATGGGTCCATTGCTGTTTCGTATTTAAACACAGAATGTTGAAGTTTTATTATTATTTCGGTTAATTTTGTAAAGAAGATATATCCACCTCTAACTTCTTTAGTTTTAGGTGCACAGTTATGTAGACAGTTAATTGCTGAAAAGAAGATTTTTGTTAGATTTAGGTTTCGTGTAGGAGATAAATGCAATTTTTTTATGTAGGGTACTTAATAGCATTATTTTATTATTATTATTTTTTTAATAAACTTAAAAAAAACTTTAAAAATTGCATTTTCTTCTACACGATGCCGATATCTAAAAAATGTTAAGAGGTGACATTTTTTCGGTAATTAACTTTCTACATAAGTGGGCCATCAAAAACTAAAAAAAATCAGTGGCATACATATTTTTACATTTAACGCAAAGAAAAATAAAACTTCAATATCTCAGAAACAAAGCAAAAATGGACCTATGTTGATAGGAATTAGGTATATTTATCTTATTTTTGAGTGTAGAATCTTCGTTTAAGCGATGGCACATGTTTTTCGAAACACCCTGTATCTCTTTAATTTGAAAACAATGGACGCTCTACCTGTACCTAGTATTTTTGTATTATTTATAGAAGTAAAATGTAGTTTTTAAAACTTCATATAAACCTCATCCGAAAAGTTTTTAAATAATTTGCACGTTTAATGCATTATCAAGTTTTAAAAATAAATTCCTATGAATGTACAATTGGGTTGAAATTGTTTTTACAAATGTAGTTTTTTAGCTCGTCTTTTTATCTTATTAAAGTATTTAACCTAATTTTTGTTACATAACTATGGTATTGTATAATAAAACGCCACTACAATAAAAATGCAGATCTTGACTAGATTGTATATAATACACAAGCAAAAATTATCAAAAAGGAAAATAATTTGGGAAATCTATACACAACCATTAAACCTCAGATGAATACCTTTTCACCTACAATATAGTGATGTTGTGTATTCATTTCTTGAAACTATAACGTAGTTAAAATAGCTTGCATGCTGTAAAACCAGAATTATTAAACTTGCATTCTAATATGAAATTAAGGACTCCAATTCCCAACTTGTTAATAGCTCTTCCATCGTATACTCGTTAACTTCTATTTCATAAATCATAATGTTTATATATTTCTTTTTTATAGTGTAACTTTACAAATATAAATTATTTCATAATAATCAACATCTATAACAAAGTACAGCACACACAATTCGACGAGTAGTAATTAAGGTATATCGTCTTTTTATGGCAAAGACCATTGCGTGATTCACTTGTTCCAACACTTCACATTGAGATTAGCAAGTATTCAATCTAGGATAACAGTTATTGGATTAATAGTATGTATAATAATTCTTCCAGCAAAGTTGTTTGTAGTTTTATTCCAAGATAGTATACTTATTTTGCAAATCCAGTATTTGGAATAACAATTATTTCTCAAATATAGTTGTTTAAAACCGGTTTCTTTCCAGAGTAATCTTAGTTTGTTTATTATGCTAATGATAAATCGTTTATTGTGTTTGTACTCAATCAAGTAAAAGGAAATTAGTTTAATTTAAATTAGTTTGATTTCAAAGCAAGTTGAAATCATTGAATTAGATTAAATAAATATGTTTCTATTTGTTTAATAATTTACCGAATAAGTTATTAGTTGATTTATTTTTAATATTAGTACTTGGTCATTTTAAATTATTTCTTTTCGGAAATGTAGTTTAAAAATTAAGAGAAAGCGATTCCCAGCCTAGGAATGTTTTATAAACATTTGTTCATATGAATTCACGTAGGGAATTTATTTAAAAATAATACACCGAGATAATCTGATATAACGTTTGCCAAGGACAGCGGTCGACCGGCTTGTGCAACGCACATCTCCGCCATTCTGCGGCCGGCGTTTGTGTATAAATTGAATGACACGGCTTGAAAGAATGACTTCTGCTCCGGTGAGTGCTGAAGTAAGAAGCACTTAGCTCCCGATCTCCAGTGCACTCCGCAACTAGGTAGTAGTAAGAATAATTTTGGTTTTCTTTGGTTGCTTACTTGTAATCTAGGTTAACAGTTACGTTTCATTATAACGTAACTGTTGTGTATATATTTATTTTTCCTTTATTTTTATTTTACCTTTTGTGAAGCAGTCTTAAATAAATAGAGTAGGTGAAGTTGAACTTCTGCCTTTTATTTAAAGCAAAGATATAAGTAAGTAAATCTGCTTGTACACCAAGAATCGTTTTCGGCAGGTAAGGTGAAGTTGTCCATTGCAACGCAAACGACAACCACACACACAGACCGCCGGGCATTCCGTTTCTTCACTGAGTTACCCTAGCTTGTATCATACCGCTGATAGAATAACGTGGTGTTCCTACACTTTAAAACAGGAACTGGCGCTTGAAACCGTTACTATAATAAAAAGTTCCGAATACCGCTACTGTACTTAAGGGTGCCAAAGTGACACGACACACACAAAAATAAGCATTTTGGTGGTAAGTACGTCACAAAGGTTTTATCGGTGCTTTGAACTATACAGGGTGAGTCACGGTGGGTGGAGTATTAGAAGTATATGGAGAACGGATCAACCGATTGCTTTCAAATTTTGGTTACCAAGATAATCGAGTATGATCTCTCCAACTAAAATATTTTTTGAAAGTGCGGTGTTGTCACTTATACGTAAAACTGACAACATCTTCGTTATTTTAAATAGAATACCCTGTATATTTTTGCGTTTTTAGGATCGTCGTCTCTTTCTGAGTAACTTTTATTAATATTTCCTTATACCTATCTCAAGCCGTTTTCGAGATAATAATGCTTTTCTGAATTTATTGCCAAAAATTTGACTTTCAGTAAATCGTGTTTTATCCTACCTACGCAGCAATTAAAAGATAATTTTTTAGTTGCGGCTAGGCAAGGCCTGGTGACATCTCCTCCATTAATCAAATGTTTCGAATATCATACAGGGTGAGTTAGAGAACGCTTTCTACAAGTGACTTAGAAAAATGCACGAAAGTCAATTTTTTTAAATCGAATGCCCTATATATTATTACTGATTCGGAAAAGCGATACATTTACCTCTTTAAAAAAGGTAATATACTCTATACCTAATGCACACCGTTTTCGATTTATGGGCACTTTTCTGTAACCTTACCAAGACTATTAGTCTTCTGGTATATCGTAACGGGTGGGCCATGAAATTTTTGTTTTGTCATTTTGTAATGACAACAGATGTTATTTTTCTAAATAAATTTGACGTTAGTGATATTTGCACCTAATTTGAATAGCTATGTAGCACAAATATGGCAGAAAATGAATATACAAACACGGTTTTAATTGATTTGTTTATTATCCATGGACAGTGCAATAAGATTATCAGCAGAACTTGTAGAAGATTTAATGAGAAATATTCGAATTTGCCGCAGATCGGAGGAATTTTATAAATTTTGGTTCATCATTAAGAGAACAATAACAGTGTCAGTATTAGGAAAAAATAATAACTAAGCAGCAACAACAGTAACAAAGTCTAAGTAGCAATAACAAATAATACCAATAACAGTAATAAATATAAACATCTTAAAAATATTGTTATAATTGTTCGAAATGTAGACCGTTAACTTCCAGACACTTTTGTATACGACGATGGACGACGTTTGTTGTAGCAGCTCTTATTTCAGCGGGGTCCAAGTTTTCAATCTCTTGAATCACTCGACGTTCTAATTCTTCCCTGTTGTGGACTGGAGTATTTATAAACTCTATCTTTAAGAGTACCCCAAAGATAAAAATCTAACGGGGTAAGGTCAGGGGGCCTCGGAGGCCAATTCCACGGTCCCAAACGTCTAATCCAACGATCATCGAAAAAGCGGTCCAACTCCGTACTAATTTCGTGTGTACAATGTGCAGGAGCCCCGTCGAGTTGATACCAACAAGTTATATATTTTTCAATTGACATAATACCAAGGAAGTCTTCCACAATTGTTCTAATTATATCTAAATATTTTCTGGAATTCAATTTTTCGTCGTATTTTATTTTGTCATCCATTAACATTGTACTAGACCGTTGTTACGATTGCAATAGTCTATTTTTATTAAAGAAAAAAACAAGAAAAATTAAATTAAACAATTCCTTAAAACGGGAAAAGGTAGCGAGTTGCTGCCACCACCCTGTGAGGCTGCACAAAGAACAGTATGTAGGGTGCGCGCTTCGGGGACGTCGGTCCGTAGCCCTGTAAGGGGGGTTTGGGATAGAACTCTCAACCGAGAATTATTAATACGCTCAGTGATCAAATACAAAACATTTAATGGCAATGTTAAAAATAATAAATTATAAATGACAAAATGTGAAAATAAAGAGGTGGAGAGCACCGCAAACACCCTGAGTTAACTAACAAAATGCAATTACCTTAGACGAATAAAATAAAATACAATACAATAAAATAAAATAAAAGTATTTAGTTCTAGCTCACCAAAACTGTCATCTCTGATGTGGCACACACTTTTATTTAAACCGCGGTAGTCAACCGGGGGGCCTCGGGATTTCAAAATGACACTACAATTACTCAATTAATAAAACGAACTTATAAATTTGGAAAAACACAAAAAAAACAAAGAGAAGCTTAACCTAACCGTTCCGTCAAGCTCTCGGTACCCAAGTCCCTAACTCCTCGCCTCTCCAGCCGTTCGCTTACCGTTTTAGCTCACTCAGCGAATTCTGAGATGTCCGGCTGGGAATCATATACGGGGTGTTACAACATACAAAATACATTGAAACTAAATTTGACTTGAAAGCCAGCCTCTCTAGTAACGTGGGGTTGTCTGTGGCCCAATGGTGACGATTTCGTGTGTTACAAATCCCTTCCCTAGAAAATTTTGATTCATCAGTCCATATAATTTTCTTTAAAAAATTGGAGTACTCTTGCATACGTACAAGTAATATTTCATAAAATTCTATTCTCTGTAGATAATCCTGAGGCATGAGAAATTGGACTCTTGTAAATTTGTAATTATGCATTTTATGGTTTGCTAGTATTCTTCGAATGGATGAATATGGCAATGCTAAATCCCGCTCAGCACAACGTATGGAATACTGGGGATTTGCATGAAAATATGCTAGCACATTGATTTCATTTACCTCGTCAGATGTTACAGGTTTAGGTAAATTTCTTGCTTCTCTTAATGACGAACCAAAATTTATAAAATTCCTCTAAATTCGTAAAAACTTTCTGTTGTTCATCTGCGGCAAATTCGGATATTTCTCATTAAATCTTCTGCTGAAGTTCTGCTGATAATCTTATTGAACTCTCCATGGATAATAAACAAATCAATTAAAACCGTGTTTGTATAATTATTTTCTGCCATATTTGTGCTACATAGCTATTCAAATTAGGTGCAAATATCACTAACGTCAAATTTATTTAGAAAAATAACATCTGTTGTCATTACAAAATGACAAAACAAAAATTTCATGGCCCACCCGTTATGATATACCAGAAGACTAATATTCTTGGTAAGGTTACAGAAAAGTGCCCATAAATCAAAAACGGTGTGCATTAGGTATAGAGTATATTACCTTTTTAAAGAGGTAAATGTATCGCCTTTCCGAATCAGTAATAATATACAGGGCATTCCATTTAAAAAAATTGACTTTCGTGCATTTTTCTAAGTCACTTGTAGAAAGCGTTCTCTAACTCACCCTGTATGATATTCGAAACATTTGATTAATGGAGGAGATGTCCCCAGGCCTTGCCTAGCCGCAACTAAAAAATTATCTTTTAATTGCTGCGTAGGTAGGAGAAAACACGATTTACTGAAAGTCAAATTTTTGGCAATAAATTCAGAAAAGAATTATTATCTCGAAAACGGCTTGAGATAGGTATAGGGAAATATTAATAAAAGTTACTCAGAAAGAGACGATGATCCTAAAAACGCAAAAATATACAGGGTATTCTATTTAAAATAACGAAGATGTTGCCAGTTTTACGTATAAGAGATCATACTCGATTATCTTGGTAACCAAAATTTGAAAGCAATCGGTTGATCCGTTCTCCATATACTTCTAATACTCCACCCACCGTGGCTCAACCTGTATATAATTGCAAATATACTATATACATTACAAGTATAAATGTTTTTTAGATACTTCGTAAAATAAATTTCCCAGTTCTGACTCCGATTTTGAGGTTATGCGTGCATTGAAACAAACACTGCAGATCTCTATCGATATATGATTTTATACTCTTTAAATTCGTATACTTGACTTTTTTAAAAAATTAATAGTTTTCAAAAAACTAAAAACCTGTACCTTTGAGGTTGCTTTTAAGGTCGTTTTTAAGGTAGTTCACTTGAGCCCGTACCCTAGTATTATTTTTAGCCCCTCAGTAAATACTTTTCAATGAAGACCAAACTTTAACACAGACTCAATTTTATATGAGGATTCATACCTACTAGAAAGTTTCTTTTCATAAAATATAAGTAGAAGGGCAAAACCGACCTAAGTAGACAGGATGGAAATAAACGTTGCATGTAGGCGAAAAAAGAATGTAAAGAATAATAAAACTGATGGTTACATAAAATCTCCAATGATTTAAACATAGATTCATAAAAACTTCGGGATTCTCAGTGTCGAGAACACAATTGTTCCGAAAAACCTTTTATATTTTTAGGTCTGCCCATTAATTTAACATAAATACAAATAGAAAGCAACAGTTTTGATCATATAACTTTTAGAATTCAATATTTTGGAAACAAATTTAAAGCTGTATTAATTACTAAATTAAAAAAAATCATTATCACATTATGCTGGAAAATTTACTGCTACTTGTTAAAATATGTACCGATTTTATTCTCATTCGAATATTTTTCAAAAAATACGAGAAACAACAAAAATTATTCAATACTTCTTTCCCATATTGTAGGTGTAGGAAATGTGTAACTATTTTTAGTATCTTAACATTCACAGCGCCCACTTATCAGGGAATTTTGCCATTAACAAAATATAAGTACAAAGTTTAAAGTAAGGCTGGGAATCGAATACGAATAATTCGAGTATTCGAATATCGAGTATTCGAATACGAATTATTCTAATGGGAGATTATTCGAATATTCGAATAATCGAAATATTCGAATACTCGAATATTCGAATAATCGAATATATTCGAGTATTCGAATATTTGATCATATTTAATTTGAATATTAAAATATATTATTAAATTATGTACGAATAGGTATGCAGTATGCATCCAACCAAAGTAGGTAGATAGTAGGTATAGGTAGATAGACCACATTAGTGGCACGTTTTACTCCCAGTCAAACTATTCCATATCTTTCTCGCCTCGACCTTATTCTTACTGTACTAAGGCAGGGGTTAAAATTAAATTTTAAATTTTAGAACACCTGTAAATATTTAACTATTGACTTCATGTATTTGTTTCATCTTCACAATCTGCGTCTTTTTTTAAAAACATTCTAATTTTAGAGCACTTTTGTTTTTTTCGAAAAGGAAAAATAGTGCTATACCTATTAATAATGAATATTCGAGGATCTGGCTTATTCGGATACCTATTCGAATAATTCGGATTATTCTAGTATTCGATTATTCGAATTATTCGAATAGGTATTCGAATATCCGAATAGTTCGAATAATCGAATATTTTTTTCGGACGAATATTCGAATACTAAAATCTGGAAAATTCCCAGCCTTAGTTTAAAGCCGATCTGGAATATATCTTAATGTACATTAATAGTTAAAAGTTGCCTTCAAAGAGTAGTCTTACTTCACATACATACATACAAATTGAGTGCTACATAACTTCTGTAATATTCTTCAAAAACAAATACTTCTTACACTTCGCAATTTAAAAGGCAATAATAATTTTTATTTAATACCTAACCGGCAGAAATTATTATTACATGATGTCACTAACGGTATGAATGATTTACGTTAGTTTTTTACAACTAAGCTGGTTCAATATTGCCAAATTAGTGACCATATTTGAATTTATATATTTTTGGAACGAGATGGTTAATCTTGATGCTGTCTTTGTGATCTTTCTCAGAATTCACTGACCATCGACAGTAGTAACTAGATTTTTAAACTGGGTTATTTTTCATCTACAGGGTGATTAGCCAAACCTTTACATTTTTGTTCAATTTCATCCCAGACAGCACACAACATCCAGTGGACTTCCATTTTATGTTCAGAATTAGTCCGAAGTTCCATGGACACATTTTGTCCATATCACGACATCCAATGTATGTATGTCAGACAGGTATCCAGTGGATACCCATATCACGATATCCAATGGATGCATATGAAACAGGTATCCACTGAATATGACATCAAGTTAATTATTAAGTTCCAACTTATAGTTGAAGGAAAAAGACAATTGAAAATATGTTAAATGTAACAATTATATTGTATCATTTAATATTTCATATACACTTATTATTTCCATTGCATAGTTTTAGTTATCTCCAGATAATGCCAACTTGATTGACGAAACGCACGTCGAGTGCAGTATATACTGTTTTGGTGTTTTGATGAAAATTACGTCAATGTTGTTTTCTTGTAGACATTGTAAGTTGTAACTAAAATTTGTTTTTATAAGTAACTTTTTGTGGTGGGGGAATTTGTGGTTTTTCTGTCAGGTTATATGGGGGGAAAATACAAATACAAGAGGATCCTGGGTTTCAGTAGTTTTTCTGAAATTTTTTGTACAATATATTATGATCCAGGATGACACTAGTATACGCGGGAAATTTTTTGTGAGCCTATAGGGTGTACCAGAAAACAGGTCCGAAGATTCCTTTTTTTTGCAAAGTTTAAAAATATTATTTTTCTTTTGGATATGAATATCCTTTAAAAAATCGATTAGTATAATGATTTTGAAGTATATATTTATTTAATGAAATGTCCTATAATCAAAATATAAGAGGTGCTGTGATTGTTAATGATAAAAAATACTAAATTTTAAAGTTCTAAAAAATGTATTTTAGATGATAAAAATATTGAAAGATTAAAAATAATGATGATAACAATAATAATACAATTGTTAATAATACAAATAATAATAATAATAATAATAATTACGTCCCCGGAGATATTGAGTCCGTTGTCGAGAAAGAGAAATGCCGGATTTACTGGAACTACTCGTTCCCAAGCCAACAAGCCTGACATAGTCCTCCTCGACCATCAACTCAAGGTGATGTATGTCATCGAGTTCTCGGCACCTGCAGAGAAAAACATCGCCTTGAAGGAGGAGGAGAAACGGACCAAATATCGCGATCTCCGGTACGAGCTCCAAGTGCTGTACCCAGGCTACACGGTAAAGATGGGTGTCCTTATAATCGGTGTACTCGGATACTCGGAGGGATAAAGCCTACGCTGCTCTCGGAACTGAGGATCATACCGGCCTGCCATAAATCAGCCGAGTGGCTGGCAAGTCAAATGCAGAAGGCGGTCATTCTGGGTCCTCTCCGTCTGCTTAGGGCACACAATTCTGGTATCTACAGTCACTAACCCTGCGGGATGTGGGGAGTGGCTGTAGTTGATGCGCCGGCGCGACTCCCGTGAGGCGTCGGAGGCCACGGGAGGACTGACCGGCATCGGGAAACCGAAAAAAAAAAGAAAATAATAATGAAATGTTTTTATAGAAATATTTTTAAGGAGATTGAAATAAAAAAATTCAAGAGTAAAGTTAAGCGTAGAACTACTGTTCTAACAGGTAATCATTAAAATTCATTATTATCATCCGAAATTAAACATTTATTTCTAAATTCACAAATAGTGCCAAACATACTATAAATAAAATAATTAAACACAAATCAGTTGTAATACAACCCGATTTAAAAAAAATATATTTCATTTTAGGACTTAGCAAGTACACATTCGATACTTAATATAAAAACAAAAAAAATACCTGTTTTGTTATAAGTTAATGATTTTCCATTCTGAAAATGCTAAGATAGAGTTAAAAAATCATACTACTATTCAAGGATACTAAAATAATTAAATACGCATGAGTTATTACAACATGATTTTGTTCCCATTAACCGCATCTGAAGCAACTCCCAAAGGTATATTTGATGGTTATTTCACATTTTCTTCATATCTAGCATATTCCAAGTACCACAACAAACTAACTGCATGAGCACATACTCCTAATGTCCTTGCTCCCATTTTGCATGTGCAATATAATAATAAATCATTATATCCAAGTGGTTGGGAGAGATTCAATAATAATACAGGAGTGGAAGGAGGCCACAAAGAGGTTTCAAGAAATGTTCTGGTATATATGACATTCTTTTTAAAAATATGTTAGTTGACCCTGTAGAATCGTCTTGGCTCACGCTGTATACTCAAAAATAATTTCCGGTTATAGACGTTTTTGTCTCGTTTATTTATGTTTTAAATCAGGTTTCTAACTATCACAGAACTCGACATATCGAAGTCAGACCCACTATTGCCCCCCGTATAATGTATTTGTAAACAAGTTATACATTTTTTTTTGTGATTTTTTTCATTGATTGTTAAAAATTTTATTTTATCATATAGAAAATTTTATGAATATGTTAAAATATAGATGGTGTTCCATTTAAAAATTATAAATTGATGATACTTCTGGTGAAACCGGAAGTGGTATTGAAAATATATGTTCTCCAAAATAAGCCAATTTATTTCTCATACGTGAATTTTAAATTTAATTTTTTTTTCCAGTTTTTAAAAAATGGCATGTTGAAACATGATCTCGTTGACACCCTTTATGTTAAAGTCTTTGGATTTTTTTTTCCGAAATTGTATTTTTTCTCTTTCATTGATTATGTTACTACTGATGATACCACAATCACTAAATTTAATGTGTAGAATAAATTTGTGTTGGAAATATATAGACTGTCAAATTTGGGAACTCTCCTATACAGTATTTTTTGAGTAATCGCGAATACACACATTTTAACAGTAAATTTTCAATTTCTGTCACAACTAAGTTTACTACCTATTGTTACGCCACTGGACTGTGTAGACTGGTTAGATTAGGCTGGAATTGTACACGAACGGCCGGGAATATTCTGGAGTGCTCTAGACTAGGTCAATGGATGTATAAATAAGACGCACGGCGGGCCAAGATTTAATCTTAAGTCGAACGTGAACGAGTAAAGAAGAAATAAGAAAGAGACTTATAAGTGTTCAGTTGTGATTATAGTTAAGACATTAATTAATCTATTGTTATTAATTGTTAATTAGTAAATAAAGTAGTGAGTAAGTGTTACCTGGACTTTCAATCAACGAATCTACGAGTAGAGGTGTTTGTGTGGATAGCAAACACGTAACAAATTGGTGTCGGAAGTGGATTGGAAGAGAAATTTCTGGAATATTCGGAAAGGTTCTACAGTGTTCTTCTCAGAAATTAGTGGTAACACGAAGAATTTAACTACTGGATAGTGTTTGAGGACTATTTCTGGACTGAATAGTGATTTAAAGTGGATTTTCGAGAAATTTCCAGAACATTCGATTTAGAAATTGTTGCAAATACGCGAGTGCCGCTAGTAATAACGTGTTGTAGACTGAGAAAAAGGGCTACTAGTGCAATTTCGGGAAAATTCTAGAACCTTCTATTTGGAAACTACAGGAGATACGTGAATTGTGTCGACGGGAACGTGTTGTAGACTTAAAAACAAGACTATAAGTGACTTTTAGTGACAGTTCTAGAACATTCGATTTGGAAACCACAGGAGATACGTAAACTGTGTTAACGGGAACGTGTTATAGACTCAAAACAAGACTTATTAGTGACATTTCGTGAAAATTCTCGAACATTCCATTGCACAATTAGTGGAGAGAAGTGAATTTTGTCAACACAAAAGAAGTATAGACTCTAAATAAGACTTTCTAGTGCTGTTTCGAGATTTTTCTGGAACATTCCACTATTAAAATAGACGTGATAGCAACATTTTACGGACTTTATAGGGTAATAAACTTTATTCTGATATTGATTTACGTGTCGTGAGTTAATGCCAACAACAAGAAGTATGGCGGAGAAGCAAACACAGGACATGCTTGCAGCATTGTTACAACGGATGGAAGAACAAGAAAGAAAAAGACAGGAAGAAAAAGAAGAACAAAGGAAAATTATGGAAGATCAAGAACGAAAAAGACAGGAAGAAAAGGAAGAACAAGAGAGAAGACGACAAGAAGAAAAAGAAGAACAAAGGAAAATTATGGAAGATCAAGAAAGAAAAAGACAGGAAGAAAAGGAAGAACAAGAGAGAAGACGACAAGAAGAAAAAGAAGAACAAGAGAGAAGACGCCAGGAAGAAAAAGAAGACTTAAGAAAAATGATGGAGGGCCTGGAAATAAGACGATTGGAGGAAAACGAAGATATAAAAAGAAGCCTAGAGGAACAGCAGGCAGCCATTTTCTCTCTCACTGAAAAATTTAAAGTCGATGTTATAGAAAAAGTCGGTGAAGTGGAAGAACAAGTCAGTGAAGTTAAAGAAAAAGTCGGTCAAGTTGAGGGAAAAGTCGGTCAAGTTGAGGGAAAAGTCAGTGTTGTTGAAGGAGAAGTAGCCCGGCTCAAGCAACAATTAAGGGAGAGGAGTGGCCAATTGGTACTGTCGTCTGGTACTAGGTTACAACCACCTTCCTTCGACGGTCAAAGTTCATGGTCAACATATAAGAGACAATTTGAGGCAGCTGCACGTTCAAATAACTGGAACGATGAGGAAAAAGCAACAGCATTGGTATTAGCACTAAGGGGCCAAGCATTAGACCTGCTCCAAACAATTCCTGCCGCACAGCAACAAAACTTTAGCATTTTGGAGGCAGCGTTAGAACTAAGATATGGCGACCAACATCTCGCCCAAGTATATCAGGCTCAGCTCAAATCACGCAGACAACGAGGTGGCGAAAGCCTCCAGGAGTTCGAAGCTGCGGTAGAAAGATTAGCCCATCTAGCCTATCCTGATGCACCAATGGAATTTCAACAACAGTTAGCAGTTGGTACATTTATTGATGGAGTAAGGGACCAGGAAGTCAGGCGAATTCTTAAGTTGGCCAGGCATAAGCTTAGTAGTGAGGCTTTAGTACATGCACTAGAGATTGAGGCTGCCTATAAGGATACCACACAATCAAATCAGAGAGTACGAGCTGTGAGTGTGGAGGAAGACAAGCCAGACAACACAACACAAAACCTGATATCTGATCTACACAAGATGATAACCCAACTATTGACAAAATCGAACTCCCAGCAGAGACAAGACCAACAACAAGGTAGTGGGAGACCGAATGGAGGCATCCGTTGTTATAGGTGTGGCAAAGTGGGCCATATCAAGAGAAACTGTCGTCAACGCAGCCCGGAAAGGGTAAATGCTGCTGTGGTTGAGGAGCCACAGGAAAACTGAAGATGGCTGGCAATTTGGGGGCTGCGCTGGCCAAGAAATGTTGTGACCCCCGAGAAATAAAAGTTTCCCAACTTCGGAGAGTTCAAAGTAGTCTGTTGTTGGAGGGTTATGTAAATAAGAAGAAATGTGTGTTCACAATCGACACAGGAGCTACGTCATCAATAGTACGGGCAGGATTCATAACGGGTTTCAAAGTAAATAAAGAACAGAATGGATTAGTCATCCGAACAGCTACGGGAGATAGGGCGGCGGTTCATGGGGAAGTCGACATGAAGCTGCAGATTGGCCGCTTATGTTTTAAACATCAAGTTATCGTAGCTGACATTACAGATGACTTCATTTTAGGATTAGACGTTATGGAAAAATATGGATTTGTACTTGACGTTGGAGAACGAGTTCTCAGGATTGGAAATGAAGAAATTATTCTTTCAACGGCTGATGAAAAATTCCATAATATTAGGCTACTAACTTCGAGGACCATAAAAATTCCTGCAAGAACAGAGAAAGTAATTGAGGCAGTCCTGGAGGAAAATTCTGTGGGATACCGCTTTGGCCTCGTTGAGAAGGATGACTCAATTAAAATGACAGATAATGTGATCCTGGCAAGGACTTTAACACAGACTACAGATAAGATACCGATTAGAATGGTTAACCTAAATTCACACGCAGTGACATTCAAAGAAGGCGAAGCAATTGGCACCTACGAACCAGTCACATGGATTGCGAGATGTGAACAAATCATTGGAGCTTCGTCTACAGATATGGACCAAGAAGTTGTAAAGATGTTAAATGCCCAGTTAAAACATTTAACTCCAGATGAACATAGAGAAGCTTTAAAATTTTTGAAGAAAGAAAGTACAGTATTTGCAAAGGACACAGAAGCTCTTACAAAGACCAACATAGTGCAACATCGGATAAATACTGGTGAATCAGCTCCTATTCGTCAACCACCTAGGAGGCTCCCATTAGCAAAACAAGAAGAGGCTTCTGCAATGGTACAGAAGATGCTTAAAGACGGAGTTATTGAGGAATCAACCAGTCCTTGGTCGTCGCCAGTAGTTTTGGTTGCTAAGAAAGATGGAACTTTAAGATTCTGTGTCGACTACAGAAAGCTGAATGACGTCACTAGAAAAGACAGCTATCCGTTACCCCGAATTGATGACACACTAAGTACGCTGGCAGGTTCACAGTGGTTTTCCACTCTAGATCTTCGAAGTGGATATTGGCAAGTGGGACTTCATCCAGATGACAAAGACAAGACAGCCTTTTCGACAGGAAGTGGCCTTTATCAATTCACGGTGATGCCTTTCGGCCTGTGCAATGCGCCAGCGACTTTTGAAAGACTGATGGAACTGGTACTACGAGGACTAACTTGGAAGACATGTCTAGTTTATCTTGATGATGTGATGGTTATGGGGCGGGATTTTAAGGAGCATTTGAAGAATCTTCAAGAAGTGTTTGGAAGAATTAAAAATGCTCACCTGAAATTGAATCCCAAAAAGTGCCTAATGTTCCAGAAAGAGGTAAAATTCCTAGGACATGTCGTGTCTTCGGAGGGGATAAGAACAGATCCAGAACAGATCCAGACAAGATTTCCTCAGTACGAGATTGGCCGAGGCCTTCAAATGTTCATGAAGTACGAAGCTTCCTTGGTCTATGCACTTATTACAGACGATTTGTGGAACGATTTGCTGATATTGCGAAGCCACTACACCGGCTTACAGAAGAGAAGGTTCAGTACCAATGGACACAAGAGTGCGAAACATCATTCAGAACACTAAAATCAGCACTGTGTTCGAGTCCAGTTCTTTCATACCCAGAACGGAAAGGCCTCTACGTATTAGACACAGATGCCAGTAATTCTGGACTTGGATGTGTTCTTTCCCAAATTCAAAATGGACAGGAAAAAGTAATTGAGTACTTCAGCAAGACGTTGTCGAAGCCAGAACGTAACTATTGTGTGACACGGAAGGAACTATTGGCCATTGTCAAGTCCATAGACCATTTTCACAAGTACCTATATGGACAACATTTTAAAGTTCGGACCGACCATGCTGCATTAAAGTGGTTATTGCAATTGAAGACTCCGGAAGGCCAACTAGCTCGCTGGATAGAAAAACTGCAGCAGTACGATTTTAAAATCGAACATCGTCCTGGAAAATCCCATAGAAATGCAGACGCTCTCTCTAGAAGACCCTGTCGGGAAGACTGCAAGCACTGCCACCGGGTGGAAAAACAACAAGGGATAATAATTGTAAACACCGTTAAAATTGATGTTCCTGACGATTGGACAAAAGAGACATTAAGAGAAGAGCAGTTAAAAGATCAAGAAACTGGTCCTATTCTGGAATGGAAAGAAAGAGGAGCCCGACCTGGCTGGAAGGACATTTCAGACAAGGCAGTGGGACTGAAGGCTTTGTGGGCACAATGGGATTCCCTTAGAGTAGAGGATGGACTGTTGAAAAGAGCTTGGGAAAGTCCAGATGGGAAGGAAATTTCTTTGAGATTGGTAATTCCCAGGTGTCGCATACCAAAAGTACTCCAGGAAGTGCATAATGGAACATCTGGCGGACATTTTGGCATCAACAAAACTCTCACTAAAGTACGCGAACGATTCTACTGGGTGAACAGTCGCCAAGATGTGGAGGCTTGGTGCCGCAAATGTGAAGTTTGTGCGGCAAGTAAGGGACCACAGACAAGAAGTAAGGGTCAAATGAAACAATATAACGTAGGAGCTCCTTTTGAGCGAATTGCGATCGACGTAGCTGGTCCATTCCCCGTGACGGATGATGGGAACAAATACATCTTAGTTGCCATGGACTATTTCAGCAAGTGGCCTGAAGCTTATGCCATACCCAACCAAGAAGCAGCCACTGTCGCTCAAGCTCTGGTAGATAATCTAGTATGTCGATTTGGCGTGCCCCTAGAATTGCATTCGGATCAAGGAAGAAACTTTGAATCAGGGGTGTTTCAGAAGATGTGTCGCTTACTGGGAATTCATAAGACAAGAACAACAGCCTTACATCCACAATCAGACGGAATGGTAGAGAGATATAATAAAACCATGGAGGAGCACCTATCTAAAGTGGTTGAGAAACATCAGAGAGATTGGGACCGTCACTTACCTCTTTTCCTTATGGCCTACAGGGCCTCCATTCATGAAACAACAAAACAGACGCCGGCTCGCGTGATGTTTGGACGTGAGATTAGACTGCCATGTGACTTGGTATTTGGCACACCAGATGAGGAGCGACTTTCCATAAATGACTACGCCGATGAAGTAGGTGAACGGCTAAGGAATATTCATGAGCTGGTACGAGACCGAATTGCCATAGCAAGTGATCGCATGAAGGCTCGTTATGATCTTAAGGCAAATTCAGGAGGGTTCCAGGCTGGGGATTTGGTTTGGCTATATAACCCACAACGAAAGAAAGGCAGGTCCCCGAAGCTTCACCCACCCCTGGGAAGGTCCTTACACTGTTGTCACCAGACTAAACGACGTTGTATATAGAATTCAGCAAAGTCCAAAATCCAAGATGAAGGTGGTGCATATAGAGAGACTAGCCAAGTATGCAGGGAACAATGAATTGCCTGATCGGGACGTTCAGGCTTAAGGAGGGGGCAGTGTTACGCCACTGGACTGTGTAGACTGGTTAGATTAGGCTGGAATTGTACACGAACGGCCGGGAATATTCTGGAGTGCTCTAGACTGGGTCAATGGATGTATAAATAAGACGCACGGCGGGCCAAGATTTAATCTTAAGTCGAACGTGAACGAGTAAAGAAGAAATAAGAAAGAGACTTATAAGTGTTCAGTTGTGATTATAGTTAAGACATTAATTAATCTATTGTTATTAATTGTTAATTAGTAAATAAAGTAGTGAGTAAGTGTTACCTGGACTTTCAATCAACGAATCTACGAGTAGAGGTGTTTGTGTGGATAGCAAACACGTAACACTATTTTCGATTCGGAACACCCTCTCTAGGTACCGTTTCCAGAATATTACGGCGGCACGAGGCTAGTCAACTGACAAATTGTTAACCACCTGTTAATTCACGTAATACGCCCAGGCTGTTGAATTTGAAAATGATTACCAGTAAAGTCTGAAACTTAATATACATACCTTTTTGATCGGTACAATATCAGTCTATGGTGATATCCATTTAATTTAACTACTCAACAATTGCGTGGTACCCTTTGCGCGGTCGCGGTGGGGAATTTAGATTAACTCACTTCCGACACCGGCATTTCCAGCGAGGCAACTACAAGCAGCGGTCGGCTTTTGCACTTTCTTGAAACACTTCGTGGCTTGAATAATTCAATCGCTTTATTGGATGTTAGTTGCAGGTATGTTAACTTAATTTATTCATTTTATAGAACGTATAGTCATATCGGGATTTTGTTTCAGATTTTCCTGATTGATTTATTTTTTATTACTGTGATTTTTTTTCTATCATTTTTTTGAGACATTTTTTTATGCATTCCTCTTGATGCACCTTTTTTGGCGTACTGGAGTTTTACGTTTTTATGTTAATACAACCCGTAATTAATTACTACCCTCTAACTGGGATAGCGATATTTTCCTAACTTGATGTTGGCCAAGGAGTTTTTTTGAGCACTAACTGGATTACCTGGAAAACTACGTACGTCGTTAACTGTGCCTTGGACGTATTACTGAATTCTTAAGCTTGTGAGATCACTTTAACTATGGGATGGTACCGACAGCCTGATGCCGATCTAGCCAACGTATGCGGAATTCCAAAGGAGCTGTTGTTCAGCCCGATTGCTTAAGATAAGTACTTTTTACATTTTTCTGCCAGTCAGGATATAGATTGCTCACAGTTAGGGCCTGTACCCGGCCTTAGTTTGCCTTTTTTTGCCTTTTTTAAAAACCTTGTAGTTTGCTTGTAGCCGTTGATGTTATTTTAAGATGTGTTGTTTTGTGCCCGTTTGCATTTAAGCGGACACGCCATTACCTTTTATTTTTTGTATTTCTATGACCATCAGTCCAGTGTTAGTGTCTGTTTAAATGTTGTTGCTTGCAAATTATATATTTAGTACTTACTAGGTTATGTTAACCACAGTTACCTGATTTTAGTTTCCTTTAGCCTAAAATCGCTAGCACAGCCATTGTAATTACCTTTTGCTTACAATTTGGTGCGCGTGTGCTTGTACTTTTTGCTTACTATGGTTAATTTTGGTGGCCCTTTGCCAAAAATCCGTAGTACAGTCGTCGTACCTTTTTTTACCTCACGTAGGGGTATGTAACTTTGTAGGTTAGTTGGCTACGCTTATCGAGCTTTAAATGCTTCGTTTTTTGTGCAATTTTAGCTTGTGTTTACCGCTTTGTAGAGAGTAGAGTAAGTTATTAAGTAGATATATTCTTGAATATTTTTAACCCATTTTGTACCTTGTACATATTTCTTGTTTTATCTTATCGTTGTCAGCGCTTGAGCTGCTGCTCTAGTTAATATTTTGATTTGTTATGCTTAACTTTTTGCATATCTCATTAGTATAGTTGCTGCTACTAAGCCTATCTTTTGGGCTAGTAGTGTTGTGATATTTAGTAAGGTTTTGTTACACGTAGATTTAATTAAACTAGTTTCAATTTTATTCTGTCTTTTTCTTGAGTTTCTTTAACTCATGGCGCCCACAGTCCTTTGAAATCGTTCCCATTCTTAAATAATATTTTGCTATAACAACACCGGATTTTAACAACTAATTCTCAAATTTAGCAGTGCCTGAACTCTTACCCACGCCTCTTGCCTCCTAGAATAGCTGACTAGCCGTGGTGGATTATAATTGGGGTTGTCTATCTTTTGCCTTCACCGACAACACGATTTAACTCTTATCTCTTAACGACTGTAATTAAACCCAATTTAATTATAACATACATAAATTCGGAAAATAGAATAAATCAGAATCCATTTAAAATTACACTGATACATCACAACCGAACCATATTTTGTATTATTAATGAGCATTTATTACTCTTTCTCCATATGAAACATACTATAGAACCGTCTCTGGTGAGAGATTTATAATAGTCAGTTTTTACTTTTAGTAAATGCTAATTTGTGTATTATTTCATGTTTTATGTTTCACTGCACCAAGCATACTAATTCCTTTCCATTACTAAAGTATGCCTAAAGTAACAAAATATATTAGTATACCTATCCAAATTAACAATTTAAAATGAAATAACTATGATAAACGCATTCCATTCCCTTAGTTTGTTTTAACTCAGTTTTGTCATTCTTGTTCCAGTATTTTTAGCCTAGAGCTATTATTTTCAATTTCCGCAGTATATTTTGCCAGTCTGTAATCGCGACATTTTTTTAACCGAGACTCAGCCTCCAAATGAAAACAAATCGGTGGTCCAGTCCACGACACGTAAAACCGTCGAAATTCATATTGCTGCGGACTTTTTCTCTCTCTTTAGAGCACAAAGAAATTCCTCTAGTGGTATTTAAATTTAATTTTGTTTTAAATATTCACACTGCAAATAACTTAAACACAGAAAGGATGAAGCAATAAACCTGTTAAAAATACATAATTTTTTTTACTAGATATATGTGTACATTGTAAGTATTTGAGGAATAAGATAAACAAATTAGAGCGTATAGTAAGGCGAATAAAATAATATACATATACAGGGTTTCCCATAATTAAGCACCTTCCCTCAAGGGGGCGATAGAACTACAAAAAATAAGTTGAGTTTTGTGTATAAAAATTTGTCTTAAAATAGTTCATAAGGGAGCTACAACCCCTTAAAGGGAGTATGTACAACATAGTTATTTGCCAATAATTTCGAAACGTATTAAGTCGCAAAATTTAAATTTGGTCCATTTATTAATTTCATAATGTTACATATTTTGTTAAATTTTTATCTTGGTTGTATAACACGCCGAATCCTAGTTTTATGTGGGACTCAATTAGAGCGTAATAGATAGTTGTCGGTAAAAATCTTTCAAATGTTTAAATATTGGTATTAAACATCTTAACAGTTTCACTAAATAATCGGTATATAAATTCCATTTTAAATGACTATCTACATATACAGGGTGGGGCAATAGTGCGTCGGACCTCGATATCTCGAGTTCTACGATTGCTAGAAATTGCAAGTAAACTAGATAAAAAATTCTATAACCGGAAATTATTTTCGAACATACAGGGCGAGCCAAGACGAAATTACTGGACCAAGTGCCTTTTTTTTTAAATGGAATGCTATGTATATCAGTACATTTCTTGAAGCCTCTTTCTAGGCTCTATTCATTCCTATACTATTATTGGTTATCTCTCAACCACTTTGATGTAATGAATTTTTTTGTTGAAATAATGCCATCTGCAGAAGGATAATAAAAAAAATCACCACAGTCACAATTATGGGTTTTAAGAAAAACTTATGTGAATGCCAGTTACGAGACATCTAATTAATGTTTTTGTATCATTTTCATTTCCTAAAAATGTACAGGGTGGCCAAAAATTAGTATTCAGTTAAGAACTTTTTAAGTTGAATTTTCTCAATTTTTTTCAAATGAAACACCCTGTATATTATTCAACGATATGATGTAAAAATGAAAAACGAACATTTTTTATAAGTACTTCCCTATGGCTAATTGCAACCATTTTCGTTTTATAAATAAATAAGTGTTTATTTTTCAATCAAGACCTTTGTAAATTGAATTTTCTCAATTTTTTCAAATGAAACACCCTGTATATTTTTCGACGATGTGATGTAGAAATGAAAAATGAACATTTTTGGTAAGTACTTCCCTATGGCTTAATTTCGTTTTATAAATAAATAAGTGTCAAATTCAAGAATAAACTTAAAAAAAGAGGTTCCCTCAAATAATTCATAAAAAAAATTTATAATAGGTGTTCGACGTGTTGCCCATTTTGATTGACACAAGTCTTTATGCAACTTTGAAATGAAGCCATTTAGTGGGACCATCTCCATTGAAATGAGTAAATAGTATTTAACCAGTCCTTTACTGTAATCTTTCTTGTACATTTTTTGGCTGTTTTCGTTATTCGACAAGCAATAAAATCTCAGTTTGGTATAAATTGTCGTGTACAAAGAAGCATTTATCACACTTATCGGTCGTTAGTTACAATTTGTATTGAATTTAAAATATTTGGAATTTTACAATATGAATTTTAATAAAGCGGAAATTGTAGACATGACTTTTGTTTTGGGTGAGCCAGACAGAAACTGTTTACTTGCCAATAGAATTTATCACCAACAACGTTATCCTGAAAGAAGGCTTCCTGATGTTAGCAGCTTCCAAAACCTTCTCGATAGATTTCTGGAAACTAGAAATGTCGAATATAAAAAAAAGTGAAAGAATAAAACGTGTTGTGAACGAAGAAAATGAGTTTTCTGTAGTGCTGGCAATGGTTGAGAATCCCCATGTTAGTCAAATAGAAGTGACCTCATTAGTAGGAATAAGTAGACGGTC
Source organism: Rhamnusium bicolor (assembly GCA_029963845.1). Classification (NCBI taxonomy): domain Eukaryota; kingdom Metazoa; phylum Arthropoda; class Insecta; order Coleoptera; family Cerambycidae; genus Rhamnusium; species Rhamnusium bicolor. Next base: position 1,694,737 of record JANEYF010000559.1, on the reverse strand, counting down.
TGTGGGTCGAATCTTAAAAACAAATAAGTTGCATGCATATCATATTCACATGCATCAGGAATTATCTGATGACGATTTTCAAAAGCGCCTACAATTTTGTAATTGGGCCAGAGGTAAAATGCAAGATCATGTCAACTTTTTCAATAATGTTTTATTCACTGATGAGGCAACTTTTCATAAAAATGAATTTGTTAATAGGCACAATTTCCATTATTATGCTGTGGAAAATCCTCACTTTTTTATGCAAGTTGATAACCAACACAGATGGTCTATAAGCGTTTGGGGAGGAATTATTGGAGAACATGTAACAGAGCCACATTTCTTTGATGGTACATTGACTGGAACTATTTATCTTCATTTTTTGGAAAACTATCTGCCACAATTATTGGTAAATCTCCCTGGAAGAATTCGAAATAGGATGCGGTTTCAGCAAGATGGTGCTCCACCACATTATTTAAATGCAGTTAGATTAGAGACCACTTAAATAATCCCCTTACAAAAATGGATTTCTTTTTATGGGAATACATGAAGGAAATTGTTTATAGAGACACACCAGCAACAGTCCAAAATATGATGGAAAGAATAATAACTGGCTTTAGATCTATCACACCGGCAGTTTTAGGAACAGTGGGAACCTCATTTCAAAAGCGCATAGAGATGTGTGTCAATCAAAATGGCCAACATGTGGAACATTTATTATAATTTTTTCTACTGAGTTATTTGAAGAAACCTCTTTTTTTTAAGTTCATTTTTGAATGTTGTAATTATTGCTCAATAAAACGAAAATGGTTGCAATTAGCCATAGGGAAGTACTTACAAAAAATGTTCGTTTTTCATTTTTATATCACATCGTTGAAAAATATACAGGGTATTCTATTTGAAAAAATTGAGAAAATTCGATTTAAAAAGTTCTTAATTGAATACTAATTTTTGGCCACTCTGTACAGTTTTAGGAAATGAAAATGATTAAAAAATATTAATTAGATATCTCGTAACTGGTATTCACATAAGTTTTTCTTAAAACCCATAATTGTGACTGTGGTGATTTTTTTAAAATCCATCTGCAGATGGCATTATTGCAACAAAAAAATTCATTACATCAAAGTGGTTGGAAGATAGCCAATAATAATATAGGAATGAATAGAACCTAGAAAGAGGCTTCAAAAAATTTACTGATATACATAGCATTCCATTTAAAAAAAAAGGCACTTGGTCCTGTAATTTCGTATTGGCTCGCCCTGTATGTTCGAAAATAATTTTCAATTATGAACTTTTTTATCTAGTTTATTTACAATTTTTTTAAAAATTTGTAGCTATCGTAGAATTCGAGATATCGAGGTCCGACGCACTATTGCCCCACCCTGTATACAAGGTATTTAAATTTTTGTGCCTTATATATTATTAACGTATTGTCTCTATCTGTAACATTTAACGAATCAAAATTAGGTAAGTCATTTTTGTATGAGGCAAAAAATAAAGAGAATTTTTTTCAAAATTTAATATAAGCATCTTATTATCAAACCATTTTTTAAATTATTCTCCACCTTTTGTTTTAGATTTTGTCAGGTTTGATCTATCTGTATAGAAAATCACTGTGTCTGCAAAAGAAATATTTCCAGAAGATTCAGTTAAAAACGAATCATTGATAGGTATGATAAAAAGCAATGGCCCTAGTGTGGTTCCTTGTGTAACATCATATTTTACGGTTTGAAAATTGCTGTTCACTTCATTTATTTCAAGACATTGCTTTCTGTAGCTTTCAGGACGTTCTAATGAATTACATATTCTTATATTTTCCAGTGCCTTTACCAACTATGGAAACTGACCGTATCAAAGGCTTTTTCACCGTCCAAGAATACTGCCAATTATGGTAAACTTTTATCAATTATGCGGTACATATATTTTCTGTCAAGTAAGTAATTGCATTTTATGTTGAAATGCATTTTTAAAATCCATGCTGTTTATTTGATAGTATTTGACACTTTTTGATGTAACTTTGTCTAGACCAGATTTATTTATTTTTTTCGAAGAGTTTTGCAAAGTTTATTGGTCTATAATTTTTGCAGAGTAACATATCACCTTTTTTATCAATTGGCTTAATGATTGAAGATTCAAATATACATTTGTAGAGATTTGACTGTCTTCTCAATAATTGTTTTCACATTTAATTCATCAATATTTGTGGGTTTTTATTTCTTAATGATTTAAAGATATTGTAGACTCCCATTTTCATATGTAGAAACGAATTCAGTAAGAATTTATAATTAAGGAAAATATTTTCTACTGGAGTAATATTTTTAGATAATTCCTTGCCCAGTTCACTATACAACTTCTTAAATTCGTTGGCTATTTCATAATTTGAATTTAGTTTTCTTAGCAGCGTTAAGGGTTTGGAGTATTAATTAGATTCCAGTTTTCTTAGAAACATACTATGGACAGATGAATGTTTATTTTTCACAGCAGGAATTTTCAACGGAAGAAATATGCTTTTATGGTCCACGAAAAATTCGTTTGTTATCTGAGAAATTAAAAAACAAGTGCGACGAACTGTTAACATTTGGTGTGGAATTTTTAGAAATACAATTATTAAGCCAATATTCATTAATGGGTCTCTAACGGCAAGAAATTATTTACATTTGCTTAGTAACTACATAGAAGAATTACTGGATGACTTGCTTAATAATCATATAGTAAATCTTATATGGCATATGCTAGTGCTTCACCAGACAGTTCAAGATTAGAAGTCAATATTATCCAGTTTGGATAGGCAAAGGAGGATTTATTTCCTGGCCTCCAAAAACGCTGGACTTTAATCGACTTGACTATTTTCATTCATCATTGTTTGTAGAAGAAATCTCCATACTATCTGTTGACTAACATTCTCAATTAAACGAACATGTAGAAAGGAACATATGGTGATTTTCTTGAACTATCAAAAGAATATTATTAACCTTAGTTACTTTCTCTTAATTACATTTTCTTCTAAATTCGACTAATACGTGCGAAGAAAAGTTCTTAAATAGTGAGACTGATTTAATTTAACTACTCAGAGTAGATTTTTTTACCTAATTTTTCAAAACAATTACATAACTTTGCACAACATTTAAAGTTTTCACTTATTAGGTACGTAACTATTATTGCGCCCCACATTCTATTTTTTTGTCTGTATTATGACTTAAAATTTTATTGGTATATGGCGTGTACATGGTTGAATAGAGAATTGAGGACCATCGAAAGCTTATAAGAAAAATGTATGGTTCCATTTAAAAAAATCTCGATGGCATCATCACACAAACTGCGAATTTGATTGAAATGGGTTACCCCATTCGCTTTCATACCTCGTAAATTGCACTTAATACGATGACGTCAACTAACAATTGGATTCTGCTCTAGATTAATATCTGCTATAAAACCGTCAGTATTCGAGCTGTGTAGTGCACTAGCAAACAATATTATAAGAACATTCCATCATCATCACCAGGCAACGACTTACATTCACGTCTTCTTGAATTACTGCTTCGAGTCAACACAATGTAATTAAACAAGGCGTTTTATCTGTTGGAGATTGAATGGCAGGGAAAACGTATATCCTTGCCAGGGGCTCCGTCTCCCCGGAAACAGGACGCAATTACAACCTATGGTGGTTTTGGAAGGATTGAAATAAGTACTGCATTACTGAAATGTCAGAGTCAGAGATTGGATTTTTCACATTCTTTTTTACAAAAGGCATATAATTTATGGCGGCATTGAGAGCCCATAAATTCACTTATACAGAGTGATCAACTAAAGAGGTGAAAAACGTAATGAATCAGTTTCTTCTTATGATGGAAATTTGATAGCTCATTAAAATTTTCAATAAACTTTTCCCAATGTGGCTAATTATTCTCTGCTTTTAAGTTAAATAAAATAAAATTGAGAGAATATATCATTGTATAAATAGCTGGAAAGTGTTTTTGGGGTAAAAGGTCCAATGTTTGGAAAAATTAGTTTTTCAACTTGCCGATGTTTCTGTAAATTTATTACCTTCTTCAGGGAACTACAAATTATAAAATTATGGAAAAACATTTCATGAAACTACACTAAAAATATACTTGTTTAAGACACTAAAATGTAAATTAAAAGGGTTAAAAAAGGTAAACAACAAAAAGAGAAAGAAAATTGTTTATGAAAAAAAAAAATTGTTTAAAATATGTATCTATATTATAGTGATTCTGTTTACACATAACAATTACTTGCATTAAAATTTAGTTTTCAGCCTACCGTATAAAAATACATAAAATGGCAAGTAAATGTAGATATAAATTTTGTCCATGAGTTTTATAGCTGGTGATTATATTTTTATATATAAATATATATATATATATATATATATATATATATATATATATATATATATATATATATATATATATATATATATATATATATATCAATATAACGTCATTATGTTGAATAGTACTATTTGCCAGTTCTGTGGCGAATAATCTATTTTGTATTCATTGATTATGACAAGAAGTAACAAAATTTTTTTAACTTATCAACACAGTGTATCTTAAGGAATGGTAGATGAAGTAGAGTTTTCATGTCCAATGATCAAATTGTTTAGCCTCGATGAGTATGTAACACATAGAAACCTATATGTGCTCCCTATTTCCACCTGGAAAAATAAACGAAAGAGTTAGCTGGGTTCAAAAATCAAATCCAGTGGACACGAAAACTCTAACAGAGTAATCTATTCGGTATTTTCCACCACCTGTACGGTCGTTTCTGATATACTCCATATCATATACCATCCCTTAAGCTACTCTGTGCTAATGAGGAATAATAATTCCGAAGCATAGTTAACTGTAGCTGTGATGTATTTATCTTTGGGGTATATAGCGCAATTTCCTTTCTTTTGATTAAGATATTTTCAAACAACGATTCAATTTAGAAATATCGTTCTCCTAAGCACTACTGCTATACTTTCGCAATATAGCTGTTACAATGGGATAGATCAACGTTCCTGGATGATCCTGTGTATGCGTATGTAGTGTTGCCATCGTATACAGAGCACAGGCATGCCATCTGACTACATGAATTCAGCAGCAGCACATACTGTAATACGAATTATTGCGTTATTTCAACATTAAATAGCTATTTTTTTTTTATTAAATGTCACATTATATCAACTATCAAGATTAATTACCGTCGTTATTAGTGTAACAAAGTGATTTTTCCGTTACTAGTTTTCTATTGTAACCAGACCTAAATAGGTCTTCGTTCACTTTGGTACACTCTGTATACGAACTTGTGGTATTATTCTTTTAAAACTGTTTGAACCAAAGTTAAATTTATTTTGCAGTTCCAGTATTTGGAATAACAATTATTTCTCTAATATAATTGTTTCAAACCAGTTTCTTTTGAGGGTAATTTTAGTTTGTTTATTATTCTAATGATAAAATCGTTTATTGTGTTTGTTTTCAATCAAGCAAGAAGAAAGTGGTTTAATTCAATTTAGTTTGATTTCAAAGCAAGTTGATATCATGTATTCATAGTAAATAAACATGTTTCTATTTGTTTAATAATTTACCGAATAAGTTATTGATTAATTTGTAAATATTAGCACCTGGCTGTTTTAAATTATTTATTTTCGGAAATATAGCTTAAAAATTATGAGTAAGCGATTCCCAGCCTTGAAATATTTTATAAACATTTGTTTATATGAATTAACGCAGGAAATTTATTTAAATATGAGGCGCCAAGATATGCTGAAATAACGTTTGCCACGGACAGCGGTCGACCTGCATATGCGTTGCTCAAATCCCCGCCATTCTTGATCGGCGTTTGTGTATAAATTGAATCATACGACTTGAAAGAATAACTTGTTCTCCAGTGAGTGCTTCAGCAATAAGCACTCAGCTTCCGACCTCTAGTGCACTCCGCAATCATGTAGTGCTAAGCACATTTTGACCATTTTACCGTTTTTATTTGTATTCCCGTTGTTTTACCGTTTGTTCCCGAATTTACCGTTGTAGTATTTTATCCGAAGTGCTTGTTTTCCGAATAAGTCAGAAATATTTGGGAAATTTCGCGTTTCATTAATAAAACTGGGTTATCCATTCAACGACGAGCATCGGAATTATCCAGTTGTCATTTTATTTGGTATTGACGTAAAGATAGGACTTTTAATCCTCGATCTGTGTCCCATCTTAGTCGTAGCTGCAATAAAAGTATAGGTGAAATCTTTAATCCTCGATCTGTGGAAAGGATTTCATTATGCGAACTGGCACAATTGAGGTTTTTAATCCTCGATCTGTGGAAAGAATATCACCAGGTGCTCCGGGACGTAATGCATAAACCGTTCTGTCCGATACTCGTGTTTACTATAACTAATTTGTATAAAAAAGTAAGCTTGAAGCTGATTTGATAACCTACTGCTCTAATCTTTCATTAACTAACGAAAGTTAACTTCGAGTTTCTCCAGCCACTCACGCATATCTCTGGTTTAAAAATTTAAGAGACAGTTTACAGTTGAAAGCCCGAGTTAGTAAAACTGAACTTCTGTGCTGTATAGTTAGACAAGCATTGGGAATATTCGGTTGATTTTCTTATTTAGTATTGACGTAAAGATAAGAGTTTTAATCCTTGATCTGTGGAAAGAGTCCCATCTCAGTCATAACTACAATAAAGTACCGGTGAAATCTTTAATCCTCTATCTGTGGAAAGCATTTCATCAGGTGCACGCGTATTGGCACAAGTGAGGTTTTTAATCCTCGATCTGTGGAAAGAATCTCACTAGGTGGTCCGGGAGCTAATGCATAAACCGTTCCGTCCGCCACAACTAGTCAAGAAGTCCTAACAAGGGACATCACGAGCGAGTCAAAAGATATACCACGCTCGCGATTAGACAGTCAAATATACCGTCTGTCCCTGGACTGACATCCTGCACTTGTATCTTGCTTGCACTCCGTAACCGCTTAACACTGAAAATAGCTGATGCACTGACCGCCTGCTGTAATACTGCCTTAAACATAAGTGACTAGAGTCATTAACCGCTTGCTGTAAATACCAGTAGTAATAGCTGCCATAACTGTGCTTTATTTCGAATTACCGCTTGCTTGCTTTTGTAGATGCTGATAGTAAACATTTGATAGGAATACAGTAGTTTCCATAACTTAGCTGTACTTGATATAACCTATCACCGTTTTTGCATTACATAACCTCTTGCTGGGTTTTCTTTGGTTGCTTACTTGTAATATAGATTAATATTCACATTGCATTATAACATAACTGTTGTGTATATATTTACATATATTTTTTATTCTTTTGTGAAGAAGTGTTAAATAAATAGAGTAAGTGAAGTTGAACTTCTGTCTTTTATTTAAAGCAAAGATATAAGTATGTAAGTCTACTTGTACAATGAGAATCATTTTCGGCAGGTAAGGCGAAGTTGTCCATTGCTACGCAAACGGCAACCACACACACAGACCGCCTGGCATTCCGTTTCTTCACTGAGTTACCCTAGCTTCTATCATACTGCTGATAGAAGTGGTGTTCCTACACTTTAAAACAGGAACTGGTGCTTGAGACCGTTACCGTAATAAAAGTTCAAAGTACCGTTACTATATTGAAGTGTGCCAAAATGACACGTCACACACACAAATAAGCATTGTGGTAGTAAGTACGTCACATTAGTACTTGTGTGAACATTGGCACCTCTAACCTGAAAATTATGCAAGTCCCCACTTTGCCGTGTAGTAATGTCGTGCTCACTTCGTAGATACAAGAAACCAATAGTTTCATTCCTTTCAAAAAATGGTGAAGCGAGCGGGTATGCCCAGCCTTTTAAATCATCGTCTTGTCTTTTTATCTTTCAGTAAACGAGGTTCCCATATCAACATCCAGTCACTTAGGTCTTTATATAAGATATTAGTAGTTTTTGCCAGCGTCATAATAATTTTTTGTCACAAATCGCGTGCATAATCATAAAAACTTTCAATTAGTAAATTCTCGATTTTATTAAATCATTTCCAAACAACACTATTTCTCGGCTTAAAATATGACAGACTTGAACTACAGTTTTTTTAATTACAATTCTTCCATTCTGTTGTAGAAAGAGCATGAAACATCGACTCAATGATTATAATATAATTAATAATCTAATCTACCCTACTGACATAAACGTTATATTATTATAATATTTCAATCATCTGAAATAAAATTATATTTACGAATGAAAATTAATCAATAATATATCTATCTATTATTAATTGGTACACCATTAATGCCATGTCAAAATAATTTGAACACGTCATTGACACAAATATGAAAAGATGAACTTTTGTTAAGTTTAATTGCCAATTGCAAAATAATGATTACACTAATTATTGCATGTATTGTTATTTACATTGTGGTATTGTGATACAGTCTGGTTAATTTTACGTGTATATGATGCATAGTTCTTAAAATGTAAAATTAGCATTATGTGAAATTAGGTTTAATTTATTAACGGTAACTGAATTAAACAAATAGGTTATAAAAAATAAATATATTTACAAAATGGTAAACAATTTTTGAATATAGCTTTCTGTGTAGATCATAAATAAAAAATATTTGAAAAAACCCACTTAACTTTTGTAAGTCACTGTCAAGATCACGAAAATAGAAAATAATTTTTTTCAAAAAGCGTGTTTTTGAAAATTTTTAAAAAATGTGTAGGTACTTATTCTTTTATAATTTATATGCAGTTGTGCCAAATTACAAATGGGATCACAATAGGATCATAATGGAAAAAGAAGGAGAATAAAACGAACTGTTTTGTTGGAAATATCATCAACGGTATTTCCACGGGGATTGCACACAACCAACTACAACCGACAAAATATTATGCGACAAAGCATGCATATTAGTTTATTACGATTTTTTCCTATTCAAATCTGCCTTTAAGGTCATAATTAATAAATACTTCCTTCATTGGTAAGCCATAGGATTGCTCTTCATAATTATTCAGTAAATAAAATAAGAGAGCAATTTATTAAATGTTTTAAGAAATGACCATTATCTCGAGAATTTCGTTGAGAATAATTTTCAAATATTGGAAAAGTCATAAACATGCCACAAATACAACGATTTTAGTTTCATTCTACAACAATAATTACTCATGTACGTCCTAGCCGAAAAATTACATTAAATTGGAAATAAATTTTCTGTAGTATGTTAAAACCTGTGTCATCGTAATCTAAACTGGAAAAATAATGTGTAAAATTAAAAAAAAATTGTATTTATAATATCCCATGTGAATTCAGTAAATATTATATCAAATAAACACAAAATATGTTTGATTTTCACAATTTAATTAACTCATAACAATTGTTTCGCCACACAGTGGCTTCATCAGATGGTGAGTACAAGACTAAATTCTTTAATACAAAGTGAGGGTATATATATCAACTAACTAATCTAGGGTAATAAAATGGAACAGTAATAAAATAAGGTACAAAATAATTTAGAAAATATTTAACAGTGGTGAACAGTTTAAATCTAGTTGGTCATTTAAAACAATATTACTATTTTTTAATTTATTGATTTCTAATGTCTCTAATAGTGACAATTTTAATCCTTTATTTTCTGTGTGTAAAATATCAAAATTATTATTAAAAGAATGATTGTCCTCTAGCAAATGGTTGACATACGTCGAATCTAATTTATTGTTATTAAAACTGCGTTTATGTTCGAACAATCTTTTTCCAAAATTTCTTCCTGTTTGTCTGATGTATACTTTAGGGCATGTACCACATATAAGCTTATAGACTCCACTTTTTTGTTCTTTTTTAGTTTTTTCTTTATTGTTCTTATTAAATTTTCCTAGAGTGTTATTAGTTTTAAATGCTATTTTAATACTATGGTTTTCTTAAGTTCAACTGATATTTTTTCGGTAGGGTTTTATATCTTAAATCACTTAATTCACTGATTTCTGCTTTTGGATAAACTGACTCTATTGCTATATTATAATTTTTCTTTTTAAGTAAATTATTAACCAAAGTTTCTTTAAAACCATTATTCACCGCTATTTGTTTAATAAAATTTAATTCTTTGTTGTAATTATCTTCAGTTAAACTACTACACTTTGCCGTGTAGTAATGTCGTGCTCACTTCGTAGATACAAGAAACCAATAGTTTTACATTTCTTTCAAAAAATGGTGAAGTGAGCGGGTATGCCCAGCCTTTTAAATCATAGTCTTGTCTTTTTATCTTTCAGTAAACGAGGTTCCCATATCAACATCCAGTCACTTAGGTCTTTATATAAGATATTAGTACAATACTAGTGAATATATTTACTATAGAAAATGCAATGTTAAAGAGGTACTTCAAAACTGATGATTTATAATTCATCTTATATCAAATTTTAATTATAGATGACATAAAGGAAAAACAACTGTATAATTTAAACAAAAAATTTAGCACTGTCAGGCAACTTAATATTTTTAGTTATATTAATTAACTCAGGAATTTTTAATACTAAACGTTGATTTGAATTTACATGCATCTACTACTATATTTATTAGTCTATTCGAGAGTTTGCTAGAAGGTGCTGTTAAGTAAGAAACAACTGGGCGTATAGATAAATTGTTTTTATGCAATTTTATCAAAAAATTAAGTTTGGGGGCCTATGGATTCATTATAGTTAAACAACATTTGTCTTTAGAACTAAATATACTAGGTGAATTATCTATTGCATGTTTAACTGTTTTTTGATATTTTTCAGTGGGATCATTATCAAGTTTCTCAAAAGTGGGTGAATTTAAAAAATCTATTGTTTTTTCTATATAATCATTTTTATTAATTTTCATCAAGTAAAGGTCGATTCCATCAAATATTATTTCGTTGAATCATATAAACTTCAATGTGTGGCTCTCTGAACACAAAAATTATGCTAGGCAAGAAAAATTTCAAAAATCAAAAACATATGAGCACGTATGGAATAACGGTCATATCACTAAACAATACTTAGCAAAAAATTTGGAAAAAGGAATTAATAACACAAGAAAGAAATGTAAATAATTCACAAGTATTTTATTAAACGTGATAAATGTGTATCTAATTATTCCGTAGATTTTTGTACAAACTAGAGATGAGATCAGTATAAACAGCATCAATATAACATAATGTGTCATGTGTCTATGGTAATATACAGGGTGTTTCAAAAACATGTGCCATCGCTTCAACGGAGATTTCTTGTCCAAAAATAAGATAAATAGTTCCTATCTAAAACAAACTTTTTTAGACATTTACCTGTCGACATAACTGCGCATTCAAAAAGTAAAAAAAGTCAGTAGAGTACATATATACATTTTTTAAATTATTAAATTACAGACCCGTACGCACGCCCCTGATCAAACTATCTACACAATTTTAATATTAAAAAATGTAGTATTTGAAGCATTTTTCACAATTTTGAATATCATTCAAATTGCTAGTCATTTCGCAAATAATTTGAAAAAAAAAAATTAAAAAGTAAGAAAATTTACCGTGTATCTCAGAAAGGAAGCTAAAGTGGCCCATGTTGATAGGAACTATCTGACTTATTTTTGGGTGAAGATTATCCGCTTAAGCGATAGCCAATGTTTTTTAAAACATCCAGTATAAACAGAAAACTGTCATATGACACTGATACAAAAGTCAATTTATTGTCAAAGTAATTTTCATTTAATTATGAGAATAGTTCCAAAACATTTATACGGCCGATCTTTTTCATTTCTTATTAAATCTATTCGGTAGATAGTTTCCTTGGATACAATTGTATCAATAATTGTTTCCATGGAACATATTTTTCAAATAAATTTAATGGGAATTGAAAAAATGTTTTTATTTCACGTTAATATTCTTTTAGGTGTGAGACATTTTTTGATAAAAAGAAACCACATAAATTAGAAGAAGCAAAAACATTTGTTCAAAAAACAAACTTTTGACATCGTTATGGCGAAGGAAATGAGTTAGTATCCAAAGATGGCGTGAGAAAATATTGTAGGATGCAACAAAAATATAATTATAGATAATACAAAATCAATTTTACAATACTAGAGAATATATTTGCTATAAGAAAGGTAGTTCAAAACTGATGAGTTAGAATTCATCTTATATCAGATTTGAATTATAGATGACATAAAAGCAAAACAACTGTATAATTTAAACAAAAAATTTAAAAAATAATATTAGAATATTTTTTTTACTGAGTTCTGTTATATCTAAAGACCGCATCTCAAGTGGTCGTGAATATTAATGGCGGAATCAGCACCTGTGCAAACACCTCAATATTTTCATGTACAAAAATAGCATGCAATACAAGATAGACAATATCTTACCTCATACTTTTGAAAGGTGATGTTTGTAATGTCCCAAATTAAATGAACGATATCTGTAACATAGTGATTTTTCCGTTACTAGCTTCTTATTGTAATCAGAACTAAATGTTGTTTTCGTTCACTTTGGTACACCCTGTATACGATAACTTGTGTTAATATTTCTTTTAAAACCGTCTGGAAACAAAGTTAAATTTATTTTTGCAAGTTTAGTATTTGAAATAACCATTTTTTCTCTAATATAATTGTTTCAAACCGGTTTCCTTTCAGGGTAATCTTAGTTTGTTTAATATTCTAATGATAAATCGTTTATTGTATTTGCGCTCAATCAAGTAAGAGGAAAGTAGATTAATTTAATTTAGTTTGATTTCCTAGCAAGTTAAAATCAATTATTGATAGTAAAGAAACGTTCCTATTTGTTTAATAATTTACTGAATAAATTATTAATTGATTTATTTTTAAATATTAATACTTGGCCGTTTTAAATTATTTCTTTTCGGAAATATAGTTTAAAAATTATGAGATAGCGATTCCCAGCCTTGAAATATTTTATAAACATTTGTTTATATGAACTAACGCAGGGAATTTATTTAAATATGCTGATATAACGTTTGCCACGGACAGCGGTCGACCCGCTTGCGCGTTGCACAGATCCCCATGATTCGGGCTTTGGTGTATAAATTAAAAGCCACCGCGTGAAAGATTCACTTGTCTTCGATTTGCCTGCGCCCTCCTCGACTCGTCTACATCTCCAGTGCACTCCGCAATCCGATAGTGGTACGAAATACTTTGACCATTTTACTGTTTTTATTTTGCATTTCTCTCATTTACCATGTGTCCGACCTTACCGTTTGCATGTGTCCACAGAAACTTTACTTGTTTTTCTTTAGGTTGCTTTGCAACTCGAACAGTGTCTTCATACTGCATTACTGTTTCGCTATTTATTCTGTCGGTATTTTGCCGCTAAATTTCAACTGAAGCACGAAGAAGACGCCAAGATAAACTATCTAAACCACCGTCGTCTTCTTCATCACCTAAGTCCTCATCTGTCAAGGCAGTTATTTCAGGAAGTTCGGTATAAATTGCATCAATGTCTAAATCGTCATCAGCATAAGCTATTTTTAAGGCCTATTGTAGAGAAAACACTCGTTTAAAATAAACAAAGTAATATAAGGCAAAACTATTTTATGAAAAGTATGCAAAAACGAAGTTTTGTAAAAATTTCTCGCATATGTTTCTAGTGTGTATGTAACTCTCAAAGTTTTAGGCATAAAAGGAAAAATGCATAACACATTGCACAAAACTCAATATCTTGGCTAAGAGATACATTATTTTGCAAAATATTGCAAATGCTTTAAACAATTTTTGACAAACAAAAAAAGGCAATACTTACTCGAATTGGTACTACATTTTTTAAACAAAATCAAAACATCACCTCACAAATCAACCTTTTGTGTGAACAAATCCAGTCAAACTGTCAAAACACGCAAATATTATATTCTGTTCACTTTAACTTTGCAGCGTTAACAAGGATAGAGAACAAAATGCTCGCTGATTCTTGGTGCAGACGGCAGACAGATATACACAGGTGCGCAAAGTTCCTATAGCAGTTCATTTTCATGTTTATTTTATTTCATAAGCATCGGTCGTAGTTGGACGTTTTCCTCACTTACGTCTAATCCAACACTGCAAAGTTTAAGTAAATAGAGTTTAGGTGCAGCAGATGCAAATGAAGTAATATTAGTGACATCTATTGGCTAGTAGTCATACTTGTCAAACTAGAAAGGTTACTACCACATGAAATTTCCGTTACAGTATAACGCTATGTTATTGATGGTTAAGGAAAATTTATTTTAGACTTTTTCAGTAATTAGTAAAGTTAACGGTAGTAGTAGCTTTTACCTTGGGAAACGTATTTATGAATGGACAAATCCGTCCACTATTCAGAGTAACCACAGCCAGTTTCTATTGTAAAATCACAGTGTTTACTTCACTGTTTACTAGTGAGCCGCGGACCCAATATTTTAAAATTGTGGTAGGGTATTGAATGGCGCCCATTCGCTGGTTCTGATTAGCAAAGAGGTCGTAAACATACTCGCTTACAAACTGCCGAGATCTAACTTGTACTGCCAGAGACGTCACATATAGGAAGTAGGTGACTAAATAAGAGAAAGGTAAATCACTTTACAATATAAATATATGTATCATATCAGAGTAAGCATTAATTGAAATAATAATTATTACCTCATGCAAATATATAAAATAACTAAAAATTGAAATAAGTTGAAAAATTTTTAAACTGTATTAAGCGGAACAAAAACAGTTACTTTTTAAAACAGTTAAGAATATAAAAAATATATACTGGATATAACAGGATCATGGTAGACCCCCCATTTCTCCTTTAGTTTTAAATATAATTAATTGAAATTAGGGATATCTTATATACATAATAAGAGCGGCACTTTTTAACATACTAGTGAATTTTTTCACTTCCGATTTCGCCAGAAGTGACACTAACTTTCGATTTTTAAATAGAACTGTATATTATTGCATTTTTGATTTTTGCATAATATTCTGAATCCAACGATACCAAATAAGTGACACTTTAAACGTTAATATTTTTTATAATATAATTTTTTATTTTCCATTTAAGTGTGCCATGACGGTCACGATTTATTCTAAATGACCCGTGTAATGCTAGAAAAATCGAAATCCCGTCAAAAATGCTAAATTACTTGATTTATGAGCAAAGAAAGTTCATCAAAATGTTTTTGGGCAAAACTCAATTTTTTCAAATGGAACTTATCCGTAATAAATAAATTTTCTTGTGACCATTATTTTGTATTTTGTCGGTTAAATAATCTCAAATTTGTAAACCTAGACTCGTCCGAAAATAAAATCATTCCAAAAAAAATCATTGTTTGGCTGCACGTTATTCTGCAAAATTTAATTGCAATATTCCATCCTACGTTCGTAATCACTTTCGTAAAGTGCTGGTGCAATTGGTATTTAAAAGATTTATAGTGGTATTTGTGCAAAATTCGGCTTACTGTTTGGTGACTGATTTCCAATTCAAACCCAATTTGCATTAAAGAAACAGTCTTATCAACTTCAACTTCGAGCCAAAACATTAATTTCCGTTCCTTCGTCAAGAATAAAATTTCCTCGGGATCATTGTTGAGCTTACTTTGGAATTGATTTTCAAGGTGATTAAAATAATTTCTCGCTGGACATTGTCTATCAGGATATCGTTCGGCATAAAGGTGTCTAGCGGCAATGGCATTTTTTCTACATTCCCCATAAATAATTAACATGTCCACTTTTTCATCTCTTGTATAAATTTGCGGCATTTTGTACACAATTAACAAGAATTTTAAATAATTTTTAAAGACACAATAAAAACACCGGTAAAACAACAAATGTTTGACAAGCTAAATATTTCATTGTTTTCAAAGGCACCTTAGTTAGTTACTTCTTAACATTTGATTGGAACAATATTGTCTTTTCTTATTTTCTTTTAGCTGTAATTTTGTTTGTATTTATCGCACATTTTAATACGACATATGAATAAATTCCTTATTAATAGTACTAACAAATGGTACCACGATACCAATATGGTTCCATTTGAAAAAATTGAGTTTTTCCCCAAAAACCATTTTGAATTTTATTTGCTCACAAAATACGTAATTTAGTATTTTTGACGACATTTCGATTTTTGTAGCATTATATGGATCATTTAGAATAAATTGGAAACGTCATGGCATACTTAAATGGAAAACTAAACTAAACTAAAAATTATATTATAAAAAATATTGACGTTTGAAATGTCACTTATTTGGTACCGTTGGATTCAGAAAATTATGCAGAATTCAAAAATGCAATAATATACAGTGTGTTCCATTTAAAAATCGAAAGTTGGTGTCACTTCCGGCGAAACTGGAAGGGAAAAAATCACTTGTATTTCCAAAAGTGCCGCTTATTATATATATAAGATATATCAAATTTCAATGAATTATCTTTAAAACTAAAGGAGCCTTCATCGCCAGGATAGCCAACAGAAAACTTTAAATCGCTATTAACATGTTTCTATTGATGAGGACAAAAAATGAAAACACGACATGATTCATCTTAAATACCATATGAATTTAATAAAATTACAGGCAATACTGATTTTTTTTATTAATAAGAAATAAGAAAATTTTATTTAGTGTCATTTTATGAAACTATATCGTATTTCCTATTAATGAAAAAATATTTAGTTATCAGTATGTTTATATATTAAATCTGTATGGTATTTATAGGATGAATCATATGTTTTCTTTCTTTGATATTACTAACAAAAAATGTTTTGTTAGTAATTTATAGATTTAAGTTGGATATCTGGTAAAAACGCAGCTTTAAAATACAACTGAGCGGAAGTGTGTATATGGCACTGCTCTTACCAAATAATCTTTCTATAAGCTACTTAATCAAATAAACAAATAACTTTCTAAATTTTCAACTAAAAAAAATCAACAATTGGGAAAACGTAACAATTTAAATTCAGAAATTAATCTGCTTCTTCTTCCACTTTTGTGACCGTCATAATGAAAATGATGTCGTCATATTAATATTTGACACAAAAGTGACAATTTTGGCATTCTGTTGTAACAATGCAAAATGACATGAGAGTCATTTTCATTATGACCGTAACGTGACGGTGTTGTAACCGTGTCGTATATCCAAGCTCACATCCATTAGACATACTAATGATTTTTTTTAAAATCATTAATTATTTTCGAATACCTATCAATATACTCGATTAGACGCCGCCTGTGGCCTGGACATTTTTCAAGGTTAAAGCTACTACTGCCCGTATCACTAGTAATTAGGTACCAGTCTTCTTCATTTGAAATAATGACAATACAGCTTATACACTGCGTCCATAAAGTAACGCATAAATTCATTATTAGGTAAATAAACAATATTGGGCGCACCGCCACATTTCGCTGCAGCTGTGCGCGAGTTTTTACACAGAACTTTTCCAGATCGGTGGATTGGAAGAAGGGAAACAGTGGAATGGCCTGCTAGATCACCTGATCTTAGTCCACTAGACTTCTTTTTATGGGGTTATTTAAAATCTAAAGTCTATACCAACAGACCTGGCAATATCCGTGAGCTAGAAGACCGAATCATGCAAGAAATGTTGAACATAACACCCGCTGTGCTACAAAATGTCAGAGATGTATTGCCCGGTTAGGTCATTGTCTAACGGTCAATGGAGAACAATTTGAACATTTGTTGTAAATTGTCTTTAATAAAAATACAGTAACGTATAACTTTCTAATTAAATTTTTATAATCACGTTTTGTATTGTTGCCCACCCTGTACCAATTTGAAGCAACTTGTGACACAGTTTTGAAATCAGCTCAGCAAGGGACGTCCGGAAATTGGGAAAAAATTGAGGTGTTCTATTTAAAAAAACCGGTGATGACGTCATTACTCGAAGGTACGTCACCCCGTATATTAAATTATTATTTGAAAATACAGTAAATTAAAATCAAAAATCGACGTGTTTCGGGAATTTTCAATAATGTTGTTTATTAACCTAATAATGAATTTATGCGTTACTTTATGGACGCACTGTATTTGTAATATTACAGCACCCATACTTAAACTATAGTTTTTTTTCTTCACTGGTTCAATTAATTACACGAGTACATAAATATGTTGTATTGTGCAAAGAATTTGTAATATACAATAAATAACATGAGAGGAGGTTGTTAATTAAATCCTAAAAAAAATCGTGTACTATTGCACATCATTATATTTATTCTCATTTTATTAGTTGTAAGTGAGCCCTAACTGGAAAGACTACCTGAGATTCTGATGCAGTCTTCAGTTATATCTATATGAAAAATTCATCCAACATTATGGAAGGTGTAAAATATTTAATTTCATTAGAACATATCCTCCCGCTATGTATGCATAGCCATCAAAAATATATGTCGTTATAAAAAATGCATTAAAATCTTAATATCCTAAATTGTCATTGGCTATATCATTCTCTCTATATGACTCAAAACTTGTTCCGTATCAAATAAAGATGTATATAAATAAATAAGTAACCCAATTTATTAAATTGACATTATTTTAACGAACTTGAAAAACATTTTTGGGTCTATTTTTAAAAAGATGAAATAACAAATAATTGATGCCAGATAAGAAAGAAATAAGGAATTTATTATCAGAGGCTAGTGTTGGGCGGGTAATAGAGTATTCGTTACTTTGTATTCGTTACTCGCAAATACCCGAAGTACCGAATACCTGCTTTTAAAAGTAATCGTTACTTTAATCGTTACTTTAATCGTTACTCTCTTTAGGATTTCAAGATTATTTTCAATGTAATGAAAACATAAACAAGTGTGTATCCTGACGTCAAGCCGACATAGGTATCTATTATTATTATTATTTGTTAGTAAAATGCAATTAATAAACATTCTTAAACCTATGGAAGAGCTTTGTTTATGTTACAAGTAATCATAATCATTAATCACTGAACTTTATTTACTTATACGAGGCGAGTGCTGTACCTATGGGATACGCAGTAAGTATTAGGTAGGTATATACATACCTACTTCATAAATGTACCTTAATCATTACAAAGTAACGAATACAAAGTAACGATTACTATCCGTAGAAGTAACGAATACATACGAGTATTCAAAAGTAACGAGTATTCCCATCACTATCAGAGACAACTACGAGATATTTAAGTACATATTAAAGTGTATTCGGTTTTAGTTATAATTACTGACATACTTCCATCCTTCTTGTAAATAGGTGTTTCTCAATTAATCTATCTTTGTTGCAGTTTGGGAGGATTTTCGTAGATGCCGCTGGCAGCACAGGAAGAAACGTCATCGTTGATGTTAGATACGGTCGCCATATTGTTTTTTTTTATGCTGATATTGTGTGGTGTGCGTCGTTTTTTATTTTATATTGGATTACGAACTGTAAAATGCTGTGACTTTTAACTACTATTTTATTTTAACTTTTTATTCGTGTTAGTGTAGTATATAATTTTATTATAACCATGCCACAAAAACATTGTCTTATTTGTGGATTCAATGTAGACCAGGTGGAAAAAATGCACTATTTTCCAGTCAATGTCCAAAAGTAAGTTTGTGTTTTATGTTTTAAAGATATTTAAATGAAATTGTTTCCTTCTTGTTAGGTCCAAAATTTGGCGAGAAATGATGGGAATAAAATGTGTTCCTGATGTATCACTACACACAACTTTTGCCATAAATCCAAGATTTCTGTTATAGTCACTGAATTCATCTTTGATAATGTGAACTTCTCATGGTATTCCTGTTCTGACCATTATGAAATTGTAACCAGGGAGATCGTGAAAGCTGTCAGGAAAATTGGGATTCTTTGGTGGTATAAAAGAAAAAACCAAGGAAACATCCGGAATCGTAATGATATGAGGTTTGTTCCAGCAGCAGTCAGAAAGAGTTTGCAAACTATAAAATAAATAAATATGTTTTATTTTATTAACTTCTTATGGCTTGATAACTTTAATGCTATTATTAATGTTTTTTTATAATTTCAAGTGTTGATGTTGCTTGAAAGTGTAATATGTAACATATGCGCCTACCTAATATGTTTATATTTACCCAATAATTATTAATTAGGTATATAATTTATGTACCTACGAGCAAGTACTTCTTCGTTCTTGTGTAGGATATGTATATTTATTTGTAAAAACCTGTGTTGTAATATGTTTTGTCAATGTAAACGTTACCTAAGCGATTAAATATTATTACTATTATATTTGTTAAAAGTATTATTAAATTGCAGACCACATTGTATAAATAATGTGCAGCATTAGTCGATGTTGATACATATATCTGGGATGTTGGGAAGCAAATGTACATTTCTTTTCCTTATTGGCAGGCTTAATTATATATTTTTTGTACTTGCTATATAGGTTTTGTATTACATAGGTACCTGTTATTGAAGAAAGTATTATAATTGTTATTATTTAATTGTAAAATGCATAACTTTTTGTTTAGCCATTTATTTTTTTGTGGTTTAGATTACTCAAAATATCATCATAATTATTGCATTCGTTGTGGCCTGTTACTTTATTGATTTTCTATCAATAAACAATTTATTTTACCTGTTTTGTTTTATTTCTTCATTAAAATGTAATTGAAAATATAACAACAGCCAACAAAACGCATCGCGCGCTTTTTTAAATCACGGCTCATCATCGCGCACGCTATCTATTCTAAACTTTCCAAACAGTAGAGCAGTGCAATATTCCGAATGGAAACAATACAAATACTTGAATGTCTTGTGGTTGTCTCTGTATATTATTGAATTATTTAATGTTTTATGGCCCATTTAAATTACTCAAACATGGAGCCACCAAGTTTTTCTTATAATTAAATATATTTTTAAGACAATATTTCAGTGTAAATTACTCAATAAAATCGGTCTAGCTATCTCCTAACAGTCTACATTGCGCCTTGTCAGTGATACATCATCCGGAAAGCAACATTGCCCGGTAATTTATATAGCAGCAGCATCCAGCCAGCCAGCATCCTGCTCAGTATCTGGACAGACCGACAACGCCAAGTTATTGATGGTGACACATATTAAGCGGACCTGTCATCCGATTTTTTTATCGAAATTTAATAACAAACAATGTCACAAAAAGCGATTATCAAAAGCGAACCGATGATGTCCTCATTTCTGTACTTCCAATTCTTGCTATTAATCAATACGGAAATTAACGAACCGTTTTATACCGTTCACACAACAAATCAGCAACTTTAGAATTAAATTAAGTGGATTAAACTTTCTTCTGCAGCTGTTGTAAAACAATAGGAAAATCTACCACTGACGTACTTTTCCACAAAATATCAAAACACCATATACTGCACTCGACGCGCGTTTCGCCAACCAAGTTGGCATCATCTGGAGGTTATTAAAACTTTTAGTTTTAAGTTCAGTTTTAAACTTTTAAGTTTTAGTTTTAAGTTTTAATCATTTCCAGCAGATAAGGCCAACTTGGTAGGCGAAATGCGCATCGAGTGCAATATTGTGTTCTGGTGTTTTGTGGAAAACTACGTAAGCTTTACAACAAATGTTCCAACACACTTCAGGATTAATTAAATATAATTCTATTGTCACAAAAATTAAATTTTGCTATATGGTAAAGTTGTTTCGAGAAACTATACAGGATGAATCAGTTTTAATTCCCAAATAACATGATGAAATCAGATCTTGAAAATAGAAAAATGAGAAAATTGTATTTGTTTAATGATTTGAACAGCTTTAATTGCTTTTTTATGCAAGCTCTTGCTATTTCCCTAACAAGACATATATATCTGTTTAAAGTAATATGATTTCATTATATAATATAAATATTTCCCACACACATAATAATTATTTATGTTATAAGGATCGTAATGCCAATAATGAGGCTTACACTGGCCGACATAATTTTCGTAACATATTTCACAATACTGTTTTTATATTGTTAATACCTCTCTACTAACTGAAAAAATATCGAACCAGTCCTAATACGTATCTTTTTGTACGGTAAACAACTTTATGATGGGTCGGCAATTTTAGAAGAGCATGTTAAAGTAAGGTGGAACAACAGTTTGAATTGTGTCTGTTAGAAAATGTTGTCATTGTCCGCATACCGACAAAAATGGCCAGTCAAATGGGCCGAAGTTGCAAAACCTCACCTGACAAGTTTTGTTGCATTTCTGGAGAATTCCTTGTGAAGTCACAAGAGAGGCCATTGTCTGGAAATGTGAAAAAGCGTATTTTCTATATTTTGGAGTTTTAGTCGGAGATCAAGATAAGCAATGGGCTCTCCACGTTTGTTGTGTAAGTTGTGGCGTGTCACTAGTGCAGTCGATGAAAGGGAAAAGAAGAAGCTCGCCTTTTGCGGTTCCAATGGTATGACGAGAACCCACCAATCATTTCGATGATCGCTATTTTGTGTAATAAGAACTGAGGGATATTCCTAAAATGAAAAGCAAAAATCAAAAATATCCGAATTTTCCATCAACTCTAAGACCTGTTCCTGAATGCATCAGACTTACCAGTGCCAACTGCGCCTTTAGATTGGCAAAATATTGTTTTAGGAGGTAATGGAAATAGTAACGACCCTTCAGACTGCCCAGACCATTGGTCTTTGTATATTCCAGAATTTTTTTGTAACCCTCACTTAATTGCTTATAATGATTTGAATGATTTGATACTTGGGGCTGTCAAAACAACAGGTAGAACTTATTGGTTCCCGACTAAAGAAGTGGAACTTACTGGCTAAAGAAACAAAGACTATGACTTTTAGAACAAGTCATGCAACATTTTCCGTATTTTATAATATAGAAAATTCACTATGTATTGATATTGATGGTTTAATGCAGGAACTTCATATCGAGCATTCTCCTTCTAAGTGGCGCTTATTCATAGATTCCTCCAAATCCAGTTTAAAAGCTGTATTACTACATAATAGAAATTTAAAATCATCCATACCAATTGCCCATTCAGTAACAATGAAAGGGAATTGCGACAGTATGAGCATCATTTTAAATAAAATTATTTACACAAATACAAATGCAAATATGTGGGGATTTAAAAGTAATATCCATTTTAGTAGCGCTTCAAGGAGGCTTTACAAAATATTGCTGTTTTCTTTACTTGTGGGACAGTCGTGCTGTTAAAGAACATTATGTGAAAATAATTTGGTCGACAAAGAAAGAATTTGAACCAGGAACTAGTAATATTAAATATGTGTCCCTTGTAGACCCTAAAACTGTTCTTTTGTTACCTCTTCATATTATACTTGGGCCAATGAAAAATTTTGTGAAGGCTATGAATAATAAATATAGTTTAAAAAAACTAAAAAACACGCTTTTAAAGCACATCAAACTAAAAAGTGAAAAATAATTATTAATATAAACTGAAAACAATAATGAACGAAAAATACTAGTATTATTGTGAAAAAAGCGTGGGGCGCTTTGTGCCATATTTTTCGTATATCGAGCAACCCACGCTTTTTTCACAATAATACTAGTATTTTTCGTTCATTATTGTTTTTAGTTTATATTAATAATTATTTTTCACTTTTTTAGTTTGATGTGCTTTAAAAGCGTGTTTTTTAGTTTTTTTTAAGCTATATTTATTTTTCACTTTTTAGTTTGATGTGATATGAAAGCGTGTTTTGTAGTTTTTTTTAAACTATATTTATATTGCTTATTGATGCTGATATTATAACATATTACGATCCAACAGATATTTCTGAAAAAAAAAATATTTTTTTATTTCAGCCGTGGGATTTGAACTCACGCCCGAGGAGTCTGTCGTTTCCCGTCTACTGCCTTAACCCGCTCGACCACCGATCTAACTAACAATCATGGAATGTACTTACATATTAAGCCTTTGCTCTCACGCACAGGATACGTGAGGAAAGGACTGGCGATCCTGATCAGGATAATGATATAAACTTATCAAATTATTGTATTGTTACCGGTTCTTCGTAAGTGTACAAAGTTTCAATTAAATCTGTCCGTTTAAAGTGGGTCAAAATCGAGTCCAAAGAGTCGGTTACAAACAAACAAGCAAACAAGCAAGCAAACATACAGGTGAAGCTAATAAAAGCATGTTAAAATCAGTGAATGATTTAAATACTTAAGAAAACTTTCTCCCAATTAAGTGACGCCAAGCTTAAAGAAGGCATTTTTATTGACCTCAAATTAGAAAATTGCATTTCGATGCAGATTTTAAGGTAACACTCAACAGACAGGAATTCAGAGCTTGGAACTCATTTGTAAGCATAGTCAGGGGATTTTTAGGGAAAAAGAAGGATGAGAACTACAAGCAACTAGTAAACGAACTTTTAGATTCGTACCAAACGTTTGGTATGTCTTTAAAAATTCACTATCTTCATTCTCATTTAAATTTTTTTCCTGAAAATTTGGCTGTGGTATGCAACGAGCAAGGAAAAAGATTTTATCAAGATATCAGGATGATGGAAATTCGTTAACAAGGATGATGGGATCCAGCCATGATGGGTGATTACTGGTGGTTCTTAAAACGAGACGATTTGACCCCACATAAAGGAAAAAATTAACTGAGCATATGTTTTCAAAAATTATTTTCTTTTTTGTAGATATATCTATGTAAGCCTAATATATGTCATATTTGTACACGACGTGTACTATAATGATTAGTTAAATACTATCCGAATTGCCTTAAAAGTTTATCTGCTAGCGTAAATTAATGAAGAAATTAAAAATAAATTACAGACATTTTACTTTCTTATCTATCTATACTGATAGAGAAAGTATTATCCTCATGAGAAAAATAAAATCCAGATTATAATGAAACTGAACGTTTTGAGACCTATAAATAAAAAATTTATTCCAACTGGCATTCCATCTTTGTGTCTGTATGTCGGTGTGTAAAAAAAAGTAAAAAACTATAATATATTGTACTACATATTTAAAAAAATTTACTCTTTCAAATGAAACTACCACAATTTGTGATTTAAAGAAATTGTTGATGGCATTTGCAATCTTTTTTTAAATAATAGTTCTTTTACAAAAAATAGAGAAAAAATTTATTTAAATGTATTTTAAAGTCCGAGCGACTTTTTGTTTTTCGCTTCTTAAAGATTTTATCGAATTTATACGTTACTTTACAGACGCACTATCAATTATATTTACCTGTTCGAAGGAAGCAAACTTTAACTGCCAACTAGCAACTAAAATAGAACTCCCGAATTAAATTACATAGTGCATGTCCTAAATTAGAATCAAACCTAATAAAGGCCATAGGAACAGCCTAATGGCGAACTTTAGCAGATTCTATCCGGAAACGTGTTCGCATGTCCGATCTTCTTAGTTGACCATTCCGAGACCGAAAGAACCCTAATTCGATTTGTTTGTTGCCGCGCCAGATGGATTGGAAAGACAACATAGCATCTTCCAACTTAAGGCACACTCTTTGATCCCGATGTTTTCTAATGCACCGTGTGTTGTTTTATGTAAGACGGTAAATTAAATTTGGAATACACCGGAGACACAAGTTTGTGTTGTATTATTCCGCCTTGAATTCTATTGCATCATTTGTGGGACATTCCAAACTCCCCCGATTTTTTTTATCTATTCCTTGCAGTAAAAACTGATTAAAATATCTCATATGACCAGCATATAGTTTTCTTATACTAGTATATATCACCCTGATCTAAAAAAATTATCATTTAATTCTTCACTTACCTCAATTAAATTTTAATAGCGTATCTTGAAATGTTTCATTAACGTTTTTAAATAATTAATTCAGCGTCCCTCGATACTCTCAGTAATAATAATTCATGTCATATATTTTATTAATTTCTTCTTATTGACAATGACATTTTTGTATCTAAATTAGATATCAAACTGCTAAATTTACCCTAACCCCATTTTATGTGGTATAATGTGTACAAATTTCAGTTTACATCAGCTTTATTTAAATACTTGGAAAATATATCTTATTGGCTTGATATAGCAGACATGATTTATAATCTTTCATCAAGAATTTTTTTTTGTAAAGACAAATACAAAAAGTTAGGGTACTGTGGACCTCCTTTCAGCTGGCCAATTTTGTTCATCACCGAATTTGTCATTGTCTTTGGCCTTTGGGAAGTCTCTCAAAGGCCAAATTCTTGAATTATCGCGGCCACACACATACACACACATCCAGACACACAAACGAACCGACAGACATCATTCGGAAAATAGAATAGATTCAGGAGGATTCAAAACGTATATGTCAATTAAAATCTGGAGTCGAAAAAAATCACGATCACTAATGCTTCCTTATATTAGGTATAAGGAAGTAAAAATCGAAGATACCGAATTGTCACAAAGAATTTTACGGTACGGTTTATTTCGAACTCATTTGCAACATAAAAAAAGTCTTTGACAGCGGTAAAAGGATGAAAGAAGTCGACATTTTTTATGTTGCAAATAGGTTTGAAATAACAGTAGATACTTTGTATATGGATGACTAACAAATTGCAATAAAATTTATTTGTGAATATTAATGCAGCCATTTCTTTTTAAGTTATTTAGAATTGTAATGGATTGATTTCATTATAGGTCCTATATATTCATATATTAGTGGAAAATATTCCTTTTGCCAAAAGTCAGGGGGCCATTGCACCTTCCTGTCCCTTTAGCGACGCCTATAATACACGGTGCCTCAATATTCCATATACATATAGATTCTTTGGTCTGTACCAAATTGATTCTCTTAGCCGCTAGAGGGTATCAAAGTTGGTTAAGTATTTTTTTTCCAATAATTTCCAAATGCTTTTGTATGATTAAAATGAAATTAGGTATGTTAATGTTCTATAGAGATGCATTTAATGATATTCAAATTGACTTAAATGCATAGAAGAGTGAAAGCTACCCACACCTCTAAGCAAATCTTCTAATATTTTTCTTAAAGGTGATGCGATTGCTTAAATTTTATCAAAAAGGTACACCAATTACCGAAATCCTTTCTCTCTTGTATCATTTTTGTATCTTTAATAGTTTCGGTAGAAATTTTTAGTCAATATCATCAACGCATAATCTATTTGACTCGATTTAATTCTTTCATTTCACGATTTATTTGTTTGATAACAAAATTAATAATAATACAACCTAATAGACAGACATTTTTAATCGATTTTCCTTTCACAGTTTGTTCAATGTGACTACCGTTTTCGATGTATAGATCTGAGACAAATATACATTTATCATTTACTGTTTATAACCAAGTAATAATCAGTTTTCTCAATTAAAATCAAATGCATATTATACAATCTGATACAGGAACAAATGCTTACCTTAAAAATTTATTCTACTTTTATAATTATATCAAAAATATCTGATGTGGCCAATACATAACTTTCTTATACCTGTATATGTTATCATCCTGATCTAAAATCATTCTATTTAATTCTTCACTTACCTCAATTAAATTTTAATGGCGTACCTTGAAATGTATCGTTAAAATTTTTAAATAATTAATTATCAGCGTCATTCGATACTCTCAATAATAATTCATGACATGTATGTTAATAATTTCTTCTTATTGACATTGACTTTTTTGTAACTAAATTAGACATTTCAAATATCAAACTATTAAATTTATCCTAAACCTATTTTATGAGGTTAAATGTGTAAAAAATTTTAAGTTTACATCAGATTTATTTAAGTACTTGGAAAATATATTTTATTGGCTTGATATAGTAAAATATTGTTACGCCACTGGATTGTGTAGACTGGTTAGATGAGAATGGAATTGTATGCGAACGGCCGGGAATATTCTGGAATACTCTAGACCGTGTGATTGGATGTATAAATAAGACGCATGGTGGGCCGAGAATCAGTCTGAAGTCGAACGTGAACGAGTAAAGAAGAAATACGAAAGATATTTATAAGTGTTCAATTGTGATTATAATTAGGACAGTAATTAATATATTGTTGTTAATTGTTAATTAGTAAATAAAGTAGTGATTAAGTGTTACCTGGACTTTCAATTAACGAATCTACAAGTATAAGTGTTTGTTTGGATAGCAAACACGTGATAATATGATTTTTAATCTATCATCAAGAATATATTTTTTTTGTCAAATACAAAAAGTTTGGGCCCCGTGAAGCTGCTTTTAGCTGTCCAATTTTTCTCATCGTCGAATTTATCATTGTCTTTGGCCTTTAGAACGTGTACCAAATTTGAAAGCTTTATCTTAAAAACTGTGGCTGCTATCGTGATACTACAGACATGCCGAGAGATTTTCTTTCTGTAAAGTTTTGTTTTTTCATTATAATTCGTCGAGATCCATCAAAACATGCAATAAAAATTTTTAATTTTTTTCCAGAAATTGTACCTTTTTTCTTCTTTCATTCCATTATGTCTCTTCTGGTGGTACCACATTTACCAAACTTAAAATGTCACCTAAAATTTTGTTGAAAATCTTAACAGCCAAATATGGGAAGTCTCTCATTAGTATTTTTTGAATTATCACAGACAGACAGACATATACACACACACACGCACGCACGCACGCACGCACGCATACACGCACACACCCACACAACCAAACACCCACTATATTTCTATACTTCCTTTTATTAGGTATAAGAAAGTAAAAATTGTACACATTTAATTAAGAAAACAAAAACTTCTACTTCTATTTTAACTATTCAAAAGTTAATATAGGAATTATTTTAATATTTTGGTACAGGACTATTGAAAAATATCTGAGCCTTTCTTTATTGACTACAGAGTGATTTATGATTTTGCCCAAAGCTTTATCTCAAAAACTGTAGCTGCTATCGCGAACACAGACACACAGACAGAAAGTTCTTTCTGTCTGAAATTTTGTGTATCGTCATAATTCGTCGTGATTCGTTCAGAAATGCAATAAAAATGTTAATTTTTTTTTTGTGAATACATAACTAAAAAAAATATCTGAGCCTTTCTTTATTGACTACAGAGTGATTTATGAATTTTGCCCAAAGCTTTATCTAAAAAACTGTAGCTGCTATCGCGAACACAGACACACAGACAGAAAGTTCTTTCTGTCTGAAATTTTGTGTATCGTCATAATTCGTCGTGATTCGTTCAGAAATGCAATAAAAATGTTAATTTTTTTTTTGTGAATACATAACTTCCTTACTTTGAGGGGTGAAGAAGTAAAATAATACATAAATAGAAAATATTAGTAAATAAATAAATCTACTCGATAAGTGTTATAGTAATACTTGTTACGAGAAAATTACAATAAATAAATACATGTAGAATACGTCTACATGGTATGCCTAGTATTATAAAAAAAATATGCTTAACTTGAGCTCAGAATTAATAAAGATTATTTGACAGCAGTTTACTAGGCTTTTTCCATTTTATTAAGTAATACAATTTCTCAAATAACCGTGTGGTTCTATGTATTTTATTTTCTGCATTCAAAAATTGACAGTTAAATGGAAAATAAATACAGTTTAAAAAAAACTAAAAAACCCGCTTTTAAAGCACATCAAACTAAAAAGTGAAAAATAATTATTAATATAAACTGAAAACAATAATGAACGAAAAATACTAGTATTATTGTGAAAAAAGCGTGGGGCGCTTTGTGCCATATTTTTCGTATATCGAGCAACCCACGCTTTTTTTCACAATAATACTAGTATTTTTCGTTCATTATTGTTTTCAGTTTATATTAATAATTATTTTTCACTTTTTAGTTTGATGTGCTTTAAAAGCGTGTTTTTTTAGTTTTTTTAAACTATATTTATTTTTCACTTTTTAGTTTGATGTGCTGTGAAAGCGTGTTTTTTAGTTGTTTTAAACTATATTTATATTGATTATTGATGCTGATATTATAACATATTACGATCCAACAGATATTTCTGAAAAAAAAATTTTTTTTTATTTCAGCCATGGGATTTGAACTCACACCCGAGGAGGCCGTCGTTTCGCCTCGACTAAGACTTGTGCCTTAGCCTACTCGGCCATCGAACGAACTGAGAATCACGAAATGTACTAACAGTAATAAGCCACTTGCTCTCACGCAGAGGATACGTGAGGAAATTATTTAATTCTAGCGATCCTGATCAGGATAATGATACAAACTTATCAAATTATTGTATTGTTACCGGTTCTTCGTAAGTGTACAAAGTTTCAATTAAATCTGTCCGTTTAAAGTGGGTCAAAATCGAGTCCAAAGAGTCGGTTACAAACAAACAAACAACAAACATACAAGTGAAGCTAATAAAAGCGTGTTAAAAATAGAAGAGACAAAAGACACACTTTTGTATGATAAATTTCGGGCCCATTGAAAAGTTCGAATAAAAAAATAGAATAGGGATTACTAATTTCACCCATTTTAACGATAAGGAATAATTGAAAAATATACTCTTTAGAAGCGTTATGTTCTTTAACGAACTGTTTCCGGACATACTTTCATAATAAACTTCTTTGTTATTTTTAGGTCCTAAATTCATATTTTAAATTTGTCGAGTTAATCCCGAAACATCCTGCAGAAAGGCGTACATATATAATAAATAAACGTGCTTGTAGCACGATTATTTATTTGTGCCAGAGATATTTTGTAACACATTTTGCAACAGAAACCCATTACAAGCGTTACTGGCACATCAAAATCGTTTCCAAACTTGAGAAAAACATCATAATTGGCAAGTTTTCGCATATATTTAGCAATTTACGAAAAACTGTTACATTCTACGTACCAATTAGAGATAATTCAAATTTATTTGGAAAAAGAAAAAATGGTCGGATTCTTCAGATTTTTTTCTACTCTTAGCACCAGATTAACTAGTCTAGTAGTAAGTCAGAGAACGATAGTTAGAGTTTTGAAGAGAGGCAAACATCATGCCTACCATTTTCAGTCGACACAGAATTAAATTCCAGGAAGCTCGGAAAGGTGAGTGCAATTCTGTTGCTAATTGATAAATTTTTGATGGGAATTTTGTTTCCAAGATTTTATGGACAGATGAATTCTGCTTCACATGTAGAGGCATCACTACTATACCTGAACTTATGATAACCTGCATTTCATTAAGCCAAGATTATTTCAACTAGAATTTAGTATCAAAATGTTAATAGAGTTTTCATTGGTGAATATTTAGTTGAACGCATATCCTTCCTCCTCGACTGAATTCCAGATTGTTTCGTCAATTCCAATTTACGGATCTACATGGTGATGCACCTTTGATACATCTCGAAACTAATTGAAGAGAATAAAAGATTGGCTCGACAATTGCTTGGTCTCCTCATTCGCCTTACTTAATACTACTAGATTTATTCTATTTTCATACCTGATCTACTTGGAACAGAAAGTGTTCCTATTGATTCAAGGGAACAATTAGTCCAGCGCATACAAACTTTTTCAAACATATTGAGAGCAGGCAGGGAACAACTAACTACAAAAAGTTAGAATCTAGTGCTGACAAATGGAACTAGTTTCTTGGATAATCGGTTAATCAGGTTTGGATTATTAGCGTTTTTTACAATACCAAGAAACAGTTATTCGGATAACCGATTAATCGTTTACCCAATTATCAGTTAATCCTGATATTATGTAATGTTATATTGAAATTGAATTAACATTAATCGATTATTCGAACTACAACAAATAAGTTTATTTTAACGTTTTATTTTCCACAAACACAAAATTGGCAGTAAAGGAGTAAATCAACATTTATAAATGCATCAATACTTTTTCAGTGTATGAAAAATACAGAAACATGGGTGAACACACAATGCAACAAATCTCAGTTTCAAATACATGTGTAGAGACTGAGTGGCACGTGCAAGACAACAATGGATCGCTCTGTTTTAGGAATAGGGAGAATACAATTTAAAAATAATAGACTTGGACAATAGGATCGCATATTAATAAATTAACAAATAATCGGTTTTTCCAGCATCCCAATCTTAATATTCAGATGAGTCGGTTTTCGAATATCCAAATAGTGAGTTTTGACCATTACTTGGACACCCGGTTTTTTAAAGAAATGGAATGACCGGTTTCACTTAGAACTTAGAATCTAAATTAATCACCGCTGTGAGAAATGAACTGAAGTAAATAGTGAAGTTTTTGAACATTTACTACCCTTTTTTTTCCTGAATTAATCACGTTTTTATTAATTCATAAATGTTTTTTTTTTGTTTTAATATTCTTTTGTTTAACTTTTATACCTAAAAAATAAAATATATGTCTGTTTGTGTTAATGACCACTGCCATTGATATACTGCATTCGTCAATACTTTTATACCTGTCGTTAAGATGAGGAATAGGGATCAAATTGTGATAACCAGTCGACTCAATAATAATTAATTATTCATTGGATTAAGCTTTAATTATCAACTCCTAAACGAAGCATAATATCGGTAAAATCCAAGTAATATAAAAGTCTCGAAATAAATCATGGATTCCATATCGATGACAAAAAGTAACTAGTGACGTGATACAAATATGTTTGGATGATTAAAACTGGTCACACATATTATGTGTACCAAAGTTCATACTGGCAAGCAAAGAACAAGATTTTCAGTCGTTTCTAAAACCGCACAATTTATACGCAACTAATGATTTTCGAAGTTTTCGGAATTTGAATTGTGGAACCACAAATATTCAGATGCAGCAGATATTCCATCTCCTTCAAATGAAGTTCAGTTATATGTTGATTACAATAAGACCATATAGCTCAATATAAATGAAATGTAACAAATTTTCACAACTTTATAGCAGTTACACAAGCACAGCTCAAACATCATTTCCTAGTTTGAAATATTTAAAGTCGTGCAATTGAGTAGAGCAGATTCAACGGACTGGCAGAACTACACGTTAATGAAAATATACATCTGTCCTGTGAGGAAGTTCTTAATGAACTAGCCAAACGAAAACGAAGATGTAATATAGCAGTCTAGTAATCACATCATATTTCTAAAACTATTTTGTTTGGATTTTGTATTTCGACTTGAAAAATATGTCATTTTATTACTTTTATATAATTTTCACCGATTTCGCTAAGGCATTTGATCAGGTACACCATGGTATTAACATAAATAAACTTCGATAGTTTGGATTATGTGAAAATTTAACACAACTGTTTTATTCCTTGTTAACTGATAGAAAAAACTATGTAGAATACAAAGGTTTCAAATCTGATATATATTGTGCGACAAGCGGGGTAACGCAGGGATCCAACTTAGGTCCGCTTATGTTTTTAATGTTTGTATAAATTCTCATATGTTTCTCTATGCTGATGATTTGAAAATAGTAAGAGTAATAAATAGTGAGCAAGATTGCCATACATTACAGGATCATATTGATTCCCTGTACGCTTGGTGTTCACAGAATAAATTAGGTTTGAACATTAATAAGTGTGAAACAATGACGTTCTCAAGGAAAAAAACATGTTAGAATATAATTACAAAATAGGTGACTCTATTCTGCAACGATGTCATCTGAAAAAAAGATCTAGGTATAATATTAGACCCTGAATTATCGTTTATTCCCCACTATGAATATATTAATAGTCTAAAAATGCTAGGTTTTATAATCAGGAACACTAAACAATTCACAAGTATTGAATGTGTCAAGATATTATATTTCTCCTTTGTCAGAAGTCGATTGGAGTACTGTAGTGTTGCTTGGTCTCCATACTATAATGTTCATATTATGATGCTCGAGCATATACAACGTAAGTTTTGCAAATACTTGTATTTCATAAACCATAAAAGATACCCCGAGCAAAATTATAGCTATAGGGCTTTATTAAATGAATTTAAAATCGAGCCATTATTCGTGCGGAGTAAAGTAACGAACATTACATACTTGTACAAATTTATCCTTGGTCAAATTGATAACCCTCAATTCTTAGATCAGGTGCATATTAATATACCTAGATTTGGTACTAGACAGCCTTCAATCTTTATTTATGATACACCCCACACCAATCAGCACATGAATTCACCATTACTTTCTATGTCTAGAATTTTGCTGATATATTTTGTGATAATTTTACGCATTTTTCTCGTTCGCTTAAAGAAGCTGTTTTAACTAATTCTGCATTTTGACCTAGACTATTGTTGATTACGCCGTTCATGTATGTTATTTACTATTATTCGTATCTCCATCATTTAATGTTTTTTTTACTTAAACTTTTGTTAAATATTAGCTTTTATTTTTTTGTGGAATGTCATGGACTTTACTAAGTCCTTTGAGCATATTCTATATTTGGACAGCTGTGACTGTCGCACTTCTATTTCCTATTTTCTATTTTTTTTAATGTTTAGCTATAGATTTTTGCTGCGCTAAATTATATTTTTTGTTAATGAAATACTGTAATTTGCTATATTTTTGTATCCTATTTATGGACAGTTTTGTCTGTTGGATTTCAATAAACCTTATTATTATTATTATTATTATTTTTTTTTTTTCGGTTTCCCGATGCCGGTCAGTCCTCCCGTGGCCTCCGACGCCTCACGGGAGTCGCGCCGGCGTATTAACTACAGCCACTCCCCACATCCCGCAGGGTTAGTGACTGTAGATACCAGAATCGTGTGCCCTAAGCAAACGGAGAGAACCCAGAATGACCGCCTTCTGCATTTGACCTGCCAGCCACTCGGCTGGTTTTCGGCAGGCCGGTATGATATTCAGTTCCGAGAGCAGCGTAGGCTTTATCCCTCCGAGTACACCGATAATAAGGACGACCATTTTGACCGAGTAGCCTGGGTACAGCACTTGGAGCTCGTACCGGAGATCGCGATATTTGGTCCGTTTCTCCTCCTCCTTCAAGGTGATGTTTTTCTCAGCAGGTGCCGAGAACTCGATAACATACATCACCTTGAGTTGATGGTCGAGGAGGACTATGTCAGGCTTGTTGGCTTGGATTAGCCTGACAGTCGGGAACGAGTAGTTCCAGTAAATCCGGCATTTCTCGTTCTCGACAACGGACTCAATATCTCCGGGGACGTAAGGCAGCACTGGTGTCTGGTCTACCCCGTACGAGTGCCGTAGATGGTAGTATAGCACTCGTAAAGCCGCGTTATGTCGGTGGATGTAGGCCGAAATTGCATATATGGGACATGCAGAAAGTAAGTGCATGAGCGATTCCGGCGCCTGATGGCAGGTCCTGCAGTTGATATCAGGAACCTCTACACGCCACACGCGGCTACGGTAGACCAAGGTGTTGATAACACCATCTTGGCAGGCCATAATGAATCCCTCGGTCTCCGACTTAAGCCCTGCTGACCTTAGAAAGGCGAAGGTCAGCCTGGTCGATAAACCCAGTGTTTCTATGTTCTTATAGAAGACACCATGCTGGGGTTTATCGACGTGCTGCCGAAACAGATTTTCCTGTTCGGCAGCTCTAATTCGGGCTTTCAGACGATTTGGCTGAAGTTCGGTGACTGACTCAACATCAGCACCTCGCCGGCCTCCTCGCCTGATGTCAAATGCGAGACCGAGTTCATCTGCGGCTCCTTTTGCTGCCTTAAACAATCCTGCTCCCACTCCTACAGTTTCGTGATGTTTTACGAACCGCAAGAGGGGATCTGAGCTCCTGAGTATGTTACATGCCATACTCAGTACTACTCTGCCATGCGTACACTCCAGGCTCAAGAGTCCTCGGCCCCCCCGTTGGCGTGGGAGGTACACACGAGGAACGGACGATCTAGGATGAATACTTCTGTGAATATTCATCATCTTGCGGGTATCTCTGTCTAATTGGCGCAGCTCATCTACCCTCCACTTTACTACTCCGAAGGAGTAGAGCAGAATCGGAACGGCAAGCATATTAGTTGCAGACACCTTGTTCTTCCCCGAAAGTTCGGAAGACCAAATCTTTCGGAGGCGGTGTCTGTACTTGCCGCGGAGAGAATTTTTTATTTGTGTTACATCTTGGATGTGCCTTTGTTGCACATTATTTTTATTATTATTATTACTATTATTATTATTTTATTGCATCTTTTATTATTGTTGTTCCTTGTAGTGTTCAGTTGACAGAACGTCATTTTTGTCTTGCTTTAATTTTTTTATTTATTATTTATCAATAGTTGATAGTTTTCCCTCTTTTTCTGAAAAATATTCCTCAACCTCTGGAGGGGTATAGTCCTGTTGCCCCTCCCCCACCAGATGCATTTTCTGGTTGCGCCACTTCCAAAGTTCAGATCTAAATCATAGGAAATTTCAAAGGTACAAAAAATAATCTGAATATTAAATGAAACTGTGATGCATTGCATCTCAAAAACTGTGAGGTCCTGGAATTAAGTTCCTCTAGTAAACTGCCATTATTTCGATTTTTTAAATTTGTAGAAAATAAAATGTTTTTAAACAATATGTTTCAATGTTTCAAAAATTAAAATTATAAATACGAAATACTCAATATTTGTATCTTGACAGTTAATAGATTTTTTTACATTGTTGAACTCCAAACTGGAACAGGAATAAAAATGATTCAAGAGAGTTTTCCATTGAAACATAAATTTCGCACGTCGCTGCAAGTTCATTATAAAACAGAATTTGTATCATTCCAGCAAAACCCATTCAAATAATAACTTAGATTTATTTCATTTATAGTAGATTATCGACATTTCCTCGTACGATAAACCTTTTTTAATAAAGAGCCGGTTTGCCTGGCATGTCGGATAGCTGACAACCATGATGTTCCCTCGTTCTAGAGCCTGCATTGCGCACCGTGGCATAATCAAGATCACTGATTTATTTATAAGCAATCCTACTTCTGAACTGCTAGATTTCCCTCGTTAGACGATATTCCCGCACTGGGCCGCCTACAGCAATCTACTCGGTGAACATTTCAAGAAAGTAATTTGAAACGAATTAATATCAAAATTAATATTTTATGAGGTTTATTTTTGGAGAATGTGTTTTTATCTGCACAAAATGCAGAAAAGCACATTTACATGTGTGAAATAATCAAAGCAACACATTTTAAAAAGCGTAATACGTAAAGACCATATTGTAGTTTCTTTGTGACGGATATTATATATTCATATAAAGCTCAGAAATTACCAGAAAATGTATTGAGTGAATATAAGATTCGTAGTAAAATTATTATTGAAGAATACTATAAAATTCAATACAACAAAAATGAAAAAGTGTCGTTAAGATTTTAAAAAGACGGTAGTACCATTAAAATTTTACCAGTTGATAAAAAACGCCACATTGATAATGGATACGAATAATAAATATAACAATAATATTTCAACTCTTCTAGCACATGGGCAGTACACTGAGTTAAACAAAGATCCAACAAAAATAATAAAATCCAAAATATACGGAATATTATTTAAATACAAATATGAATTTGCAGACACCGAAAGACGACTTCTGTTACACATCGTACTAAACTCCACATTTTTTTTGTTTACCCAAAATACATAAACCTAAGATTCCACTTAAACCTTATAGTTAGTTCCATACATTAGCACATTCGCATCTCAAAAATCTGTAACTTTTTTACTTTCTTATACCGAATATAAGGAGGAAGTAGAGTAATCGTGGTTTTTTTTCGACCTTAAGATTTTGATTGATATATACGTTTTAAACCCTCCTGAATCCATTCTGACTATTTTCCGAATGATGCCGTGTGTGTGTGCGTGTGCGAGTGCGTGTACGTGTGTGTGTGCGCGCGTCTGCGCGCGTTTTCGCGCGTCTGAGTGCGTCTGTGTATGTTTGTGTGTGTGTATCAGTGATAAGTCAAAAAATTCTAATGGGAGACTTTCCAAGTTTGGCAGTTAATATTTTCAACAACATTTTAGGTACCTAACACATAAAATTTGGTGAATATGGCACCACCAGAAGAGACATAATGAATGAAAGAAGAAAAAATTTACAATTTCAGAAAAAAAAATTAAAAATTTTTGTTGCATTTCTGGACGGATCTCGACGAATTATAATGAAAAAACATAACTATATGAAAAAAAAATCTCTCGGCGTGTCTGTAGTATCGCGATAGCGGCCACAGTTTTTGAGATAAAGCTTTCAAATTTGGTACACGTGTTCTAAAGGCCAAAGACAATGATAAATTCGGTGATGATCCAAAATTGTCAGTTGAAAGGAGGTCCACGGAACCCAAACTTTGTTGTATTTGCCTTTACAAGAAAATATATTTTTCTGTTTGTCTTATCATGAAAAAAAAATTCTTCATGAAAGATTATAAAATCATGTCTACTATATCAAGTCGATAAAAAATATTTTCCAAGTACTTAAATAAAGCTGATGTATACTGAAATTTTTTACAAGTTTGACCTCATAAAATTGGGGTTAGGATAAATTTAGTAGTTTGACATTTGAAATGTCTTAATTTAGTTACAAAAATGTCAATAATGTCAATAAGAAGAAATTATTAAAATTATCGAATGACGCTGATAATTATTTATTTAAAAATTACATGAAACATTTCAAGGCACGCTATTAAAATTTAATTAAGGTAAGTGAAGAATTAAATAGAATGATTTCTTTACATCATGATGATATATACTGGTATAAGAAAGTTATGTGCTGGCCACATCAGATATTTTATTGTGTTAATGAAAACGTTTATTTTTATAAATTTTGGAAAAATTAAATTAGCTAATACAATATGCCCAACTCTACATTTTTTTAGTATCTGCGATCAAAACAACGGATATTTTTGACAATAATAACTTTAATTGTATTTAAAATAACTATAATAACTAATTTTTTTTAAATAATTGTACTTTTTTTTCATAGGTTTCAATTATAGATTTGGTTAATTTTTAAATTAAATGGCATTTAACTATATCGTAATTTATCTTTATTTATTATCCTACATTGTTTTAACAATAAATTATCATTTTATAAGCAATATGATACCAAATTGCCATAAAACCGCATTTGTATGGGAAATGCGGTTTTTCAAGATTTACTGTTAACAAATACTGCAAACTTTTATATCTATTGTTTTTGTTACTTATCATGGATATGATAATTAAAAATGGAAATCAAATTTGCAAAGAAAAAACGGAAGTACTAAATTAAATTGAAGCTTCCGTTAGGAATGCAGCAAATGTATTTATCTACCCAAGCAGCACATTTAGTGGTCCCTACGTAGTAGTTACCATCAGTGAAACTTTAAAGGTTTCTGCAACTAAGAACTATTACGTAATGGGGATGATTCTACTACCAAGCATTCACCAAAATAGGGAATAGTTATTACCTAGCGATTACTATTCCGGAATCTTTTCTCTTACGAGTTGACAACTAGATTATTACGTAAACGGAACGTAAGCATGTGGTAAAAATGACTAACTTTTAGAACAGCTCTGTTAGTGATATGAGAGCAAACTATATTTTGCTCTCTCGCTCGATTAGCAAAATATGCATAATGTATTGCAATTGAACTTATTGAATTTGAAGTAAACATGTCCATGTTAAATTGATTGAATGAAATATACATAGGTAATAAATCATGATGTTCTGCATTCACTTTGAGCATGGAAATTAAAGCAACTACTTGTTTTTTGCAAAATGTTGCCATGATACTTCGATAAAAAAGACGAGCCCTCTAGAACATTGTTTTTTTTTAATTTCAAAAATTATATGTACATTTATGAAAACATTTTTTGTGTTATGAAGTAATAATGACCTATTTATAAAACATGTTTACAAATGATCATAACAATAAAAAAAATGTTTTTTAGAATTATATTTTTATCTAGGTCAATATGGCGTCATCACTCAATAACAGAAAAATGGCGAATTTAGTTCAAGTAACTGATAGTGGTATATATGTCTATAAAATATGTCACTTAATACGGGTGACAAAAACCAAAAGTAATTCCCTTCAAAGTTACATTTAAAGTAGCAGATACAACTAACGTTACAGTTGTTACTACTTGAACGATGGTGACGAAAACTACAACAATTTCACTATGTAGTGAGGTTAGTTAAGTTTACCAAGAAGTAGCAAATGTAACGAATGTTGTCATTTTTTCGGTAGTTCTAAACTGGCTGGCTGGCAGCGTATTATATGCTGCGAAAAAATTACTGCAAAGTACTTTACGACAGGCACTTTTACGTTGGTATAGCTAACTGATTCAATATAGGTAAAGTAAATTTTATTCTTTAGGATTAATAACTGACTATCATTAGCGAAAATAAAACAAATAAATAACTTGAGTACCAACAAAATTCATTGGAGTGAAATCCCAATTGGTCAAAGTTGACTTTTTTATCCATATTTTCTGTCATCTCATCTCTTTCACAAATCCGTAAATTTGGATAACCCCTAAGTTATACAATTATCCGAATTTCGCAAATTTGTTTAGTCGGCGAAATTTTAATTAATAATAATTAACGATAAATCACAAACTCCATTATCGATTGCATTTTTTAATTCAATATTTATTGGTTCCACACTGCAATGTCCGATTTTCCCAATGATTTTCCTAACCTCGTTATTTATCTGTTTCAAAAAAATAAGGAACGGTTCCGAATCAATGAAATAATTTGTTAAATTGTTAATTTAATTTTTCTATAAAAGGTAGATTAATGGAAAATCTTTTTTGTTATTTGTATCACTTTATAGTAGGTTTTCAAGGTATGCATAACTTTATAGTCATTTCAGACTAGTGGGAATTAGTAAAAATCACTTTAGGAGAATTTTTGTTGTTATTTGTATCACTTTATAGTAGGTTTTCAAGGTATGCATAACTTTGCAGTCATTTTAAACTAGTGGGAAGTAGTAAAAATCACTTTAAAGTCTCTTCGTTCATAGAAATAACGTTATTTTTACTGAAGATGTCACTAATAAGTTACACAACTTTAAAGTTCCAGAGAATTTCCCGATAACGTGACAGAAACTT
Source organism: Rhamnusium bicolor (assembly GCA_029963845.1). NCBI lineage: Eukaryota > Metazoa > Arthropoda > Insecta > Coleoptera > Cerambycidae > Rhamnusium > Rhamnusium bicolor. Next base: position 1,653,971 of record JANEYF010000559.1, on the reverse strand, counting down.
TAAATAGAACACCTTTAGTTATCATTACTTTGAAGTGATTCTTTGGTAACGCTATGCAGTCAGCATTACTACCAATTCTCACTTTAAAGTTGAGAATGCTTTAAAGTAATGCAGAGTAGTGTCCACAACGTTGCACATACTGCAGCAGTTACTTGAAAGAGTAATAACTAGATCGCAATTCAGATTTTTATGTTTGGTACGATAGTGGCATCCGATCATCGTGTCAAAGTTTACGATTTTTTGGAAAAATACACAAAATTTTTATGTCGTGTGACACATTTGACACCCTGTATCTCGAAAATGAATTATTTGTTTAACATATTTATATGAATATTATTTTACTTTCACAAGTACAATACGTTGTCGAAAATTGGTGGAGCATCTTTAAACACCCTGTATAAATAGTCAATTTTGAAGGTGTTCTGAAGCTGGAACCCGGAGTATTTTGAAAACAACGTTTTTACAGACCAACCGAATATGGTTAACACTCGGGAGAGTGGACTCGTCCGATTTTAAAACCACTTCTCCCGGCTAGCTCTCGGAATTAAGTCCAAATCTCAAGGAAATTGTGATAAAATAGAACCACATGCATTTCAAATTACCACACCTATATAACCAATTGTCTGTTTTTAACCACTTAATGTATTTTGTTGCACAGTGCAGTCATGTTGTCACTAGCGCAAATCTCTAACGTTTACCAATTGCCTCTGTGTTCTGTCATATGCACACTTGTTGAGTTAGTCAGTCTGTTTTGAAAATTGTATCATTCGTACTTTCTATACCTGTATCAAATACAGTTTGCAAACGTGTATTTCGTGTGAATAATAAAATATGGTCAAACGACAAAAATCGATTCGAGATTTACGTTACGTCGGAAAATCAAACAGGTAAAAACTTCAAGATTTTAAACCGAAAAGGAAATCATTTCTGTTGTGTTATTGAATTTCATTAATCTTGGAGTGGGTTGGAACCTTTGATGTGAAGTTAACACTGACGTAGTTTTCCACGAAACACCAAACCACTATATACTGCACTCGGCGCGCGTTTCGCCAACCAAGTTGGCATCATCTGGTGAGGATTAAAACTAAAATTATTCTAACAATCTACCCTATTTATATCTAAACTATTGTCACGGTTCACGGTGAACCGTGACCCACTAACCAATAAAGCACTATTCATACTAGTTTTACACTTTGTGATTTCCAAACTTTCATATGCATCCAGCTGTCTAGTATTTGTTACATTCCTAATTAATCTTAAATTGCTAATATCTATTTTATGTTTGTTCTCAAACGCATGTTGGGCAACGCTAGACTTATCTGTTCTACCAAATTTGAGATGGGCCATATGCTCTTTGAATCTAGTTTGAATTGATCGTCTAGTCTTTTCAACATATTTTTGATTACAGTCCTTACAGCTAATTTTGCAAATCCCCGACTTTTCGTTTGTATCAATTTTTTCTTTTGGGTTGCCTAACACAACTACAACAACTTTTAGACAACCCAAAAGACAAAATTGATACAAACGAAAAGTCGGGGATTTACGAAATTAGCTGTAAGGACTGTAATCAAAAATATGTTGGACAGACTAGACGATCAATTCAAACTAGATTCAAAGAGCATATGGCCCATCTCAAATTTAGATGTCTAGTGTTGCCCAAAATGCGTTTGAGAAATATCATAAAATAGATATTAGCAATTTAAGATTAATTAGGAATGTAACAAATACTAGACAGCTGGATGCATTTGAAAGCTTGGAAATCATAAAGTGTAAAAATAGTATGAATAGTGACAGAGGGCCTATCCCAAATAGCCCGCTTTATAGGTTAGTGAGTCACGGTTCACAGTGAACCGTGATAATAGTTTAGACACAGCATAAATTGTTTTCTTATGCTGTGGTTTATATATAAATGGGATAGATTGTTAGCATAGGTTTAGTTTTAACCATCTCCAAATGATGCCAACTTAGTTGGCGAAACGCGCATCGAGTGCAGTATATAGTGTTTTGGCGTTTCGTGGAAAACTACGTCAGTGATTTCATTAATCTTATGTTTTCAAAATGTACCTATTTATTATTCTATCGAAAATAAAGTAAATTAAAAAAGTGGTTTTCTTTAATTTTCCAAGCATGCTTTCTGCTTCCCGGAATTTATTTGCCATCAGGTGACCAACCTATAAGCGAACCCACTTTGCGCGAATTTGTTTCAAAAGAAGTCAATTCTTACTGTTCATTTCCTGAATTATTACCTACTTTTCCATTGGTAAATTAAATTCGGCAAAAACTGATGATTCCGTACTTTTAAATCAGTTGGTGTACATTATAAAGGCGCACTAATTTTGGTTAAAATACATTAAACCTAGAACCGTAATAAATTAAAACACATTAAACTAAACACGCCGGCCCAACTTTAATTCTGAAAATTTTCCAACAATAAACGTATAGCGGACAAGGCTTCCATTTTATTACATCATTTAAGACAACACTATACCCTTTGTAGACCCAGGGAACGACTATCATTGTTTTTTATTATTCATTTTATGAAAATGGTGTTTAGCAAATAGTATTTTATAGATGTATTTAATCGTTAATCAATATTATACTACAAGATATTTAAACAGGTACACAGTGGTCCAAATTTAGTTGAGAACGGAACTAATATTTTTTTTTCCTTGAAATGTATTAAAAGCACTAAGGAATCATGGGAAAAATAGGAAAAAAATCTTGACTTACAGATATGGTTTTTAAAAGGGATGGCATGTCGGGAGCACTAGGTTCCGTATGTCTGTAGGGTTTTTTGACTACGACCTTGTTTTAACCATTTAAAATTATTATAATCATTCTGTATATTAAACGGAATGATTATGAAATAAAAATAACGAAAATGAATTGAAAATATTCAGGAGCTTAGGGGTAGTTTTGAAGGAAACACTGCACTTTTTTACAAACATTTATTTCAAATAGGTCAACTTATCACTCAATTCAAACGTAGAATAACAAAAATAGGTCAGTTAAGTAATTTCAGTCACTTTCACTGTCGTCATCTGTTGATGATACATTTGTGGTTGTATCGCTGTCATCTGCCGAATCTTCTTCCATAACCGCTGCACAAAGCGGTTCAGTTTCCGGCTTAAGATCTGGTTCCTTTAACAGGCTTATAACCTCTGAACTAAAAGATGAGAGTTTCTTGTTCGGCAATTTTCTTGAAGATGATATTAATGGATCCGACGAAAGTAGTAACCTATTCAATAAATCTTCATTTGTAGTCACCCTCGAAAACTTTCTGGTATGAAACTCTCTAAACTTTTTTAAATCTTTATTCCGAGATTCCTGAGCTTCCTCAGACAGTTGCCCAATGGGTAATAGTGCAGTTCTTATTATTGCAGATCCGTGAAGGAGAATTTTATGAACTGACGCAGCTATGTAATACCATGGATACTTTTCCACGAACAGTCTGGCCGTTTGCGCTGCATATTTGTCGAAAACCTCACAGTTAATCTCGTATCCACAAGATAATGCAGATAGTATAACGCCGAACCTCCTAATTATCTCTTCATGAATACCAGTTATGGAAGCCGATTGAGCTGGATCTTTAAAAAAACGTCTAGCTGTATTTCCGTCATTTGTACTTTCACTTCCACCAGGTTTCGGAATGTCTACTAATAACCCCATTTTTTTCCTGAAATCTTCTTGTAATTTTTTTTTCGCACTTCAACAATGGATTTATTTTCTCCTCGTATCTGCCACTTTTTTATCTCCAATCTGTATTATACATGTAAAGGACATTCAAAACATCGAATCCATGCATGTAAAGTTGATAAACCAAATTGAAAAGATTGTTCGTCTGCCTGCTTTTGTAAAACTGCATCAATGTTATTCATTTCAACAAGTTTTGCTTTACATAAATAGCAGATCTGAGCAGAAGATGTGTCAGTAAGGGCGTTACAAACCTTTCCGTTTATCATTGACATTATGCAAATATATCTAATTCTGATGTCTCGGTTCTGAACTGTACAATTAGTTGGCTGAAGTTATGCTATTTGAGCTTCAATGTGTTGAATTTCTGCCAAAGAAAGTTGTGTGGTTTCCTTTTGAAACTGGAAGCGAATCGGTCAACAATACCTTGTAGAGGATGGCCTAGGATTTTGCCGTACAATTCGTTTTTCTTGATCTGGTTGCTGAGAATAAAGTTGAAGTGGTACCAAAGATGATAAAAATAAGTCACCATCACTTAATCCCATCTCCTCATATCGTTGTTTATACCGTGAATGTCCAGTACTACCATCGCAACCCCATTTAACTAATAGTACCAAATCCTTCGATTGTTCTTCAGTCAAACTTAAAATAACTGATCACTGTAATTGAAGTATACGATTTGCAGTGTGATCTAAAAGATCTAGAAGCCGAACTTCTGCCAAGGTTTCCGTAATAGTGAACGCTTCTTTCGGGGGGTAGCATCTTCTCTTAGCTTCCAGAACTCTATGGTAGGCGGGATAAATATCAGCGTTATGTTTTTTCCCCTCTTTTCTTAATAGTAAATACTGGTGCTTTGACAATTTTCCTTCGACAATAAGTGAAACTGCTTCATCTTCATTGTATGGTATAACATTTTTCCGTTCTCTAGTCTTGAGCCATGAAGATCTTATCTTTCCAGCACGAGTAGGAGTTGTGAACACAGCTTCTGAAATCAGTTTAGAAGCTGCCTGGTGACCCTTTTCTTTAAGACTTTTTTTGGCAGCAAATGTAAGTTCATCAGCTTCATATACTGCTGCTATATTTTCCACTCTCTTTCTTTTCACTCTTTCTCCTATTTCTAAAAATGATTTCTTTGGACGACCAGTTGATGTACTTGTACCTCTGCAGAGGGCTCCTTTCTCTGAACCAAATCTGATTTTTCAAAAACAAATGCTCCATTTAACCAACTATCTACACACCTTCTGAAGACGTCGTTGTTCGTCAATATTACCCTCTATTTCAAAGTATTGGACTAAATAATTGAGTAGATGCTTTGTTTGAATATTGCGGTTTTCTCTGGATTTCTGTCGTAAAGTATCGAAAAGTTGCCTTCTCGTTAACATTTTCAATAAAGGACGAAATTTCCTAAAAATTGAAATATTAGTATTAACATTATTCGTAGCATTATTATTAAATAATTATTAATTATTTTATGCCATATCACGTTTAATGTATGTATAGAAAAAATAATACATTCTCACAGAGACTCAAAATAAATTAAATATTTTTAAACTGGGGCAGTGGTGGTCCTCAAATATTTGATATGTTTTTACTGACACTTCAAGCTACTTTTTAAATATTTTTCGAAAGCGGGGACTCGCGGGGATTTTTCTGTAGGTCTACGTGAAGTTTAAAATTTACACTGATTTGAGTGAGAAACAATGCAGAAGTTAATGCTTGTGAAATAAATAAATTGCTTACCTGACTAAACTGTGCAATATATATTTCACCAAAATAGAACACAAAATATTAACTACCACCTCTGAACAAACTCGGGCTACTAAACAAACTTTTATTATATTAAAGCGCACTACATAAATGCTTGGGTTTACCCAGGCGTACAAAGCAGGCAGATCGCCGTAATGACCTAAAATTCTAGGAAGGGGTGGTCTGGGTATTTCCGCATGCGCCCCTAAAATTTTATTGAGGTACAACAACCTTGAGAAAATGGGACTTTTTTCCGCTTTTAAACCAGATCGGAACCACTGTGAGGTAGTGTATTATCTGTTTTTTCGGGTAAATAAATTAAATAAGATTAACCGCTAGTAGAAAAATTATTAAAATTTGGGCAATAAGTTTTAATGTCAGAATATATGGACAGAAAAAAATACAATAAGTGCGTTACCCTTTTGAAATTAAATAATATTTCCTTAGTACTTATATTATTCATAATATGGTTTAAATTTAAACAGAAGATTAAATGACTTATCTCAATGGCATTTTGGAATTTCCAATAAATTTTATTTAACTATTAATTATTAAAAATGTAGGTACATGAATATTTTTAGTATGTTTGTATTTCGATTGCTTATTGCAAATACCTCCTATAGAATATTTTTAAAAGTGTTGCAACTGGTCTATCTGAGATCCATTCACTATTCAGTTTACCTACAAACGTCGAAGTGTGTGCACGGATAAAAATAAATAGTACCTAACAACTATGTCAACAATATCACGAAGGACGCAAAAAATCAGTACGTGTGGGTTTGTGTTGACGAAAAAGGGGCATGAAATCATTAATGTTATTATGTGCGTATTTTAAGTGCTATTCAGAGTACACCTCCACTATTAATATGTAGTAACTAGCTAATAGAAGAATCCAATTGCAGGCCAGGAAATTACAACACATAACAGATACTAATTAACTTAACAAAATAACTTGTATTATTAAATTTACTGGTTTTTGTGTTCAGTATTAATATATAAAATTTGAATTTCTGTGGGGAAGTTTCTTGGACAGGAAATAAAACACGTTACTGAGATGACCGGTTTCTCGTGTAATATCAGGCTTCATCAGAATCAATCTACAAGTCAATAAATACAAAATATAAAAACAACAACATAATTTTTAGTCTGTTCACATCTAATAATACCCACTAAAAACACTAATTATTAAAAGCACTAAATAATTATCACTACGAGTATATAAAATGAATAACAAAATTTTACACCTATAATCATCAGAAAGGACATGATTTTTTATAATTATTACATTAAAAATATCAATGTTTTCTTGAACTGACGTATAGTTTGAACACATAGTGTATAATAGTGAAAATTGTAACAAATTTGTTCTAGAAACTGGCAAATAAAATAAACTACTAGAACGAGTTTGAAAAGCTGACACATGAAGAAAGAAACAACTAAATAATTCTGGACAGTCAATTTGGTTATGTAAAATTTTACATAAGAATACCATTGAATAATATTTCTGTCGAGATGACTTGATCATTCATGTGAAATATTTGTAATACTATATTGTTGAAAATGCCTCGAGGGGATAAACACCATCCGACATATACCATAGAATCTTTACAAATTTCCTCCGTATTTTCTCACTATGAAATTTATGAATCTCGCTTGTATTCCAGATTCCAGACTAGGCAAGTATTTTCCAATTTAGATCTGATGAAAGCATTAAAGAGTAACTCCAGTATAGTAGTTTCCACAAGCTGCTTGATTCGTATTATATAACCAAGATTTCTAAACACCCGCTATCATATTATTGATGTGGTCAGCAAAAGTTAATCTGCAAAGATTACTCCCATATCTTTAGACTTATAATATCTAGTTACATTAGCCTTGTTAATTGAATATGTGAGTTCAGTTGGAGCAGTGTCGTAAAACTCATACAATTGCACTTAGTACTATTGAGAAGTAATACATTTCTTTCGCACCAAAGATTCAATTTATTTAAATATTCCTGCAAACTAATACAGCCCTTAAAGTTGGAAATCGACCAATATAGTTTTAGATCATCTGCATATCATATCAGTTATGAAAATAATGAACGAAAAAGGGCCCAGAATAGATCCTTGCAGAACTCCCGATGTTGCTGTCATTTCAAAATACTTAAACCCCTGGTACTGCACATATAGGTTTCTGTTGTTTATATAGGAATAAAAAAAACTTGAGGAATATATCACTAAGTCACTAAGTCCTACATCGCATAGTTTATGGAGCAATAATTCACAGACAAGTCTATCGAATGTCTTTGAAAAGTTTGTATAAATGACAACACCCTACCCTCCCCGATATAAAGTGTCAGCTAGAAATTGTGTGACACTTATTAAATTTGTGGTAGTAGATCTACCCTATAGAAATCTGTGCTGGTTAGAGTAAATTTGAACTTTTAAATGACTAAATAATATTTCATATAAAATTACTTCAGACTTGCCGAAATTATACAAAATAGTAACTGGTCCTAGCGAGCAGGGTTCATCAACAAGGATCCAGGGAGGTTGGCCGAAATCTACGGCATCGCTCACATTTGTGAGTAGGGCCGTTCGCAAAGAAAGCTAACCCGCCCTGCACGAGGCCGGTCCAATTCTACAGCGATGATTAGGGTAAAAGGCAATAGTTCTGCCTGACCCTAGCATCCGAGACCACCATCAAGCCAAAGAATATTGGCGCGCAATAGACATCATCATCGTGACAAGAAATACAAGACCAATCGACATTACATAAATCTTCGTAGAGCTTGTTAAAGTTTGCTTTCTTAAAATTAAAGGAAAGTACATTACTCGTAGTAAATTGGCAACTTGTATGTTTAACGGTAGCGGTTATATCTAATGAAGGATTAAAATTTTTAATCGCATATCGAGATTTGCCGTAAAGAAACCATCTTATGTTTGCAACGCTGACATCTGTTGACATAGAAAGCTCCTTTTCCCTGTACAAAGTGATGTATTGATCAAATTGTTCCAACCTGCATGCTGTCAATGCAGAACAAATTCTGATAATGTCGATCTATACTGATGCCTTGAACACAGTACAGAAGATTTCATGAAATGTTAAGACACTCAAATGACTGTTGTCTCTTACCACATGTGTCGGCCCTACATGCATGGAAATTGTCCGGTGTCTAGTTATCATATTAGATTTGAAAGGATGTTTAGGTAATACCCAAATAATTATTTAATTTAGGTAGGTTAATCCCATATGAGTAATTATTCATGATGACAGACAAACAGAAAAATTCTCATAAAGTTTCTTTATTGGTGTATAAAGATTTAATGAGAATTTTTCTGTTTGCCTGTCATCATGAATTATTTAATTTTTCTAGAAATAAAATAAAATATCAATTTTTTCTCAAATTAAAATAATATTTTACATTTTAGTTCAAGAATTGCTCTTACAATTCTTTTTTAACCGCACCGCATCAAAACGTTGATATTAAAACAATGCACTAATTATCTTTTACAAACTTGCCTTTTTTGCTAACCGCTCTGTGAGCTTTTATGAAAATCTCACTACGCCAGAAGCTTTATTTATCTTTCAAATAACTATATACCCCTTTTGTTATTTCAGGATAAATTAGATTTTTTTAAGGGAGTGTGAAAGTGCATAATGTGTATTTCCCTTAAATTTATTTCTGCTATGTTATTTTTTGTATTTTTATAATTCGTTTTTACATATTTTTAACCATAAGGTATTAAAAATTCAGGACTTACATTAAATTGTAAATTACTAACATAATATGATACACCCATTTTAATAATGAATATATCTCACAATCAGTCCGCAAAAAATATAAGTTTTTTATCCAACAATTAAATACAAAGTGCAGAGTAAGGACAAGATAATCGAAACATACATTTGGTATACACAGACACATACAGGGTGTTTGATTTATTGTTCTACAGCCAATAATTTTTTAAATCAAATAAGACAGAAAAAAATTGTGACAGAGAAAGTTGTACAGCTTTCTGCAACCTACATTATAACGTTTTCAAGAAAAAAAATTGAAAATTGTGGACTATAGAATTTAGAGGTAGAATTCCCGAAAAATTATTTAGTGAACAGAACACAATATGTTAAAATAGGAGATATATTAAATGATCCTAGGTTTGCCCATTTTGGTTTATCTCACGGTACAATACTAAGACCTATCTAATTTATAATATGTTAAGACGGTTTGCTGAAACTCTCCTTAGACAATGACATAATATCATGTATATACGACCGGTTTTAATTGGTCACTTTATATACTTGGTTTAAGGGCTTAAAATACTACTTTACAGCCGGCAGGGTCGTAAAGTACTTTTCTACAACCGAGCGAAAAGTGCAACTTTGCGCTCCCAAAAGAAAGCGCAAAGTTACACTTTTCCGAAGAGCGAGCGTTTTTTTACTTTGTCGCTCGCCGAGCGACAAATTAAACGCTTAGCTACCATGGAAATCATAATAAAGAAACGTCTAGTGTATGTGCGACTTTTGACACAAAAGTAAGCATTGAGGGTATTAGACAAATATATGTTTTCTAGTAAATAATTCGAAATAGAAGCAGCCATAGGTTGACAAAGTGAATAAATTTATCAGTGAATTCCCGGATTTATTCTACAATGGTGTTATAATAATTTGTAAGGTATGCGTGACTGACCTGATGTGCTGGGTCAAACGTGATTGTAAACGTCACGTAAATTCTATGCAACATGAAACTAAAGAAAATGGCGTGCCTTCGACAACACAGTTTGTGTTCGATTCACTCTTAATGCTGATTGCCTCTGATGCTCCGCTGCACATACTCGATAAACAACCATTTCAGGAGTTCTGGAATAAATACAATCCAAGGTGACGTTAACAAGTCGTACAACGTTGCGTAACAACGTACAAACTGTAAGCGAAGACATTGTAAATAAGATGAAATGTGTTCTAAAAAATACACGGCTGTGGTTATGTGTTGACGAGACGACAGATTGTAAAAAAAATTCTATTGTAAATGTTATAGTACGTATACTGGACCCTCTTAAACCAAAATTTCCACTGTTACTAGCTAACAAAAGACTAACTGAGTGTACTGGCCTAACAATTATGCGGGTGGTGCTGGAGACGTTAGAAAAATTTTACCTGTCAAACAGTCAAGTGTTGAGGTTTGGTCATATGGTCCAAATGCTACTATCCGACTGGTCATAGATGTCTCTTTGGCGGATAGCGACTTGCGAAGGAAGTACCGAGAGCGGCGACCTCTAGCCCAGGTGGACTAACTACTGTTATTAAATATGATTTGACCAAACAACTACTCAGAAGGCAAATACCCCGAAGAGATTGAGAAGTTTTCACATACCTCTTATCACTACTCAATTTACCTTAGTCAGTATATGACTAGCAGGTTGGCCAGTATCATTTGTCTGTTCCATAACTTATGGCATACTGAGGAGAACTAATAAGTTCGAAACCGGTCTATGTCTGGTTAGGAATTGACAAATGATATTGGCCACCGATCTATCATGATTTGAAGGTATAATCCAATGCAGGCCGAGGTATTTGCCCGCTGAGTAGTTGTTTCGTTCAAATCATATTTTATAACAGTAGTTAGTCCACCTGGGCTAGAGGTCGTCGCTATCCGCCACAGAGATATTTATGATGTCGATCGGATAGTAGCATTTGGACCATATGAGAAATTTTCACATACCTCTTACCACTACTCATGGTACTGATGGTGCATCTGCAGATCCGTTAAGTGAGTTCAAAAACTATATGAACTATGTCTGTATTACATCAATAGATGTCGGACGGTTGTTCTCAAAATATAAACATATTTTTTCACCACGAAGAACATTACTCTCGGAGACAACCATAGAAACATACATGATGCTGCAAAGTTTTTAGACATCTTTTCCAGGTTGTGATAACCAAGCTAGTAGAGAGTAAGTTGTGCATACGTTATTGTTATAAATTGTAACAGTTTGTTGCTTCCGATACTAGTTAATTTTTTTTCTTACACTTATTGTGGTGCGTACGCCTATGTCCTGCGGCGTATTTTTGCCAACTCTAATTATATGTATTAATTAAGACTTATTGTACATACAATTTTCTTTGTACCTCGGGCATAACCAGCGTTCTTGCCCTTATCGTGTTAGAGCCCTCGTCTAACGCCTCGGGATCTAATTTTCACTCCGAGAGCCATAAATGCTTCTTTATCCTCTAGGTACATAAATAACAATTATCTGTCAGAGTGTTATAATGACGACATTATGAACGCCAATTTGAATATCAAAAGCCATACATTTTTAGACTGAGTACCATAATATATCCATTATGTTACTCATTACCACAATGGAATTTATTAATTAGAAACAAATAGAAGGTAATGTAAAAATTTTAAAAAATGTAATCGAATCACAGAATTTAACGATAAACATGAACAATACGATTATTATTATTTAGAAAATAATACCAATCGCCGGTATTGATTACTAATTTGCACATTTTTATTTTGTACGTTCTGCTGAAGTGGAATACTTATTTTACCAAGAATTGCTGCTGATATTTTTTTCTTATTCTCAGTAGAATTTTCGATATATTCATTTGCAATAATATAGCTTCTCCAACCTCCATGGCGCTTGATGGTTAAAATCTGAACATAGGATTGTCAATTGGGTCTCCACTGAGCTCTCTTTCAGCAGATATTTTTATGTCACATTTAGAAGAAAAGATAGTAAGTTCTCATTAACATTTTGGTATAGATATGTAACTGTGATATCCTGTTTTACAGACACCCATGGACAGTTAAAGAACTTTTTAAATTTTATATGCACTCTTCGTCCGAATATTAAATTTACAGTTGAGACAGAAAAAGACATAAATTCAGTTTTCTGTATTTAACTTTATCACATAGTAATAATAAAATTAACCACAATATTTACAGGAAACCTACATTCACAGATACTACAATTTCAAATTACCCGAAATCTTGGCATATAACTCTATGATACGTAGAGCTTTATCACTGTTCTTTTTGGAAGATCATTTATAAACCGAAAACTGAATTAAACACTACAAAAACAATAGCCTTAAACAATGGTGTTTAGGAAATTATTATAGAAAATTTAATTAATAAAAAACCATTCAAATTGGCTTTTTGTAGTATTTACCAGTATATTAAAAACGACGACATTAATAAATATGTATCTTTAACATACTTTGGTTCAATTTCAGAAAATATTGCATATATATTGTCACAATATAATCTAAAAGTCAGTTTTAAAGAACACATACGCTCTTTTTAGACTCCATGAAACAGATTCAACTTTTTCAAATCATATCTCAGAGTCGTGTCATAATTTTCCAGTCTTATAGACAATCTTAACATATTACATTTAAAAGAAAAAAGCTTTAAACTGAATTTACTAGAATCTACGGAAATTGTTAAATCAAACAATAGTGTCATAAGTTACTTAACGACCAGCTGGTTTTAAATCATACACTACATTTTTGATATATTTAGTTTGATAGAGAAAATGCACTTGTCCATTTACCTACATGTGCGCTAGATCTTAACTAGCTTGATTTTCACTATGGGGCAATTTGATATCAAAAATACAATTTCAAAATAAAATTTTGAAAATGTATTGTCACAACATAATATAAAAGTAAGATTTAAATCGGAGGCAAAGCTCTCAAACATTCTGTACAATGCTAAAACAAAACTAGCAAACTGAAGAAACCAGGAATTTATAAATTGATATGTCCGTACTGTAATGCCTTTTATGTGGGTCAAATTGGTCGTTCATTTGATATTAGATATAAAGAGCACCTACGCTCCTTTAGATCCAAAAATCAAATTCAACTTTTTCAAATTATATGTTAGAGTTGGGTCATAGTTTTCCAAATATAGACACTCTTAACATATTACATGTAAAAGAAAAATGCTTTAAACTAAATTTACTAGAATCCAAGGAAAATTTTCAATCAAACAATAGTCCCGGAAATTACTTACTGAGAGACCAGTTGGATTGATATATTAATGTTGCAACCATTATTTTCCAGAAAGGTGGATTGGTAGAGTAGCAAATGTACATGTCCACTGACCTGCATATTCGCCAGATCTCAATCAGCTTGGTTTTCTATAAGGCTATTTAAAATTAAAAATATATGACACCAAAGCCAATACTCCTAAGGAATTGAAAGAGAGAATCGTTAATAAGTTCACAACTCTTCGAAATAATTAAGAACTGTTGGAACGGGTGGTTCATTCATTGGAGAGAAGAATAATGTTACGCACTGACGAAGATGGGCTCCAGTTTGCGCAGTTTCTTCGATTTTTAAATTATATGTGTTTTTGATAAGGTAAAAAAATTAACCTTTGCCTAATGAACGTATCCAAATTAAAAAATCAAATAATTCGAGAATGGCTTATTCTACTAAATATCCATAAGAATACCTTTTTTGAGACTGTTACTCTGTTAGATAAAAGAATATCATCCTTGTCGATTTTTGTCTCAATAATTGAAAATAAAAAGTTTGGAGGGGAAAAGGAAGAACAACCGCCAAAGAAACATTAAAAAGGGGAGACAATTCCAGCAGGTACACCCAAAAATGAGCTCAACTACCCTTTATTCTTGCCGAAAATTTTAGTTTGATATTTCAACCTGTTTAGAAGTAATCGTCAATAAAGTAACTTTCAGTTGCCTTTTTTGGGGGCATACACGCCCTTCATCCGTATTATGCGGTATCAGACAATATGACAAACTACACTTATCTTTTGTCTACAATAGGCTGAATTATTGTCCCATAATTACGAATCACCCTGCATACTGTATTAATTATGGTTCAATAAACTTATTATTATTATAATTACTATATTATAATATAATATTTGTTACACCTGGTTTACCTAAAACATAAAAGTTTACACACATCTACAGACAAATATTCTAGAACAGGGTGTACTGAAATTGATTTGTAAGAAAAAATTATAGTGATTATTAACAATTTTTATCCGATTATAATATATGTACAGGGTGATTCCTATAACGTTCTCACCCAAATTTTTTTGGGTTGTCTTTGAAATTAAATTAAAAATATTTAACGTAATTTATAGTATTTTTTCGAAGGATTTCGAAAATTTCATCAAAAAAACAATTGAAAGTCAGATAAGTGTGAGAAAAAACAAAATGTTTTTTTTAAATGAAATGTTCATTTTTACAATTTTGAAAAAAAGATTTAAATTCTCTTTCCAAAAATATAACATAACAATGTATTTACCAATGACTTCAGAAATAGGATAGACAAAGTATTCTCTTGATTTGTTGTAGTTTGATGTAAATAACTCAGTACTCAGTTGTTAGGGACATGCGCTTGTGCGCGCGCAGTCCCTGTTCGATATTCGGGTGTTCATCACTGTTTACGTTTTTTGGTCGCCATTAGTTGCTTGTGTGTATCTTAAGTTTAACGCTGTGTTTACTGTGATTGTTAGTTTTTTCAAGACGCATTTTCTGTTTTTGTGAATAAACAATGAGAAAATATTGTGTTATATGCAAATCTCCCTTTAAAAGTGGAGTTAATCGATCTTTCCACAGGTAAGTGACATTACCATAGGCGTAACGGGAAAATGGTAAATAAAAGCATAATCTAAAATTAAAAATGTCCAGGCAGTAATATTGTAAACATAAAAATATGTAATAGATATTTTTTATTTCAAAAATGGTAGTAGTAAATATAATGTATTGTTTGTTTTTAGGATTCCTTCGAATATTGAACGTAGATCTATATGGATCTCTCGAATTTTGAAATATCTGGGAAAGGAAAATATTCCTAAAGATAGTGTTGTGTGCTCAGATCACTTCACATCATATGACTTCTTAAGAAAACCCAGTGGCATAGTTTATCTTAAGGAATCGGCGGTTCCAGAATTACCAAGTTGTTCTAAGGACAATACACAAGTTTGGTAAGATATCATTTTGTTATAAGAAAAATAATACCTACTCAATTAACAGGTGTACGATTGTAAATACTTCTGATCACAGTTTTTTTTTCTTATTTTATGAAACAATAATTCTTCCTGAGAATGTTAACATATTTAGCCAAAAGTTGATGTTTTTATTTTACTTTTCACTTTTCTTTTATCAATTTACAATAATTGTTGGTTCATTTTAGCACCATAACGAATCCATTGAAGTCTCAGAATATCAGAAAACATATTCTTGATGATGTTCACAAAGAGTTAGAATCGCCAATAAAAAAGTAAGTATCTAGAGAAATTCTTTCACATTTTTGTAATTATGAAAGTTATTTCTGTTAATAGTTAACATGATTACAACAAAATTAAATTTATATAAGTTCTATTGATTGATAATACGAATGAGAGCATCTTGAAATAATTAGTTAAATTGATAAATAATTATATTCTTATTTGCATAAACATGAATTACATAAAAAAATTATTTACTTTTTTTAATCAAAATATTATAGCACATAATATTAAAAAGTGAAATAAAGTACCACATTTTAAAATACCTACCGAAAAATATTTTAATATTCGAATTCACCATGAAACGTCAAAATTGAAAGATGCAGCTGCCAAAGAGAGAGTTAGAAGCATATTGACAAAAACTATATTATTTAAAAATCAATAAAGAATTTTAATTCAATGTTTTATTTTATTTCGTAGTCTAATTTTCTTGTTTTTTTTTTATAAATGCATAATGTACATACCCCCTACCATATATTATGCTATAAATGTAGTAAAAAAAAGTTGTAATGTAGGTACTTTATTAATTAATATTATTTTATATATTTACGCATGTTGTTACTGAGAAAATAAAGATTATTGTAACTATTTCTTGTTTTTTTTTGTTTTTGTGTATAAATTTATGCAGTAGAAAACACAGCAGTGACTGGTAAAATTTTGGGTTGACTATATCTTATATTCTGTAAAAGAAAATCAATCAAAATTTGTGAAACATTTTTGCATGTAAATACATCACCTACCATAGTTTTTATGAAACTATTTCTAAAGTATTTGTAAAATTATTTTTTTTTTTTTTAGAATTTGTAAGAGAATTTAAATTTCATTAAGAAATTTTGATTATTACAACCATTTGAAATATTGTTTTTAGACTGATTTTTAATTTATCACATTATGTAGGTATATATCAGTGACTTATTCTGTAGTCGTTGGTATATATCATATAGCCATCCAAAATTTCACCAGCCACTGCTGGTAGAACATTTTTATTCGTATCAAAAAACAATTTTATTTTAAAGCCAAATCAGGAGATGAATCAATGTGCATGCATATTGGACAAAAATTTAAATTTTGCACCCTCTCTAACACGCCACTGCCACCGAGTACGGTAATGAACAATGAACTATCTTCATCCTTTTAAAATAATAGTATGTCTCAAGATGATGTATAACACAACAGTTCCTGTGTATTAAGATAGGGAATTATTTGTCTATCTATTCTGAAGTCATTGGTATTTACCTATTCACTATTGCTCCACGGCAGAGAGAAAATGCGAGGTGGGAAGTTATTCTTTAACGTACTCCGTGCGACAGCACGGCATAAAATCCGGTCATCTAGGAGGACTACCAATCGAACGCCGTGGGAACACTTTGTTTAGGAAACAGCGAACATTCAAATACCGATGAAGTGGCGTCCCGTCTGGCATTTTCTCATACTCTCTGGCGCGGGGCAATAGCGATAAAGGAGCCATCTTGCGCTGACCTTCTTTCATGTGGTGTATGCCAAGTACTTGATAGGTACGGAATAATGCTCATTTGAAATCGGATGATCATTTTGAATCACCCTGTATCTATTTGACTGCATTAAATAGCTACAATAATATAATAGCGTAATATCCCAAGTTTATGTTTTCAAATTATAGAACAACTATTGCTTGCCAATTCCAGGAAAGAAAAGAAGCCTTTTCTAGAGAGATTTTAAGTTTTTAATATTCTTTCTATCGAAAAACTCATCCTGGTAAAATTTATTTTCTAAGTGTAAACTGTGAGTTTAATATCTGCCTCAGCTCAAGTACAATCTTTTCTCTTAATGTTTGTTATATCCTATTTTATTTCTTTTTGTATTTGCTATACACAAGGGAACAGAACTAAGCCTAATATCCAGCGTATATTTGCCTTGCTGTACATTATTTGAAATATCCGCTTTTATTAACTTTATCCGGATTTTCTCGCCCCTTATTGCTCTATAATCGTAAGTTACTCTTAAGAATTTCATCTGTTTAAGACTCTTTAGCGAGAACTCCTTTCACAGAACGGAAAGTAATAAAAGTATGTTGTAATTTAATAATTAAAATTTATGGAAACTTTGCTGTTGTTAAATTGCAGAATATAATTAGACATTTTTGTAATATCCATTTTATTATGAGTAAAAGTAATTTACAGTATCTCGAGAATATTTAAATATAAAAATAATACTCCTAAAATATGTAAGTGTTATTTGGAAACGACCTTTTGTTATTGCATCCTTATTACTCTACATATAAGAAAATATACAAAATTAAATTAATAGGCCAGGCAACAGGTCGAAAAAAAAGCCTCAATAAGGAAATAATTAGTGGAAAGCTGGAAATTGCTTTAATCGCTTTATTTGGACCCAGATATTACTCTCCCAAGTTTTCCCCCTCGAGCGAAGTCGGCGTTGGCCCTTGTGGCCCTAAGAAGGTACCATTTTTCGGTTCTTTGCAAATATCTCCCAAACCATCAACTTTACCAACAATATACCTTATAAAAAATAATCTAGAGTAAATTTGCTACAAAAATGTTCTTTACCGTTTGTCTCTAAAGTGCACCGTTACGATGCTACGACCATTCAAAGTGGAACCCTTTTTGATTCTTGCGGAAAAGTTATCGAAATCATATGCCATATCAAAGTTTCTACATGTTATAAATATTTGTCAGCATTCCAGGTGCACAAGCTGTTAACTTGTTACAAGTATAACAGCTTTTCAATGTAAACAGCTGTGGCAAAGTACCTACGATTAGGGGATTAGTACCTACGATTGGGGAACATCACTTGCAGCATCGTCAAAAAATGAATCGGATGGAGGATAGGTTTCTGTATCATAGATCGTGGATCTTATATCTTCCCTTATTATGTCTGCTGCGGCTTTTACAATTCTTAGACGCTCCTCCTGATCATCGATATTTCGACAATGGTACCAATTTTCCGTGAGTATTTTGTAGCCTGTGTCGCGAAAACAAATCACCGATTCATTGTTTTTTCTTGCTGTGACAATGATATCAGCACCATATTTACCAAGCAACCTGTTTTCAACGTTTTCTCATTAGGAATATAGCCCTCAAAATCTTCGAATATCTCTTTGAATGTGAATTGACATTCTTCTCGATTTCGTTCCATATAAGAGCAAGCGTACTCGAAAGCAGCAGTGACGTTTTCATCTTCGGGCCGACCAGGTGGCCTTGTCGATGTGGAAGAACTCTTGAAGAATGTTTTCGCGCAAGAGCCGTGATATCAACCCTCTGCAGCGACCAAATCATTTACATGTGCAATTCTCCTAGTAACAGCCTTGGCCCATGCATCGTCACGCTTACCAGCTGTCTCTACCAGTGTGTTTTTGAAATGGAGTGTTTCCACGCGATGAACAGTATCGCGACTGTCAATGGGTTTTTTAAAATTTCTTCGGATGCATTTTTGCCGCACAAAATACAATTAACCTTGAAGTCGAACTGTTCACACGATTGCGAGCTTCGATCCGTTGTTGCCCTTTCCCAAGATTTTATTGCCGCGGCAATATTTTTGTCTTTGGCACTTAACATGAACTGTAACATTCTGCAATCCTTGTAATTGCACATGTCTATCATCACGTCTTTTCACACTACTTTCACGTAAGGTTCTTAATCCTCTTTCCTTCACTGTAATAGCATCTCCATCTTCTAAACCTTTTTCACAAATAAAACAAACGGTTGGATTACCAGCCGCGGCCATTGCCGCACTTTCTCAAACTACAATCTTGATTGATTATTTTGTCCGTAAACACGTATACACTCAACCAGATCGTTCATGACACGGCTGTGGTATGGGAGCAGCGTTGCCAGCTGTATGGGAGGCCGAGCGCGGCAAGCCAGCTACATCTGCAGGTGTTACTATCCCCACGTACACAGTGTTGCCAGCGCCCTCGGTGAGAAAGTAATGAAGTCTACTTGTAAAATGTACTGAATCTGAACTGAATGTACTTATAACATGTAGAAACTTTGATATGGCATATGATTTCGATAACTTTTTCGCAAGAATCAAAAAGGGTTCCACTTTGAATGGTCGTAGCATCGTAACGGTTCACTTTAGAGACAAACAGTAAGGAACATTTTTGTAGAAAATTTACTCTAGATTATTTTTTATATTTTGTTGGTCAAGTTGATGGTTTGGGAGATATTTGCAAAAAAACGAAAAATGGTACCTTCTTAGGGCCAGAAGGGCCAACGCCGACTTCGCTCGAGGGGGAAAACTTGGAAGAGTAATATCTGGGTCCAAATAAAGCGATTAAAGCAATTTCCAGCTTTCCACTAATTATTTCCTTATTGAACTACCTGTCGCCTGGCCTATAAGGAATACATAACAATTAATTTAATATTTTCATTTAAATTTTATACATATTTACTTATAAACAGCAATGTGCTATGATGTATATTGTATTAAAAATGGAAATATTTTATATTACAGAAAAAATAACAGCTCTACGTATTTTGGAATAATGTAGCGAATTTATTTTATCTATGACACCCTAATATGTCTGTTTAAAAATTTGGGAATTGATGTAAATGTCATTGTTTATAAATACGTTATGTTCTTATATCTTATTCCCTAAACATATTACATTCCGGGTTTGCTGAGAATCAAAATTCGGTGAGGTTTCAAAATATTTGATTTTTTTTCAGTTTAAAATATAAAATAATGATAATTTTTGACCTCAATAACGAAAACTGAATAATTAGAATATTATTCATGCTGAAATAGATATTTGTCGTGTACCTTTTGGATGCTTTGTATATGTACAAGCCATACAATGCAAATTTATAGTTTCCACCAAATAAATAAATAAATAATAATATTGGTCTCAACAACGACAAATAATTCAATTGATATAAACGCTTTAAACAGGGGAACTAAGGAATCATTTGCTAACTTTCCACGAGACTACTTATTATGCACAATTTGACAACATTTTAGTCAATACTGTTTAAAAGAAAAACGCGATCCGCTTTACCCACCAAAAGTTACTTTTTTCATCAAAAATTTGTCCCTGTGGAAACGAAACTACTCATCGAGTGTAGGCATGTTGTTGAAAGTATGTATATCGCACCCCAATATAACTTCGTCCACTTTTTGTATGTAATAGTTTGTTTTCTGACTTTGTGAGAAACCGGTAATTTACGCCTAATATTCGATAATTTATTACTACAAATTTACCTAACCTATAACGCTGCTTAAGATTCACAACAAAGACTGCTCATGCCTAATAGCTCACAATATACTTTATATTTGTGCCACAGAGTTAGGTTAGGTTAGGTTTGTTGTCAGTGGGTCTCAGTAGACCCTCCACTGCGGCCATCAGCGGGCCTATTGTGGTTCACGCCTAATTATATCCACCCAATAACTTCAGTCTCTTAATGAAACTGATAACTTTATTGGGTGTGAATGTGTCCAGATCTTCTGGCAGCAGTTGCCCGTTGCCAAATATTGAGAATCGGATCCTCTCCACAGCGGGACAGGTGCATAAGATGTGGTCTGCCTTCTCATCATCCTCCAGGCATAGACGGCACTCAGCGTTTTCACCTAAGGTGAGTTGATGCAGATGATAGTTTAGTCGGCAGTGCCCGGTATATAGACCTGTTAGAGTTTTCAGGTTTACCCTGTTTAACTCTGAAAGTTTCTTAGCTCTTGATTTCAAAGGGTATTTTATAAACGCCTTCGAATGAACTAATCCTGGTAAGTCTTGCCAATACTGGAGAGTTTTTCTTTCAGCCCTGGTAGAGATAGCCATCTTGGCAGCACTTGAGGATATGCCAAGTGTTGGTTCTGGTCCGATGAATCGGGATCCCGCTCCTTCTCTAGCTAAGGAGTCCGTTATTTCGTTACCTTCCATTACCAGAGTGGCCGGGTATCCAGACCAGAGTCACTTTGTTGTTTTTGCTCAAATCATTTAGAGCTTTCTGATAATTCCATACAGTTTTGGAGTTACACCGGTAGGAGCCAAGAGCTTTTATAGCTGCTTGGCTATCTGAGAAAATTTGTATTGATCTGCGTGTAAGAACATATATTCCAACCTTCGTACACACGGTTCAATGGCATAAACCTCAGCCTGAAAAACAGTTGCATGAGTACCTAGACTTAAGAATATTCTCACCCTTGGTATGTAGCTATGTACTCCGGCTCCTGTTCCCTCGGGAGTTTTGTAGCTGTCTGTAAACCAGCAACTGTCTGCCTTCAGTAGGTCGGCTTTATTCCGATCCCAGTCATCTCTTTCTGGAGAAAAGATGTTGAAGGTCAGCTCGTAGTTGGTCATGGTAGGCATAGTATCCGAGGGCATTCCCAGGATGCTGTGATTCTCTATGTCATCCAGCAACTTGTTCCGCTCCATGATACTAGTCTGCGGCATATTAATGGCCGTTTGTTGCAGTCTGTAGGTATTCCCAAATATTCTCCAAACTTTGTTAGAAACTGGTAATTTACGCCTAATATTCGATAATTTATTACTACAAATTTACCTAACCTATAACGCTACTTTAGATTCACAACAAAGACTGCTAATGCCTACTAGCTCACAATATACTTTATATTTGTGCCACAGAGTACCCAGCTATACAGAAACGAAAGAGCTTTCCCGCAAAAAACAAATTTGTATGCGCATGTGCGGAATCGCCATTTTTTAACTGGTATTTCAATCAACCTCACTTTTGTCACAGCTTATGTGTTTACATTTACTCGTTTACTGTGTTTGTTTATGTTCAGATTTGTGAGCTTCTTCTTTGTTTGCATGGTGTTTAATTAATTAGAGATAATCAGCGTTGTGTTGCTTTGTTATTATAAAAATGTATCGTAAAGGAGGAGTTGTTTGTGTTTTTCATAGATGTTCATAGAAGACTGGTGGAAATATATCAATTTTCTCCTTTCCAAAAGATCCTATTAAGGTATGGAAAAAAAATAAATGAAATAGAAATAACAATATATTAATAATAGACAGATAAATATTTCACAAGAAATCAAACAGTGAGTGACCTAAGGGTTTTACTGCAATTTGATGCATTTTCTTTGAAATTCATCACATTTGAATAATAAAAACTTCATTAAGATGTATGAAAATTCAATAGATTGAAATGTATCTCATATAGTATACGGGAATAATAATTATTTCTATTTTCAGAGCTGAATCGTGGCTGAGAGCTTGTAACCGAGATGATTTGTTCGACAAAAATTTAGATGTTTTGCATAAAAATTACAAAGTCTATTTTTTCACAAGAATTTGAGCCGTTTATTAGTGTAAGGTATTGCAGTTGATGTTAGTTGTGACAAACCACCCAGAAAAGTTGTGGTTATTTCTGGTAAGTAATATTTACAAAGTTAAGAATTACCGTGTAACTAAACAATAGTTATAGTTTTTAAATAACCTCACACGAGAACAATGAGCAGTTCTGTTATTCATAATAATGTACCATTAAGGTAACCAGGGTTGCAAATAAGTTTATTATGGGTTACCCATGTAATGCCCTTAGATATTCAATCGCGTGTTTGAGGATTGCTAGCTGTTACAAAAAATTCATTCCACTATATAAAAAACATAATTTTTTTTTGCTCTGGCTTGAATTTGTTAATTTGTGCAGGGCTGAAGGGGACAGTCTAATTTTTTTATGCTCTGCGAGTAGAAATGAATATCCTTGGTTTAATAGAATAACAAAAATATTGTTAATGTTTTTATTATTTGTGCTTGGTCATTGTCCTATGTACACTATTTATAAAATTACTCATGTTACACAGTTTCATCTGTGTTAGTAAGTTTGTAAATTATGCTGGTGCTTTAAAGTTTATTTATATACACTTTTGTTGTTCACAGTATGGTTTGTTGGCAATGAAACTTGTTCATATTCAAATTGGGAGGTATTAAAATCAGCTAACCAATTGCGCTGAAAAATTTCTCAACTCGCAGTACAACTGCAATATGAAATTCTATTTTTTGCCCAATACTGTAGAAAACAGAAAACCTGTTACCATATTACTGTAGAAAAACTTGGTTTTATATTAAATATAATTAGATAATTTGTCATTAGAAAAAGTACTTACAAACAAAAAGTTATTCTTAGGGACAGCAGAAGCCCCGAAAGCATACAAATGTTTGACCGTTTGGAATTGTCAAGTGGTATTTAGTCAGATAATACCCTGAATTTAATGGCTCCAATTATAAAATGTATCGCAGTTAATTATTAAAAGTAAAATGACAATGATTATAAAAAAATTAATGAAATGTTTTGATTTTGCTTATATATATTGTTTAGGATGAAATTTGAAAAAAATCGATTATATAAATGACATGACAACTTGTGTACGATAGATTTCAACACCTATTAAATTAATTCCTAATTAGTTGTGTCCAATGGTGTCCAACCGAAATTTTTTTGTGCTATATCTTCTTAATGCAAATGAAAAAATTATCAGTACATTAGTGAATTTTCCCCCAAATACCTTCTACAATTTATTTCTACTAATTAATTTATACTTCTTATTTTCAGATATCACCATTGCTGCTCCTGCAGAACAAAAAACAGAAATTGTTACAATTATATTACGGCAGTGCCTGATGGGTATGTTTGCTCATACGTATGTGTCTAATGAATCATTTTCAACCATCTTTAGCTGACGGTACCACTCGATAAAGCTGTTAAGGGGAACTAATTGATCATGTGGTTTTCGATTATTTATGAAGACACATTATACTGTGTGGAAATTAAGTAATGCATAAATTCAGTAATTCCGTTGATATTAATTTTTTGGAAAAAATCTCGAAGGGGTACTTATAGCGATTTTAACTTCGGCAAATATTTTCAGTCTAATTTCAGTTTCTTTTTGTCATTTATTTTTTTAAGTTATGACGTCATCGACTTTTTTTTTAAATGACAACCTATATTTCTTATTATTGATTTTGGTAGTAGATTTTATTCTGGTTCCGACCGTATAAAATTTTCAATATATTATTATTTGAAAAAATCGAGAAAACAGTCTTAAAGTTCAAATAATAAAAATTCATTAAATTGGGTAAATTTATCTAGTTGCCGGTGTATCACATTAGTTACGGCTGTCAGATTTAAATAATTTGTAAATGTCACAATAGAATAAGTGTTATTATTTTGCTTTTTCTAAATTAGAAAAACTATTTTATTAATAATAATGGTACAGTTGAGCGACAAACAGAGAATTGAAGTGTTAATAATGATTGGTTATGGCGACAGAGCTAGAACACATCAAGAAGTGTGTCATCTTTTTAGAGAAAAATACCCGGATCAGCCCATAAATCAATCAACAATTAGTAGGATTGAAAAAAAATTTCGGGAACATGGCGTTGTAAAGAATATTCCAAAAACTGGACGTCCGGCGACATTAAATGAAGATGCACAACTTGATGTGCTACTAGAAATTGAAAACAATCCACATTCAACTAGTAGAAGTATTGCTTTGAACCACAATATAAGCCACAGTACAGTTCTAAAACTTTTGAAAGTTCAAAAATTCCACCCATATAAGGTGCACTTGGTTCATGAGTTGACAGAAGATGACAAGAGTTTTGCAAACAAATGATGGAAATTTACAACCGCGATCCAATGTTTTTCCAGCGTGTTTTATTTTCGGATGAAGCAACATTTTGTTTAAATGGTCATGTCAATAGACAGAATTGTAGATATTGGGCTAGGGACAATCCCCATTGGATGCAGGAAAGTCATACCCAATATCCTCAGAAAGTTAATGTTTGTGTAGGAATTATTGGTGACAGAATTATAGGTCCATTCCTTTTTTTAAAACAATTTGACTGGAGATAGATACTTGCAAGTTTTACAGTTGGAATTGATGCCTGCATTAGCTGCATTATTCCCCAATGTAAATAACCCTGACCTACCAAATAATACCATTTGGATACAACAAGATGGTGCTCTGCCTCATTACGCAATTATTGTGCGACGCTACTTGGACCAAGTTCTCCCAGCAAGATGGATAGGGAGAAGAGGTCAGACAGAATGGCCGCCTAGGTCTCCTGATCTAACGCCATTAGACTTATTTTTATGGGGGGTACTTAAAAAGTAAAGTGTACAACAATCGACCCAATAATTTAGACGATCTCAGGCAAAGAATTCAACATGAGATTAGGTTAATATCGCCTCAAACTATTCAGAATGTGAGAAATGAATTTTATAATCGTCTTGGGTATTGTCAAATGGTACAGGGTCGTCAATTTGAACATTTACTGTAAATGTAATTTAACAACTGTTATTTCTGTGCTTATTTTTGTGTTTGATGATATTGTTAGATTTCTTTTGGTTAAGCAATTTAGTTTCTTTTTATACTAATGTTTGCCTCACGAAGTTATCGTTATTACTAACTTTGAATTGAGCAGATAATAAATTTCTAGTTCGATTTTTCAACTATTTGTATAATTTCAAAGTAAAAACGAATGTGCCGTCGATAACTTTCCGTTAAACTTCGGCAACTAGATAAATTTACCCAATTTAATGAATTTTTACTATTTGAACTTTAAGACTGTTTTTTCTCGATTTTTTCAAATAATAACATATTGAAAATTTTATACGGTCGGAACCAGAGTAAAATCTACTACCAAAATCAATAATAAAAAATATAGGTTGTCATTAAAAAAAAAGTCGATGACGTCATAACTTAAAAAATAAATGACATAAGAAGCTGAAATTAGACTGAAAATATTTGCCGAAGTTAAAATCGCTATACCCCTTCGAGATTTTTTTCCAAAAAAATTAATATCAACGGAATTACTGAATTTATGCGTTACTTAATTTCCACACTGTATAGTATAAGAATATAATGCACTGTATTTATAAATAAAGATTTTAAAATTATTTGCATTAAATAGATGAATAAGTAAAATTTGCTTTATTTCCACTCATATTGGGAGGTTATACCCAGGAGGCTGTGTGAAAAAAATTGTTTTGTTGAGAATATTGAACAAGAATTAACGTTTTCATAAATAACAAAATCTCATTACGAAATAGAAACTTTTTTTGACTTTTTCTCAGCCACATCCCCCTAATCATCATTCTTCCTATAACATTTTTTTTTAAATATTTGCAGTTATTAGCAGAAAAATAGAATTGCACGCAGGAAGCTGTGTGAAAAGAATTGTGTTGTTGAAACTATTAAACAAAAATTAACATTTTCATAACAGAATCTATACAAAATAAAAAAAATTTATTTTAGCTTTTTTCTCAGCCTCATTCCCCCTAATCATCACTCTTCCTATGACAGATTTTTTAAATATTTGCATAGTTACTAGCAGAAAAATAGAGTAAAATAATTTCAAAATGCTTCCAAATTAGTCTTTCGATTACTTAATTTTAAAAAATGTTCTACCTTTGTGTAATAGTTTATAATTCAGAATATTAACTTTAAGTTTCAAATAATAGTAGTTTTTATTCAGTTTAAAACACATTGTTATTTCAGTGTATACTGAAAATGAAAGTAAACATTTAATAACACATTTCTCTCAATGTAGAAGTAACTGGTACACAAGGTCACATAAATCAGACCATTAAAATCTTATAGGAACTGACAAAGCTTTCACCTCTGTATAGCTATAGGTACTCTGTGATTTGTGCTATTACTAAGTGGTTCAACATTTTTTGTCAGTTCTCAGCGCGCAGAATTGGATGTTACGCGAAAATATTTATAAAATCGTACCGTTGATCCACATCACCCCGTTTGACGGTATTTTTTGTTTTAATTTAAAAAAAAAGTTATTAGTCGATATTGCATCAATCATACAAAATACTGTATATTAATTTCTTCACAATGTTCCAAATTTAGGATAAAATTTTAAAAAAATCAATTTTTGTTCAAAACTAGTATTTGGAGTTGTTTCTTAACTCAATAATTTATTTAATCTAGATAAATCAAATAGCAAAATCGGTGATAAAGTATAATATCCTAAACTTCAGTGGATTTACTTCCATTCCATTTCATTTTTGCAATATCGTTCTTGGAACGCAAATGATTGGGGGGTTGATTAAATCTCCGACAGCCGTTGAAGACTCATCGCGTGTCATCGACTTAATTGCCAGCATTACCAAAACTATTACCGAAATCTAATTACAGCAATATGCTTGGAATTCTGAGATGACAATTATCCTAATTTGCACCTATTATATCCTGTCTTAACTATAGTTTGCCAGCTACGATTTAACGTCAAGATAGACTTAATTGGATAGGCATTTTACCACCATAGTTTTCCGCGCTGCGTTCAAGTCTACTGACTTGTTATTCTATTCAAATCCGTGAACATACTAAGTGATTTTAATAACGTTACAAGCTATAATCTAATCCAATTCCATCGCATGATGGATTAAGATAGCTTTTGTTAACTAAATAATTAATATTTTCTAAGTACACTATGGATGATTTTCTAGGAAGGCATAGATTAAGCTGTAATAAACAGCGGAATAAATTAACTTTGATCAATTTTCATTTAATGAAAATGGCTTCTACATAATATATTCGGAAAAACTGAAAAATGTTGTATAACATACATCTAGATGCTGAGAGATTAGTAATTTTACCATTTCCATTTAAACTCAGTTAAAATTACTTCAGAGGCAGGCAATGCAAAATTTAATCTCGAATTAACGAGATCAATTTCTTCTTCATTAAACGACCGTGTAGGGAACGATTTGCTACAATGGTGAGAACTTTGTGAGAAAAACTTTATTTTGACGTACCATCCTTTCATTTTTTTGAGTTTTTATTTTTCTTAATAAATTTAATGGTAATTGACAAAAATATGTTCCTCTGAAAGTCACACCATTATTCATGTTCTATATTTGTATACATTGTACTGCGGTTGGCTCCTTGTGAAACATTATTAAATATTTTAAATAAACAAAGAAAATTTGCTTTTAAATGTTTCAAAATTACATTTTCACTCTACACGCGTTTAGGCTTTATAGGCCCTTTTCAAGAGTACAGATGAGAGGTACTAAATTATAATTTGTGTTCCTTGCTTATGCTTTATGCTTTATGCTTTATGCTTTATGCTTTATGCTTTATGCTTTATTGAATGTTACATCTGGCAACTTATACTAATAAAAATGGTTTGAAATATTTGGAATTTTTAGAAAAGTTAAATTACTTTATCTGCGAATATTTGTTGTTCATTTGTAATCGTTTTTTTTATTTTTTGGAAGCTTTCTTAATTTCTAATATTTCTAGTAAGTCTAATTTTTTGCTCTTCTTTTCGGAATGAAGTAATTCTACATTATCCATATTTATAAAGTGATTGTTTTCTGTACGGTGTGTTGACATGCCGGTGCTATATACGTTGTTTACAATAGACTTTTTATGATCTTCAAGTCGATTTTTTATGTTACGTCCAGTCTGGCCAATGTATATAGCGTCGCAGTCACTACATTTTAGTTCATACACTCCTGTCTTTTGCAGTTCTTCTGTTTTATCCTTATTGTTTATAACATTTTTCCTAGGTTATTTTTATTTACAGATGTTGTTTTGCAACTTAATTTACTTAATTTATTGCTGACTTTATCACTAATTCCAGGTCTATAATTAATACATTTATGGATGATATTGGCGTCTTGTACAGAACCAGCATAAAACTCCTTATACATTTTTTTTTCCGAAACACGTGTAGAGTGAAAATATAATTTTGAAACATTTAAAAGCAAATTTTCTTTGTTCATTTAAAATATTCTATATTTTTAACTGATAGGGAAGCTTTTGCAAACGTTGTAGCTTTATCTGAAATGTATGATGATTTTGTAATTTTGGCTTGAATAAAAAGCTAATAAGTGATTATATCAAACGACTAAGTACTTTATCAGATAAATCTCAACAATAAACAAACGAAAAATATTGGTTCAAATTGCTACATTTTTTAAACTTCTTGATTTGTTTAGTTTTGAGGATATGAAAATAAATTCGCGAAACGTCAACGTAGAAAAATTCATGATTTATTATTTACTACCCGAAATTTATCATATATTGACTTTTTTTGTTATTAGTTGCTTATCTATAATTTAGGAAATATTATCGGAAATATGAAAAATCGATTGCCTATAAAAATATATTTAAAATCATTTAATCACAAATAGGAAGACCTGTACAATTTATTTATCTTAATCGTACACAGTGGCTATTAGAAAACGGAATGCCCATTGTAATTGACTCAGATTAATAATACTAGAAGATGAGTAACAAAACATAATAAGTTGTCCAATCCATGTACATCCTACGTGACGTACGTAAATATTATGGCTGGTTTGATTCCTATTGGTCAGAATCATGAACGCAGCACGAAGAAACCCGATCAATGCTCGATCGATCACCGTCTTGACAACAAGTTGTTTTCTGTACGACGTTTGTCATTTTAATATGTGTTTTTAAGTGATTTTAAAGTTTTGTGTTATTTGGTAATGGTTAATAATCGATTTTTAGTTATAAAAATTTTTTTCAGTGAATATTTATTGAGAAACAATGACCAATAAGTGTGCAGTGTGCGGCCAAAGAGGAAAACTACGGGGTTGTTTATCCTTTCACATGTAAGTAAACAAAATAAATCAGAGTCGGCATAATGCGAAAGTGTGAAACCTCAAAAATTGCTAATGAAATTAATGATAGCTTTAAAAAAAAAATAACAACATTTGATTCCATTTGAACAGTAAAAAATCCACATTTTATCAAAAAAGATAATTATACAAAAATATTTATTTTAACTTCAATGGAAATTTCATTCTCAAGGTAGCTCACTGACTGTAGATGTTTTAATGTCAATTATATTTTTTTAATTGAATTTTAAAAGGTTGTCATTAAAAAATGTGTTTATTTTCAAATTTGCCGAGAATCTGGAGGGAAAATAAAGTTGGCTAAAAGCTCTCAAAATGGAAAATGCTAGTAAGTGGCACTACGTATGTTCACAACAATTTAAAAAAAGTGATTATAATATTATAAGATCTGTATTAAAAGTATTGAAAATCAATGCTGTTCCATTTTTTTCCCTGGCCACACTATCACCACTTCGTCACACTTACTGTCCAGGTTAGTAGAGAATTATATTGAAAATTAATAATATGCTAAATAGTCACTTATTCATACCTCATGAAATAATATTAAAAAGATAGGTACCTACAGAGCATCAACTGTTATGCTGATATGTTACTTTTATTGCAGTGATGTAGGTTTGTATATTTCAAAGAAATCTCATTTGTTTCAGCAATAAAAATTTAATTCCTTCACCACCATTAATACCCAAGATAGCAAGGTATGTTAAATTTAAATATACAAGGCCCGTCACTTTAAACTCCCCTGGTCCTTATTTTTTTTTATTTTTTAAGCAACGGCCATCATATTTTTTAAGCAACGGTACATCAAATTGTAGATATTTTTAAGTTCTTTAAATGTAGCGTGCAGTGATTCAAATTTTTTTTATCACTGCACTGTATATTTAAATTTAACATACCTTGCTATCTTGGGTATTAATTGTGGCGAAGGAATAGAATTTTCAATGCTGAAACAAGTGAGATTTCTTTAAAATATACAAACCTACATCACTGCAATAAATGTAACATGTCAACAAAACAGTTGATGCTTTGTAGGTATCTACTTGATATTATTTCATGCGGTATAAATGAGTGACTACTCAGTATATTATTAACTTTCAATATAATTCTCTAATAACCTGGACAGTACGTATGACGAACCAGGTGATAGTGTTGCCAGGGGAAAATAAAAACAGTACTGATTTTCAAGACTTTTAAACCAGATCATTTAATAGTATAATCACTTTTCTTAAGTATTCTGAACACACGTAGTGCCACTTATTGGTATTTTCCATTTTGAGAGCTTTCATCAGCCAACTTTCTCTTCTCACCAGATTCTCGGGAAATCTGAAAATAAACACATTTTTTTAATAACAGTCTTTAAAATTGAATTGAAAAAGTATCACCAGACTCTAAAACATCTATAGGTTGTAAGCAACCTTAAGAATGAACTTTCCATTCAAGTTAAAATAAATAGTTTTGTATAAGTATCGTTTTCAATAAAATGTGGATTTTTTTACTGTTCAAATTAAATTGAATCAAATGTTGTTATTTATTTTTGTAAAGCTAATATTAATTTAGTTCATTTTTGAGCTTTCACACTTTCGCATTCATGCAATATGCCTACCCTGATTTATTTTATTTACATACATGTGAAAAGATAAACAACCCAGTTATTTTCATCTTTGGCCTCACACTACACATTTATTAGTCATTGTTTTTCAATAAATATTCACTAAATAAATCTTTATAAGTAACTAAAAATTGATTATTAATCAGCAGCCAATAACACAAAACTTTAAATCACTAAAAACAACACAGATAAAATAGCAACATCAGAATAACATTTAAAAATACATTCCTCAAGCAAACAAATTTTGTATACCTATTAAGTTATGTTATACAAAAGCATTAAAATAAACGCGGAAGCATGGAGCCGCCCCTGATTTGTTTTGGATACGTTGAAATGTAAACATGCAAATTGTTGTTTATGTATCGGTCATAAAAATTAGGGTATCTATTATGGGTGTTACTTATCTTTATATTATTAATCTGAGGTAACTGACATGCAATTGTAATTGACATGTAATTGTAATTGACATGTAATTGTACTTGACATGTAATTATAATTGACATGTAATTGACAACTCCTCTCTCCCCCCGAAAAAAAAAACCTACAAGTAACAATAGTAAAATTGATAGGATTGGAAATCCAGAACACCCGTTGCCTTGATCTTTCTACACAACTTTTATAACGACGTTTATGTCATTGTATTGTTAAAAACAAGTGAGTTTTGTAGACTTTCAAATATGGAGAACCATTTGTCATTACTTGGTATTCCATAAAATGATCGCCCCTATTAATTACTATGTTAACCGGCAGCCTCAGAAAATATAAATTAAAATTAATTAGTCCTGCTCCAAAATGGGCTCTGCGGTAGACAGATAAATGAACGTGTATCTGCATAAATTGCTTTTATAAATATGTATAACCCATATTTTAAAACTTTATTAATAGATCTAATACTAATGTAAATTAAATTCAGAAGAGATACGCTACTGTTGGTTAAAAAGGAATGCCTCTTTTTTATATAATTAATAGGCTTAAAAGTTTAATTTATGATTTAATATTTATGGAGCGCAGAAGTAATAATCTAATGTATAAAAGTTGAGATATTCTCAGTGAAATTTAATAGAAGTAGCTAAATGTTCTTTAAAATAAAGTAAGTTTGCTTTTGACACCTTCCAAACGTTATATGAAGTTAGTTTCTACACTCTTAAATATGTTTAGAAAAGACCGAAGGCAAGATTCTGTGAAATATATTTAAAAGTCGCTTTTATTTTACTTCTGCTTTGTTTTATAGCCAATATCTGAATGGTAATTACTTAGATGCAATTATATGTATCTGATATTTTTGCCCAAACCCACTAATTAACATATAATTTTCTTATACCGGGTTCCTACAAGACTAGGTAACCCCCCATATTTTCCTTTATTTTTAACACGCTTTATATTTATATTAGCTTCACCTGTATCTATCTATTATAAATGATTTATGTGATATGTTAGATTGCGAAAAACTTTTATTTGCAGGCGATTTAAAAATATTTAGTGAAATCAGCAGCATCGAGGACTGCCTAATTTTACAACAGCAAATACGCAAACTCGAATTATGGTGTACATCTAACAAATTAGATATGAACGTATCAAAATGCAAGGTAGTAACGTACACGCTTAAGATCAGTTTTATAGAGTTCTTGTATACCTTCAATGACACAGAGTTGTCAAGAGTTCAGTCAACTAAGGACCTGGGAGTATTATTCGACTCTAAACTGGACTTCATAGAACATATTGACTCGTTCACAAATTCGGCATTAAAATTACTAGGCTTTATAATAAGAAATTGTAAGCAATTCTCTAATGTAGATGCACTTAAAATGTATTTCTCAATGGTACGATCAAAACTTGAATATGGTACGATAATTTGGAATCCAATTTATAACGTTCACTCGCAAGAAGTAGAGAAAGTTCATCGAAAATTTATGAAGTATTTAGTTTTCAGACTTGATACGAACTATCCAGAGCAGAGATATCCAAACACTCTGTTAATTTCAAGACTACACATGAAATCATTAGAGAATAGGAGAATCCTAATTACTTTAGTATTTTTATATAAACTACTTAACCATTTAATTGATTGTCCAACGCTATTATCAAAAATTAATTTCAGAATCCCGAGATCAGGAGCACGTCAAGATGTTCCATTTTACTGTGCACTAGCCGTACAAACATTCTTAAAAAGTCTCCCATTTATTCCATGATAGAACTATATAACAAGCTTAGCAGTCAATGTGATATATTTAGCACACGTTTAAGTCAGTACATCAAGACCGTTACAACAGTTTATTGAAATCCTCAGTATTATTTTGAAACTATTGTTATGTCTTTAATAATAATTTTAATCTCTAATAATAATCTTAAGTTTTTAATAATCGTTTAAGTTTAAAAGTTAGGTCTTTAATAATAATTTGCAATTTACGCTATACTGATGTTATTTTTATTTTTTAGTATGTATTAGTTGCTGCATAGACAGTACTCATTCCTAGTATAGTTTTTAGTATTAGTATTATCATGTGTGATGTATATTGTCCTGTAATTGGATTAGTCTGTTGGGCAATAAATCTATTATTATTATTATTATTATTATCTATGTATCTATCTATATAACGGAATCTTTCAACATAATTTTCACCAACTTCAAGACGTCTGATTAAATTAAAAATTGCACACGTATTAAGGACCGATGACAATACAATAATTTGAATGCGTATTGACGCATTTATCTTAAAAAAAAATTCTAAGCGGATGTCAAAGTTGTGTGATCAGCGCATTCGCCAAAATATCGTATCCATGATAAGTTGGCAGAAAGTTAACCACTAATTGAATACCGTAACTCATACTATACACGAAATACAAGATGAACTAGTTACCAATTTACGATAAGAATGTTTTTTTAAAGCATTTAATTATTTCGTTTTGTGAAAATTCAACAATAGCAATACAATAATTTGAAAAAGAAAATAAAAAAAACAAATTGCGAAATAAATTCAAATCAAAAAATTTTGAAAAAAATTTTAATTAACAAATGTCTACAAAAATTCTTGAAGACTATTACATTTATTTTCGTTTCATAACTAAGAAATAAAAAAAATAAATTATAGTTTAAAAAACTAAAAAAAAAACATGCTTTAATAGCAAACCGAAATAAAAAGTAAAAAATAAAAATGAAGTGATTGACAAAAAAATTCATTTTATTGTAAATAGCGTGGGGTGACTTTTACTATATGTTTATGATAACTCTACTTTTATTAATAGCTACCAAGAAAATATTTATAACAATTGATATCAAGCACCCCACACTTTTTACAATAAAATGAATTTTTTTTTGAATCACTTCATTCTTATTTTTTACTTTTTAGTTCGGTTTGATATTAAAGCGTGTTTTTTAGTTTTTTAAAGGATAATTTATTTTTTTCAAGATAAAAATATGAGATTAGAGTACAGAATTTCTGGCATACAAATACAAATTTTGACCTAACTAAATCCAAAAATACGCTTCTGGTACTAGTAACTTTTTTATTTTAAATAGCACCCTGTATATTTTTTAATATTTTCCGATAGAAGCTTGAATCACCATTACAATGGTTTTCTCAAAATCAAAATCGAATCAGAAATGACCTTGACAAATGGGATTGTATATAATTACTATTGACAGAGAACTGTCGATACCCTAGATGTGGTTCGGACTCCACAATAAACTGTAGGGCCTCGTCTCTCTTTACTCAACACAAAATCATAGGATTTTCTAGGAGTTACTTCTGTGACTTGAGAGGCGGTTAAGTAAACATTTTTTTAAGAAACTATGTAGTCATGAAAATCATATTATTAAAGTTTACAATTCTTATAGTAAATAACTAGGTGATAACCGAGAGCTATCCTTCACCCAAAACAAATGACGTTTCTTTTAATAAACGTTTTATAAAAAATAAACGGTCAAAACTCACGTTTTTTTTTAATGGTACAGTTGATTTCAATAAAAACTGGTACACTTTCTTTTAGCTATGTAAATCATTCGTTCTTTGATTAATATTAATAATCTTACAAATGTCACTTTCACGTTAATCAGTGGCGTCATTATTAAAAATAGTTCGACATCTAACAGATATTCAAAAATTTCGAATTGTTTCTAAAATTGAAGATGGTTGGTCCATAAGAAGACTTGCTGCTGAATACAGTGTGAGTAAAACCACGATAATGAGTGTTAAAAAACAATGGCAAACCAACCAAACGGTATCCCGTAAAGTTGGTTCCAGTAGGCCCAGAAAGAGCAATAATCAAGAAGATGAAAATCTTATAAATTACCTAATAGAAAACCCTTTTCAGACTGCAGTAAATGCAATTTCAGAGAAAAATTTCCCTGCTTCGGTATCTACTGCTTGCAGAAGAATAAAACTACAAAGCGACTTGAAGAGTTGTTCAGCGGCTAAAAAATACAAACTTTCAGAAGAAAAGAAGCAGGGTAGGATTATTTTTGCACTCAACTATATAATCAATGATGAAAACTTCTGGGGACAAGTTGTCTTTTCTGACGAAAAGGTTTTTAAATCCTGTAACGATGGACATGTTCGCGTATATAGGCCTCCTTCCACTAGATACGACGAAAAATATACTTTCGATCCACAAATATCAGGAAGGTTTTCAGTCAATGTCTGGGCTTGGATGAGCC
Source organism: Rhamnusium bicolor (assembly GCA_029963845.1). Lineage (NCBI taxonomy): Eukaryota > Metazoa > Arthropoda > Insecta > Coleoptera > Cerambycidae > Rhamnusium > Rhamnusium bicolor. Next base: position 1,617,414 of record JANEYF010000559.1, on the reverse strand, counting down.
TAAATGAATTAGGTGTGTGTTGGAACAGTGGTGGTCAACTCAATTCCATTAAATATATTGAAATATTAAACAATATTATGTTGCCGTCAGTAATAGAGGTGTTTCCGGAAAATAATTTTATTTTCCAACAAGACAACTGCTCCATACATACGGCCCATCGTGTCAGGCAATGGTTTCTTATTAAAAACATAGAGTTGTTACCGTGGCCATCTAAAAGTCCGGATTTAAATCCAATTGAAAATGTATGGGGACTAATGGTGACACATTTAAGAAAATTAAATAACTATCCAAATAATGCCCAAGAATTGGAAGGGATAATTGAAGACGTTTGGGGGAACTTATCGCAAGAAGTTGACCTTGCAAGAAATCTGATTTTGTCCATGCCTGCAAGACTTCAGGCAGTTTTAGACGCTAATGGAGCAATGACAAAATATTAGTTAATTCTGTATTACGTAATTGAAGTTCATTTATTTTATTTTTTTATTGTGTTTTTATGTTCAGTTTGCATTGTTTACATTTTTTTAATCTCAAGTGGTATTTTTGTGTTCTTATTTTAAAAATATTCAGTTAGTATTTTAATTACAACCATTAGTAGAATTATCCGTAACAAATATTATTTTTTTAAACAATAATATGGCAGGCTTGAAAATGTTTTGAAGAAGTTATTTTCTAATTATTTTTTAAAATTCCATTTGTATAAAATAAAAGAGAAAGGTTTAATAAGTTTAAAAACACAAAGAAAACCGATCTCCTCCAAAAAACCCAGGTCCGGGGTAAATCACCTCTTCTTCACCCTCCTCTCGACATGACTGGCTAGCCGTATTTACAGACATATGCACACAACTAAACTATTAAGATTTTCGATTACAAGAGTTGTACCAGTTTTTTTGAAATTAAGTGTACCCGTATATGTTTTACGTGTTTTCCCTAGAGCTTTAAGTTAGCTTTCCAACGCAATTTGAAAATTTATAATCGGTCCATAAATGAACTTGAAACTGTAGTTTGAATTTCTTGTGTTGGCGTTTTGTTCTTTGCTTAGACATTTCAAAGCATATTATGTTTTCTGTTAACTACTGACAAAAATGCTAAATCTTCATTGTGTCATCGCGAATTTCAAACAACAGTTTCAAGTTCATTTATGGATCAATTTTTAATTTTAAAATTACGATGAGCTAATTTAAAGCTTTGCCGAAAGCACGCAAAAAATGTACAGTGTATTATTTAAAATAAGTGAGTTTTAAGAGTCTATTTTTTCTGAAATATTTATTTAAAAAAAAACGTAAATTAATTCAATTGCCAAAACATTCATTTGTTTTGGGTGAAAAATGTTTATAAATACTTTTCGGTTTGTATGTAGCCATTTACTAAGTATTATAAACTTTAATAATATAATTTTCATGACCGCTTAGTAATCACATACAATTCGATTTTTCAAGGTCACTTCTGAATCAATTTTGATTTTGAAAATATTACTATAAAGATAATGCAAACCTCTATCAGATAATACTAAAAAATATATAGGGTGCTATTTAAAATAAAAAAGTTACTAACACGGCCGGTTAAACCGGAAGTATGTCATTGGATCTAATTAAGTCAAAGAATGTAATTATATGCCAAATATTTTGTACCCTAATTTCAAATTTGTATCTTGAATATTAAAGAAAAAAGTGGGTGGTACCTGGTAACATGGGCAACCGGTAGATTCAATTCCTTAGCTACGATACGCCGATGAGGGGCAATAAATCCGAAACACATGTCCGTAACTGCATAATTGTTTTTTTTTTTTTTTTTGGGATACAGCACTAAAACTTATTTGTTTCATTCTGGGTGTCAACAGCTCTATCATTGTTTTGATAATATATAATTTCTTAACCAATTAAGATGGATTTATTTAGAAATATGTAGATCTATTAATTTACTTCTTCCGGAAGATCAGCATCATCCTTCATTAGATATAACCGCTACCGTTAAAAATGCAAGTTGCCAATTTACTGCGACTAATGTACCTTCCTTTAATTTTAAGAAAGCGAACTTTAACAAGCTATCTGAAGATTTATGGAATTTTGATTGGTCTTGTATTTCTTATCATGATGATGTCAACAGTGCGTTTAAGCATTTGTACGATGTATTAAATTCTGTAGTTTTAGATTCTGTCCCTAAGTTTATTTCTAGGAAGAATAATTATCCGCCGTGGCTTAATATGAACATTATAAAAGACATTAAAAAAATCTAGATGTATAAAAAAACTAATGATAATAATGTACTTGATCAATTTGAAGGTTTGCGCACTAAGATTAGTTTTAATAATTACATTGAGGATATTGAGAGGCAAATTAAATTCAACCCGAATCTATGCTTTTTACTCTTACAATTATTTATTTTTTGGCATTCAAACATTTAATTTATATTTAATTTTCGAAGTTCCTACATTAGTTTTGTTACAATAAATTTGTTTTTCTTCCAACGTTACAATAGTCATCTTTTTAATGGTAAAATCTGACACAAAAATTAATGTCTTTGTTACTAATATAAAAATGTCAACACTTTTAATATTAGGATTAAAAGTATTTTTAATCCTAATATTAAAAGTATATTTAGGTAAACATTAAGCATTTTCATATTAATTGAGTTTATTTAAATTAAAATATGAAATTCTTAAAATCCAAAATTTTTAAACAATGAAATGAAATACAAAACTTATTGATTAGGCTAGATATATAAATTCATTCAATTATTATTATTTATTGATAGTAATATTGAAAGTGCAGTTTGAGCAAGTTGAATAAAAATTAAACAAACCCGAAGAATCGACACTGTTAACATTTTTAACGGTGGTGGCAGCAATATCTGAAACGGTTACACTCTTAGTGGTATCGTGGGAACACATTTCTTGATTAATTTTTCTTGATTTTCTACATTATTGCAAGCAACTGTATTATCGAGATTCTAGGGATTGATACTATTACACGTACTAGGCCCATTGGTGCTAGTACTAGGTTCATCGAGTCGAAATATTGTTCTTGCTATACTTTTTTATTTTCAATAGATACTTCTATACGCCCCTCTGCAACAGTGTTCGACCTCCAACCCCCCATGTCTTTTAAGACAAGTGACATCACCACCAGAATCTACAAGAAAAATGGCAAAAGTTCGACGTAAGCAGTGTCCAGTATACTCATTTGGGTTTGGTAAATTTAAATATTTTGCCACTTCTTTTGCAACACTACTAATTTTATGAATACCGACTACTGACCGTTGACATCTTCCATTTTGATACTTAATAAAAAACGAATTTCTTCAAAACCTTTTGACCGAAGAGCAGCGTATTTTCTGTAAATATTCAAATATTTTTCTCCAAGAACCGTAAATGACCGACCCTTACCGGTATTAGTATGAGGAACTTTTATCAGTAAAGCAGACTTAACATCTTCAATGTCATCAGTTTTTAAATGAATTAGGTCATCACAACGACATGCGTCCGCAATTCCGATTATTAAGGCAACTTATAAATAAAAATTCACAAAATTTGCCTACTTCATTCTTTAATTTTAAACATACCTTCCTCATTAAATAATGTATGTTAGGAGCAGCATCCAAAAACTATTCAACTTGGTCTTTCGTTAAAAGCCTAGCTTTTTTAGGGGTATAACCATTACTAGAAAAATGCAACCACTTGAATGCACATGTTCAACGAGACTAATGTAACTAGATTATAAGATTAAAGATTTGAGAGTAATATTTGACTGTAGATTAACATTTATAGATTACATCAATGATATGGTAGCGAGTGCTTATAGAAATCTTGATTTTATAATAAGAAAGAGCAAGCAGTTTATGGAATCTGCACTTACTCTATAATGCTTTCGTTAGATCTAAATTAGAATATGCTCGCCTAGCCTGGAATCCGGGATACGAAATTCATAGATTTCATAAATATGGAAAAAATACAGAGAAGTTTTTATGGTATAAGTCGGATGCTGTTTATCCCCCTAAAGTCATCTTCAGCAATTTGTTATTACAAAGATTGCACATAAACGACTTGAATACACGACAGAAATATTATTCAATACCTTGTCTAAAGTTGTAAATAACCAAATTGACTGTCCAGAACTTTATATAAAATTGTAAATAACCAAATTGACAGTCGAGAATTACTTAGTTGTTTCTCTCTCCATGTTCCAGCTTATCAAATTCGTTCTAGTAGTTTATTTTATTTGTCAGTTCCCAGAAGAAATTTGTTAAAACATTCACCCTTACAACTATGATATTTTTGATTGTAATATTATTAATGTTATAAAAATCAGGTTCAAGTTAATTAGTATCAAATCAATTATATTTTGTAATTTCCTGTCCTGTAATTGGATTTGTCTCTTGGGTACTTGTAACTATAAATAAATAAATAAATAAATAAATAAATAAATAAATAAATAAATAAATAAATTGTTTAAATAGTTTGTATTTCGACATTTTTTATTAAGTTCGAATAACACGTACCTCCTAAAATGTTAATAAAGTTAATAAGTGTGACTTTCTCTACGTTGTAATAAATGCCTAATCACAAGTGCTGTTGATTACCTTGATTTTTAGGTTAGTGGTGTGTGGAACCAACTATGGTTCAAACTGCCCTCTTTTGCATTTATAATGGTCTGTTAAATTAGTTACAATAGGATATTACCCAGAAGATAATACCATATCGTAGGTGTGATAAGATGAACGAAGTAAAAAGTTAAAATTATAGACCTGGTTGTAATTTGTTTAAGACGGCACAATTAAAAAAAAGAGATGATATTTTGTTACTCAGCCAGTTAGCATATTTTTCCCAAATACGAATGAAGAAAGGAGTCATATATAGAGCGAGGATATTTCTTGGATAGACCTTGTACAGCATTTATTAAGTGCAATCGGTTTTGCAGCCCTATCATTAATCTATCTAGAAAGAGAAAGTTCGATTAAATCGGCCTGATAGTCAAGGAAATTTATCCATATTTTACCCTTGGTATGCTAATTTCTTGGAGCAGTCTAGTTTAAACTTCACTAACCAGGTTCCAACATAATACAGTTTTCAGGAATTTGACTACGGCCAAAGACAAAACCAGTTAGGAGCAAAATATTAAAAATTACAATGAAATTATTGTCACTGTTGAAGTACTTTCACACATTTGTCATAGAAAACAGACATGTTTAATTAAAGTATAAACAACGAATATATACCTTTCATATCGATTACAAGTATGTGTGTAATTAGATTTTCAATAATCCAACTAATATTCTTTTGTCGTAGACAATCCATGGAATAAACGAGACATCGTCAAAGAAGTTTCATTAAACTAATGAAATAAATGAGAGGGTCCAAATTAGCGCCTGGTTTGCAAAACAAGAGCCAAACTGGAAAAGGGAGATTATATTGCCTTTGATATTTTACAGCGAATGTAAACTCTACGTGTCTCGATTATTAAATTTGGAAGGTATGCCTGAAATTATGCAAATGTTGGCTGGCGTATTCACATTTTAAATTTAAATATAAACTGTTTTCTATGTGAAAATTAATTAATAACTTGGAGTCGCGTTCAGAATTTATCTTCCATAAATTTGTTGTTTGGTAATACTTCATTGTGCTATTTTTAGGTGAATTACTGTAAAATACATTTACCTTTTCAGGACATTTAGAAGGTGATTCTATAAAATACGTAATTTTAAAAGCCATGCCGTATACATATAATTATTTATAAATTAACAAAATAACCACCATTTAATATTCATAAATATTAAAAATACTAAACAGATAATGTCAGTGTTAATTAATATTTTTAAATTAAGGTATATTATATATAATATAATAACTAATACATATAATCGAGGTATTCGAATCAAATTATTTTTTAATCAACCAATTTGCTCACATGGTAAATATTAATTGACGGACCAAAATTTTTCTACCAACTAAAATTAGTTGGTTAGTTAAATTCGAGGTTAAATTAATCGTGTGATGTGGCTAGCCTTACTCGTAACTAAATAATTCTTATAACTAATCAGGTACAACTTTAGAAAACTATAGGACAAACAACCAGATTCTCAAAATATTTGAAAATTTTTTTGGTAACGTAATACTTTTTACAGATTTTACTTTGGTTATATCACAGACAACAATCTGTGGTTATATGAATTAATAATCTTTACCTATTATAACAGTTAATTATACTGGCTTGATTAAAATAATACGATATTTATAAATATGTGACACTTCTAATATTCCACACATAATTTTCATGTACTAGAATTATAAAACTCATATTAATGAAAATTTTCAACTTTTGCTGCAGACAGTTAAAAGCCCCAACAAACTTCTCTTTTAATATATTTTTAATGCCTTCTTCCACTCCTTGTAGTATTTACCTTATGAATATTTCATATTTGCACTTTATATACGGTATAGGAACAAATCCGTAAAATTAGGCGTATTAAAATTAAAGAAAGTTTTATACAGAATACAATGAGAGCTTTCACGATTTTTATGCGTACAAACAAAGAAATAATCTCAGGCACTTTATAGTCCACAAGACGCGGAAAACATGGATTAATTAAATTTGTAGTTTTCTTGCGCTACGTACTGATTTTTCCCGACACTGAATTGGAATTGTACTCATGTCATATCAATACAGTCAATTTGGCTTTCAGCAGAGTCAGTTTCGATGGCATAATTTACTGTTTTATGTATAACTTTTTACGTGAAAAATAAAGGGTGGTTTTCTGTAGACAAGTTTTGAAAATCCACCAGATGTGAACCCACTTTTTAACTGTATTTTTATGAGGAATTTATTATTTATGAGTGCAAAAATAAAACGTAAATTTACTTTGAAATGTAATATACATATAACAATTAATTATAAATTTTCCTCAAAGATTCCTTCATTCTCTTGGATATGTAATCAACTTTTCTCTGGCTCGATGGAAAACTGCTGGATTCTTAGTTACTGATGCTTCTATTTGTTCCTTGTGTATTTTCAAAATTTTCGTACGAATTCTAAAAATATGTCCAACGATCTAAAATCTGGACTACACGCTGGCCATAGATAAGTGCCACATCTGTCTATCGACGTTGGATAATTAATTACCATCCAAATATTGGCATACCTGTCATCATGCTCTCTCGTGTAGCCAAATAATATTTCTAAATAAATTACAAGGCACATTATCCAGAAAACCTGTAATAAGTTTTTTGTTTAAAGATTATTAAAAAAATTTTTTGGTCAGGTGGAAGACACAACCCTATATACCAACTGATTTTCATCTTTGGCGATAAATTCAATTTTTTTTGTATCCTTCTCAAACATTCTCTTTTTTTCATTTGCATACTCCAAATAGTGTGAATTTTGCCCCCTCGATTATACACGTTTTGTTTCAAATAATATGTTCATTTAATTCTCTAATTCACTGAAAATTAAAGGAAATATTTTGCAGGTAATAATGAACGTAAATACACCAGTGGGTTTAATCAAAATCTCACTCCATATTGTTTTGAATTACTGAGGTTTTCTGTAAATTACAATAAAATATCCAACGGTTGATCTTCATTCAAATCATTTTTCTTTACTTTCATAACATTTTCATACTGGCTACCGATCTATCATGATTTGAAGGTATAATCCAATACAGGTCGGGGTATTTGCCTGCTGAGTATTTGTTTCGTTCAAGTCATATTCAATAACAGTAGTTTAGTCCACCTGGGCTAGAGGTCGCCGCTCTCGGTACTTGCTTGGCAAGTCGCTATCCGCTACAGAGACATCTATGATGTCAGTCGGATAGTAGCATTTGGACCATATGGGAAGTTTCACATACCTCTCACCACTACTTACTTACATAACAGTCTGTGGCGTGTAGTGACTTTTATAAACGGGGAAGCTGTTGAAAAATAAATACCTACCTTATTTAAAATTTAGAGGGATTCTCCGGCTTCGTTTTGCAAATTCATCAATGATGTTATCATAAAACTTTTGCTCTAGTGACAATTCCTGAATTAGCTCCTTTTCTATGAATAACAGTGCTAGATTAGTCAATCTTTTTTAACTGGTAAAATTTCTAATGAAGTTTTTTTTTTACATGGAAAAACACTTGTGGCACAAATAGTGAGAGTTAGTTCACATAATTTAAGTATTTCAAGGCAAGCTTGATGTAGTCCACAATGATTAAGGGGTTTTCGTAAGTCACAAACACTATTTTTTTTATACCTTCCGATGTGTTGTGTATCACTGAAAGTTCGGATCGCAGTGCAGGATAATCAAAATATTGTGAATAATTCTTTTTCAAAGAATGAAAAGCACCTTCCGGAATTGTAGTAGTATGGCCATTAAAATTTGTTCTTTAAAAATTTTAAGTTATTAATCTATCCGTGTGTGTAGAAATATTTTCAATTATTTCTGAAATTAATCTCCGATAACACATTTTTTGGTCTCCTACGATATTAGTACGTATTCTTTTTCCTGGTGGTTGAGTTTCTATCTTCAATTGCTTCAAGATTCCATAGGCGATCAAATTGTTCTCTATGCAAATCTGTTATCGCAAAACGGAAATATTTCAGAAAAAAACGAGCAGTAAAAGATTGAAGTTAGTGTTTGTTTTTAACATGTCTAAATAACCTCTATAGCAAAGTTTGGTGATCTCATTCCTCCTGGTGATGTAATATTATTTCAAAAAAATCAATAAGTGGCTGGCGATTAGCAAACACAGTTAGCACCAATCTACCATTATAATTACATCGAGTTGGAGTTACTTTGGGCATTCTTTTATGAACTTCGGAATCTAAAGAAACGTTTAAAAATAATAAAAAGCGTCCTTTAATGTCACCTTTTTTGCAACATAAATTACAACTTTCGATAACTGGCAAGTATTTCAGCCGTCAGTAGTTTCATCTAGCAATACACGAAGTTTCCACTATTTCACCCCTATTTTCCTTAATACAACTTCTCCTACGCACGAAATTAAATCATTTTGTATAATATTAGAAGTGCCTTTAAATGCTGTCGAATTTGCTAAATGGAATTTTAATGTGTCATCATATTTTTCCAGCAAATTAGTGAAGTCCACATAATTTGCCCTTATTTACAGAATTTTCCGATTCATCGCAACTCCGAAAACCAAGCTCATGTTTATCTAGGAAATACACCACATCTATAAATCTTTCAAGAATGTCGCGATTTTTTCATACGTCTTGATCATGTTCCTCATAGCTTATTCTCAATTGATTGTCTAAAGCATACTCTATTCTTGTTTTAGCGAAAGTTTTTTCTTTAATAATGGACTGAATATCTGTTATATATATATATATATATATATATATATATATATATATATATATATATATATATATATATATATATATATATATATATATTTTATATATGGAAAGAAAACTATTCTATGTCAAAGTAATCGATTATTCTTGAATTTTTATACTTGTCACTAGAATAATATTACTTGGCATAATAAATTATTATTTTTCCAATAATATACCAATAGCAAGCCAAGAACAAATATATTTTTGAGTTTCATTAGCGCAAGTCTTTAAGTCAATATAAGTTTGATTCCTTCGAAGTACAAGTATGTATTAAATATACCCTTGATAGTACACTTCTTTCGAGTACTGTTAACCGTGAGAGTAAGTATAAGGACATCTTGAAGTAAATTCTTATTTAAATGTTTTTCTTGACATAAGAATACTACTCTTGGAATAAAACTATAAACAACTTTGCTGGATGAATTATACATATTATTAATACAATAACTACTATCCTTGATTGAATACTTACTAATCTCAATGTGAAGGGTTCTAAATTAAAGATTGAACAAGTGAATCACGCAGTAGTGGGAGGTAGAAAGCTATGCCTTTGCCAAACAAAGCGACATCCCTTACCTACTACGCGTCGAATTGTGTGTGCTGTACTTTGTTCATAGATGTTGATTATTATGAAATAATTTATATTTGTAAAGTTACACTTGAAAAAGAAGCATATTAACATTATGAACTGTGAAATAGAAGTTAATAAGTCTACGATGGAAGAGCTATTAGCAAGTTGGAAATTGGAGTCCTTAATTTCAATATTAGAATGTAAATTTAATAATTCTGGTTTTACTGCATGCAAGTTATTTTAATTACGTTATACTTTACAAGAAATAAATACACAACGTCACTATATTGTAGGTGAAAAGGTCTGAAGTTTAATGGTTGTGTCTAGATTTCCCAAGTTATTTTCCTTTTTTGATAATTTTTGCAAGTCTATTATACAGAGCTGGGCAAAGCACTCTGAAAAAGTAATTGAAGCACAAAGCACAAAGTACTTTCTTAAAATACTTCAAAGCATGAAGCTAAAAGCACTTTTTTTTCAAAACGGCTTTCAATTACAAAGCTATTTGAATTGTACTTGGTTCAAACTCAAATAATAAGCACTTTAATAGCTTCAAATACATATCAAAAGTGCTTGAATAAACAAACTGCTTAAAGTGATCAAAGATGTATTTCAAGTATTTTTAATTGGGTAAAAGTACAATTTACTTGTCATTTTTTTTAACTGTTGGAAAAAAATTGCATCAGTTTAATTTAAAGTAATAGAGTAGTGGTGAGAGGTATGTGAAAACTTCTCATATGGTCCAAATGCTACTATCCGACCGACGTCATAGATGTCTCTGTGGCGGATAGCGACTTGTGAAGCAAGTACCGAGAGCGGCGACCTCTAGCCCAGGTGGACTAACTACTGTTATTAAATATGATTTGAACGAAACAACTACTCAGCGGGCAAATACCCCGACCTGCATTGGATTATACATTCAAATCATGATAGATCGGTAGCCAATATCATTTGTCAATTCCTAACCAGACATAGACTGGTTTCGAACTTATTAGTTCGCCTCAATATGCTATAGGTTCTGGAACAGACAAATGATAGTGGCCAACCTGCTAGTCATATACCGACTAAGGTAAATTGAATAGTGGTGAGAGATATGTGAAAACTTCTCATATGGTCCAGATACATCTATGATGTCAGTCGGATTTGGACCATATAAGAAATTTTCACATACCTCTCACCACTACTCAATCTACCTTAGTCAGTATATGACTAGCAGGTTGGCCACTATCATTTGTCTGTTCCATAACCTATGGCAAACTGAGGAGAACTAATAAGTTCGAAACCGGTCTATGTCTGGTTAGGAATTGACGAATAATATTGGCTAGCGATCTATCATGATTTGAAGGTATAATCCAATGCAGGTCGGGGTATTTGCCCGCTGAGTAGTTGTTTCGTTCAAATCATATTTAATAAAGTAACAGATTTATTAAATAAACCATTTCAAAAAACAATAACAAATAAAGAAACATTTCTCTTTAAAAATTAAATTTTCAAAATGTAACAAAAAAACTACATGATTGTTTGAAAAGCTCATTCTTAGTATTTGCTTTTAAAAGTAGGTACTAAATTTTCAAAATTTTCGTCAGTTAACGAATGTCGCCTAGGCGCGTTTATTATATTGGCAAATGAAACTAATCTCTCTACAGGCGCACTTGACGATAAGCAGGTATTGAATTTTATGAACATTTTTAGAACGGTTGGATAACTTCTTAAGCATTCCTGTTGTGTAGAGTTACTTATTAGTTTATGTAATTCTTTTATATTTCTGGTTGTTGTATTGTGCATTGATGGAAACATTTTGGTGTTGTAAAGGCTGCAATGATCGCCTCATCTGCATCTTCTGTCAATTTCAAGAAAGAAGTAAATCTGCTATTTAAACCATCAATAGATTCTTTTAAAATTGTTACAGTTAACTTAAGGTTTTGATTTTCTAAATAGCTAAATTTTGATTTTAGGGAGGCTATGCACGGAATTAGGTAGCCATAAAATGTAGTAGTTTTACCCTGGAGGATATCTAGTGCAGCTGCTAAAGGCTGCAAAGTCTTACAATATTCTTCTAAATACTGAAATTCGATATCGGTAAAATGAGTCTTTACATCGAGTTTAATGAATAACTCGTTAACTTTTTCTTTACTGTTCAAAATTTGACATAAACAATCATAATGGGAATTCCATCTCGTTATTCCTGGATAACTAAGATAATGTCCTATATAACCCTTTATTATTTCTGATGATTTCGGGTATGAGACCTTATTCCATAAAATACTCCATTTATGAAGTATTGACGTATGTCTTTTTCTTAATGCCATATTAGTGTTTATGGCATTCTTTATATCATTGGTAACAATTAAATTAATTGTGTGGCTTGCACACCTTTGGTGCTTTGGTAGATGTAAAGAAAGACGCCCTTCTTCAATTTCAGAGTTTTCTTCGGAACTAATTTCAACGAAGGATAATCTTTAAGTAACCATAATCGCTTAAAGCATTTAAAAAATATTTGAAGCAATTTCAAACTGCTTTAAATCTTTTACAATGAATTAACAAATACAAAGCAAACACAAAAGTGCTGGAACTTTCAAATACAAATTACTTATGATACAAAATGCTTCCAGTAACAAGCAACATGTATTTTATATCGCTTCAAATACTTTTGAAAGCATTTTAATTGAAAGCGCTGCCCAGCTCTGCTATTATATACAGTCTATAGTCAAGATCTGCATTTTTATTGTAGTGGCGTTTTATTATACAATACATATACAGGGTGACTGGTAAGTCGGCTTATTCCTTTGAGGGTGGGTTAAAAAACTCATTTGCAATTGATTTAGAGATCTAATAGTTTTTGGGATATTTTATTTTTAAAATAAAAAATAATAAAACTTTCTTTAATATTTCAGTTTCCTGCATTAGTTTACATAGTTATGTAACAAAAATTAGGTTAAATACTTTAATAAGATAAAAAGATGAGCTAAAAAACTACATTTGTGAAAAAAAATTTCAACCCAATCGTACATTCATATGAAAATTATTTTTAAAACTTGATAATGTACTTTATATATTACTTTTCGAATGAGGTTTATATGAAATTTTAAAAACTGTATTTTACTTCCATAAATAATACAAAAATACCAGGTACAGGTAGAGCGTCCATTGTTTTTTAATTAAGGAGATACAGGGTGTTTCGAAAAACAAGTGCCATTGCTTAAACGGAGATTCTACACTCAAAAATAAGGGAAATATACCTAATTCCTATCGACATAGGTCCATTTTTGCATCGTTTCTGAGATATTGAGGATTTATTTTTCTCTGCGATAACTGTAAAAAATATATACGACACTGTTTTTTTTTAGTTCTTGATGACTCAATTATGTAGAAAGTTAATTGCTGAAAAAATTTCACCGCTTGACGTTTTTTAGATATCGGCATCGTGTAGAAGATAAATGCAATTTTTAAAGTCTTTTATTTATCTCCTACACAAAACCTAAATCTAACAAAAATCAAGAGGTGACTTCTTTTCAGCAATTAACTGACTAAATAACTGTGCCATCTAAAAACTAAAGAAGTCAGTGGTGTATATATTTTTTTACAAAATTAACCGAAATAATAATAAAACTTCAACATTCTGCATTTCAAGTACGAGAGAGCAATAGACCCATGTTGATATAGTTACTATTAACATGGGTCCATTGCTGTTTCATACTTGGAAATGCAGAATGTTGAAGTTTTATTATTATTGTCTTATTTTTGAGTGAGAAATCTCCGCTTAAGCGATGACACATGTTTTTTGAAATACATAAGCAAGGGAAGTTTCTAAAGAAAAAAAATAAATAAAATATCACAAAAAGTATTAGGTATTTTATTATGCATATTATAGTTAAATCAGTTGCAAATGAGATCTACTAATATCCCTTGAAAGGAATACGGCGACTTACCAGTCATGCACCTTGATGTGTACCTATATATAACATTATTAATCAATGACTTTCAGAAGTCATTGATATTAATTTATTATCAGCGTAGGATAAAGTTCTTTGTTCTTGCCAAAAATGCTAAGCTAACATATTAATTATTATGTATTTTAGCTGCCTATTTACAGTTTGTATATATGCATGAAAATTTTGGAATATACTGGAAATTTCAAAAGAACAGATTATAGAACTTATTCCTCAAATCGGAAAGAGAACAAAATTTATAAAACACTTAAAAGCTTATAAAGAAATAATGTGCCTTCCTGTGGTAAATTTTAAGTCTCATATACAGTGTGATCACGAATGGATTTATACTTCTAAAATTTTTGTTTTTGGTTTCTTAATAAAACATCATTCTTCATAAAAACTTTTTCTAATTCTGAAAAGTCATTAGCCAATCCCAGAAATTCAAATTTGATTCAAATAATTTATCAGTTTTAATTAAATATTGTCTGAACAATATTTGTGGCATTCTCTAAATGTTTCCTTTTCTTTTTTGGGACTTACTACCACATGAATAATTCTTCGTTATTTAAAAAATACAGTTAGTTACCCAGTATGTTACTGGAAAAATAAACCTCTGCGCTTGTGACTACGTCAAAAGATTAGTCAGGGGGTGTTTTGTGACAACCAATATGAGAAAAAAAATAATAATATATTCCTTAACGTTTCAAAAAACACCCCTCTGACTAATCTTTTAATGTAAAGTCACAAGCGCAGAGGTTTATTTTTCCAGTAACATACTGGTAACTAACTATATTTGTTAGATAACGAAGAATTGTTCATGTGGTAGTAAGTTCCAAAAAAAGAAAAGCAAAAAAGTTTTATTTAAATAATACAATTGTTGAACGAAATGAAATTTATACTTACGTTAAGTGGTAAATTTAATAGATCGCAATATTAAATTAAGAAAGAAAAGATTTCAGTCAACATCAAATATTTATTGATTCAAGTAATTCATCAGTTTTGTTTAAATAATACAGTTGTTCAACGAAATGACACATTGCTTACATTAAGTGTTAAATGTAACAGATCGCAGTATCTCTACTTTTGAACTGAATAAATGAAATCTTAGATTAAGTATAAGATAGTATTGAATATTGTTCGAAACTTCCTCTTAGCTGAAGTAGAACCATTATTCTAAAGTTAATGATTAGTTATCATTAAAAGAAGGAGACTAAGATAATGACTTTTAAGAATAACGTTTTCCTTGATGAAAAAATATCTATTCTTGCGGATATATGAGTACAATAATGTCTTAATTTAAGAATAATAATCTTAAATATAGTTTAGATTTTTTCCGTGTACGACAAATGTCGTTTCATTCCTTTATGCAAATTATTTAAATCGATAAATCAATTTGTGTTCCACAAATTCCTCTCATTTGAAAACAGAAGATATGGCCAGTAAAATAAAAGCTACTTAGTGTTGCAATCAGTAAACCATTCACATTTTTGATAATTTTCCGTTTGCAAATATCTGACATATAACTTAGTCCGTTGGGTTAACTTTGTTAAAGTTGGAGTTGGCCTACGTTTTAAAATAAAAATGAAAATCCCCTTATCACTAAATTTCACACATCACATTCACATAATATAGTTTCTGTCGTTTCAGAACTATTTTGCAAAGTTGAAGAACTTGGTGTTTCCATTACGCTTAGCATGTAAGCAGTCTAACCTACAGCTTACTTCCACACTATTTTTAAGTTTGTTTTTAACGTTTCTCGCGATTATAATTGCACTAAATCCAAAGTCAATATAAATACTAATAATGGGGAGCAACCACCAAAAAACGCTTTAAAATAAATAAACGGTTCGATTGTACATCTAATACACGCTCTCGTTTTCACACCAGACATTACACATTTGCCGTATTTAAGTACGCTGTAAGAAAACAGCTTACACTCAAACTCACTTCGGAGCCGTTCGAGGGGTGTTGGCATCGTATTTTAAAACATTTGTTTTGACACGTATTGAAAAAAGAGATTGGGAGCAATAATAAAATAAATAATATATCTATTTCATTATTTTTCGATTTTTGTAAGGGAAGCTGTGCTTTCCTAGCTTCCATGGTGAACACGCTACTGAAGTGCATGTGGAACCAGTCTATTGAATGTCTTCAATAAGGTTCTAAAATAAGTTCTGCGTGAGGAATTCTGGTTTGTACATTTTCGTTTATATAAGTTGAGCTGTTATTTACTCTAATAAATATTTGCAATATGTCTTCGTTCTTGTGAACTGAAATCTTCATTGATTACTGTATGTAAACTTGATATTAGTGACAACGCATACTCTCAAATCAACCGCTGAACTGTCAAAATGTCAATAACATTAAAAAGTCGTCAAATTCTAAACCTGCTACAAATCATGTCAGAAAAACAAGAGTATCAAAATTTTAGAGAGAATTCGTTTAGTTTTTTGGCTAAACTTGAAAAGTCCTGCATATCTATTTAGAGAATTAAATTCGAAATCGGAATATGTTAAAGTATACACAGTGTCTTATTTAAAAAACACACAATTCTTGCTGCTGCTTGTTTAATATAGTGAAATTAAGAATTATACTTAATTTAGATGCTCGCACATTATTTTAGATTCGCCAACCAATTTTTTTCAAAAATTCATTAACTTAACTTTAATGTTGAAAAAGTTGATTGAAGATGAAGTTACTTTGTGAAAATCCATTTTGATTTAGAAAATTATAAACACTTTTTATTATTACTTGTCTAATTTTCACTTTATTTGTTATTTTACAACTAGTTTCGAATAGGATGAAACTAGTTGTAAAATAACAAATAAAGTGAAAATTAGACAAGTAATAATAGAAAATGTTTATAACTTTCTAAATTAACTTTAATGGCCTAAACAGTATTATTCTTTAGTTTACCAACAATAAGTTTGATAAAATACAAAAATATGCAAGCCATTACAATATCAATATTTCAAAATTCAAATTTCATTTTTTTGCAGCTGTCTTTTATAGAACGTGACCGGATTTAACAAGGATTTGTGTAGTAGGAAGATTAGAATGTCTTGGCTGTAGAACAGATGACACCACACAATAAGTGTCGACTTTTCTTATGATATTATAAAAAGTCAAACCTTGCGTTTTACTAAACTTGTCTACCATATGAACATAAGGATAATAATTTATTGCAGTCAGACAGTCAATAATTATCAATACTCACATAGATTTACAATGGTTACATAGTGTATTTTTTAGAAAGAACTGGTACATGCATACCTATATTTTCTCATTAACAAGAGTTATAGTGCAGGTGAGTTAGTTATCACAAGGTGTTCGGCTTTAATTCTTGCAACATAGAGATCTCGCTTATCATGCGAGTGACAACATCAGCTAAACTAGAGAACAGTTGCGTGATTTTCATACTAAGACCCTAGGACCAACAGAACATAATTATCTGACTTGGTTTTTTAGATATCTGGAAATAACAAAAAAATTTGTATTTTGTTTTTCTCCCATATCAGAGACAACCCTGAGACGCGCAAGTACGTGCTAAAATTTAATCCGCAAATTGGGCGATTGTAATGGAAGGTGAAAGTAGATTGCGCAAGAAGCAAACGCCCGCGAAAATTCAAAACCCCCCTTTTATTATTTTATTGATATTATTTATAAGCTTTATTTCTGTAGCAGTTAAAAGAAATATGTTTTGTATTGGATAATTAACACTCAAAACACAAGTAGGTAGGTAATTATATTTTGTACAAAATTTATTAAAATCAGAAAACAAAAAAGCAAATTTAGGACATTTTGTCAATATATTACAGAAAATATCAAGCATGATAGTTATTTATGCAACAAGACCAGAAAGTGATTCTTTACTGGGCGAGCTGGCAATTTCCATTGCAAAAGCCCTAGCGAGCCCAGTAAAGTCACTTTCTGGGTGTGTTGTGTACAATGTTTTTTCTGCAACGGTTCCTGCTAGTCTCAAAAAACTTTTTAACTTTAATAAAATATAAAATTCAACTGATGACAGACATCAGACGCTTACTTTCAAAGAAGACTGGACTAATCATTTTTAATTTTTATCGGATACTTTCTGTCAACAGAGAATGCCTCTAAACACTGGTCGTTTTCGAACGGTGACATTCTGATCTGATACAGAAGTGCTGGAAATCTCCAAAAATTCACTAGCTGCCTTCACTATGCTAGGAAATTCCTCCGCCAACTCATAAGGTATATTCTTTGAAGTTGAGGCCTCGCTTGAGGCTAGATCTGAAGTAAAATGAGATAGATATTAGCGACCATATTTATTGGTTCAAATCTAATTTCCTTATTTTGAATAAATTAAATAATAGTAAAAAGTCTGCGATAATTCTACCAAGCTAATTAGTAACAACTATGGATTGATATCTAAGGACCCCTCACCACCAACATTTTGTAACACATATTACCTGCTTGCACTTGATATGTTGCCAACTGACGACATGGAAAAAGTGTGGGGACTGCATTGCGGGTTAACCTGTGACTACTTAGGTCGACATAACTATCAGCAGTAAAATGACGGGAGCATATCCTATAATTTTGAAGAGTTTGTTCAGTGTAATGTATATCCATATTCTCTTGCCAAATTTTTGACCTGTAAAACATAAAAAACTGTGCTGTTAAAAGTGTTGTTAATTTAGTGCAGGCCTTAATTTACCTTTCCAACTTTAAAGAAAAATAATGAAGTTTTGCAACATCGTCCTCCGAAGAACCACATACATAACATAATCTAATTCAAACAAAAAATAACCTACAACCAATTTCAAAGTTTATTATGAGGAATGAAATAGGTAAAGGATACAGTTAGCAGATTTTCTAATACTGTTTATCCTTTCTGATTAATATATAGGTTAGATATAGCGGATAAAATTATTTATAATTTTATAACTTACCAGTTATATGAAATTGGTAGTCTTTAAGAAGAGAAATAGTCTTTAACACACAAATATCACAAAATACAACGAGAAATAATCAAAATCACGACAAAATAACAAACACTTTTTTCGTCAGTTCAAGTTGACAGATAAATGCCACAGAAAAAGCGCGGGATAGAACAGAAATGACAGCACTGCAAGTGCTACCCTCTACTTTCACCTTCCATTTTATCGGACTAGGGCAGCTATATTTGACTATTCTTATATTAAATAGAGATAGCGAATAAATGTTAATATCGGACAAAATTTTCTATCCACTTGCACGTCTCGGGTTGTCTCTGCCCATATGTTGTTTATTTGACATCCAATCCTTATTCTGTAAAAACATTCTTGGAGCATCTTTTTATGTTTTATATGATTTACATAAAAATAAAAGTTGCGACGTTGCGTTCACCCTGAATAATCATTTTCCAAATCCGTCCATGAGCTTATCTAATGATATTATAGTGATAATCAATTAATTACAATTTTACCATGATACAAATACACTGATATACCAATGCACATGGAGGCGTGGCTTTCGAACCTAAACCTGACGTCAGTAGCAACGAAACACCGAAGTTTTTAGAAAGATTGAAAATTGTGAATATGTATATTTTATTCTTTTTTGGTTGTCTCTATTGGGGTCAATGAAGAGAGCAATTTATTTACCACTATAAATTCTATTTGATCAAAGTAGCGGCAAATAGAGACATTTAAAATTTAAAACTATAAATTTCCTGAGGAAATTTGTAGAAATAAAAAAAAATTTTAAACAACGCTTTTTATTTATTAAAATATAAAGATGAAAATATAAAAACAGTTTCTTTAACAAGTTAACTATTAAGGCACATTTCTCAAATGCTCCTATTTCATTCTCAGATCCATAATATCCAACGGATATATCTCCATTCAGCAGCAATATTTAAACGCTTAATTTTAGATTTCTCTGCCTCTTCTTTCAAAACAGTTTGCCTATTTTGATTTTTGATGTACGGATTTGTAAGTCTATACAGGACCTACCTGTGAATTCTATATTTTCTTTGAGGCACCCTATAGGAGATTCCATTTTTGTTACCCATTATTGCATTCTGCAACATCTCTGGGTCATATTTGGCATGAGTTTTTGCACCAGCATTGTCTCTATTAACTACAAAAAAGCTCTAAAAATTAGTTTTTTCTTGTAAAATTTATTTCGAAATCTATTTATAAAAAATTTTCCAAATTTTTTTTGTATCATAATCACGAGAAACTATTTTCAATTCTATTGTGAAAGTTGTTTGTTTGTTTGAAAAAAATTAAACAGAATGCTAACTAACTTTGATATGCATCTGTGAATATAAAATAGTTTATTTATTAAAATTCAAACTTTTATAACTACCATTAGGGAACAAATAACAAAATATAATGTAAAGTCTTAATCCTGGCAAAGAGATAACTAATATTATGATATTATCCCTTTTGTAAATATACTTGATGAAAATTAATAGCTCAAATACAAACTGTTGCTTCCAGACATTATTTATATTTAAAGTTATAATGAAAATCTAACACCTTTACTAATAACCAAAAGCTGTTTAATTTTCATCAGTCTATTCTAAATAGTGTTATATTTATTTAAATATTGCAATACGTAATTTATATTTGCTCATTAATTACTACCTTTACTCTCAGAATGTCTACTCCACAGTAAATAATAATTATTACAATATTTACCGAACTTGGCCTTTGTCGGACATCCTTCAGACATTTATTATTATGGAGCTTGAAAATATATTTAAAAAAAATGCTATTTTTATTTTGATTTTCTTCACCACACTTTAGTGCTTATTTATGTTTTTGCAATTTTTAATTATTTTGTAGGGAAAAAATAGTAGAGTTGTGTATGGTGTAACATTAATTATATCTTCCTCATTTAAAAGATGGAAATTGTACTAACTATATAAGCGGATTAGAACTCCAGATGAAACCAGTTAACAAAAAACACCCCTAGCGCTTTTCTTTAGGATTAAATTTGTCTTAGTCTAACTAGAAATGATACGTAAGATTCTAAAAAAGAGGCAATGTGGAATTTTATTTACCAATAATAATATATAATAACTTCTAACCCTAACTTTATTTTCTGACAAAGCCATCATACTTATAAAACACAAAGACTTGTTTAAAGTGTTATGGTTATAATAAATTGACCGTAGAAATTGAAACTGAAATTATAATTTATAAAAAAAATTTCTGTTTTCTTTTTCTATAGTAAACATTCGAGATCTTTTAGGAAAGTTACTGCGAATACTACTAAGTTTCTTTCATTACTGCCTCTCTTATTCATTATAAGTGCTCCACAGAATCTATATTCTCATCCTTACAGATTTTTTCCTTTAATCTACCCCAAACAAAGAGGTCTGGAGGGTTTAGATTGGGGCTTTTTGAAGGCTAATAAACTCTCTTACCACCGTTTCGTTTGGCCCGAAATTTTTTCGCATAATAGGAAAACTTCTAAAATTTCTCGACATTCTCCTAATAAATATTGCGTCACAGTAATTGACTAATATTATTTGAACACACAACATAATAATTGATTATGACGCAACAGTTATATTTTTAAACTTGACAAGTAGCAATTGTTTCCACAGCCTACTTAATTTTAAAATCCTATGAGGATTTTAATGTCATCCGAAAAAACTTTGAAAAAATATATTTTCTTTTTGACCGTTAAGTTAAATTTATTTTAAAATTTACAGTTTTATAATTCTTTTTAAAGATTGTTAAAAGAAGTTAATATAGTTAATGAAATACAAATAGTTTCAAAATTTGATAATTCTTATACCAACATCTTCCTTATTCAACAGGCTAGAGTTATATATTTTTGAAATCACCTCGATAAGCTCTATTGCATACGTGAAAAATACATAAGGAATTCCGTTAAAGAAAGAACATATTCTTGACCAATGACCAGCATGTATATCTTTGGGTAAATTTTAAATTTGAGCCCAGATTCCGAATCTATGTAAAAGACGCCATAAAATAGAATCTAGAAACTAGAAAACCGCTGCCAATTATTTGAGGATCAGAACTTCCCCACCGTAGTAAAACTCGACGTGTGGTGGAGTTTATAATAAAAGTAATTTTTGACGTTTCAAAAAAGTCACATTTTTTGACGTTTCCAAGAAAGTCATATTTTGATACTTCAAAAAAAACTCGTGTGGTGGAGTTTGTAATAAAAGTAATTTTTGACATTTCAAAAAAGTCACATTGGTGGAATGTCATTAATATTTTTTTTTGACATTTCAAATTGAAGTTTTAAAAATGTCACTAATATTTTTTTTTGACATTTCAAATTGAAGTTTTAAAAATGTCACTAATATTTTTTTTGACATTTCAAATTTTAAGAACCGATTTTGCTAATCATCGAACTCAATCTCTTCCTTGACCTCTAGAATGTGTGTACCAAATTTGAAAAACTTTATATCAAAAACTGTAGCTGCTATCGCGAACCACACAGACAGACAGACAGACACACAGACTGAAAATTTTTTGTCTGAAATTTTGTGTATCATCATAATTCGTCGAGATTCGGCCAGAAATGCAATAAAAATTAAAAAAAAATCCCGAATACATACCTTCCTCACTTTGAGGGGTGAGGGAGTAATTAACGAAATAAGTTGTGGAAGGCACTATAGGTATAACTAACACTATACCTATTAACTTCGGCTTTAAAAGATCGAATTAAAAAAACATTATTGGGCGATGAATTCCATAACTTTGTTGTTTGTGTTTGTAAGGATGTAAAGTGAAGTACGTAAGTGAACCATCTCACTCTGTCTACTAGCAGTCGGTCGTGATGGTGTCTGAGACGTAACTTCTGCTGAACAATCCCAGTAAAACAATAAAATATTTAGATCACCAACGATATCACGATAAAACGTAAATTAACACGGAGGGAATGGTCGCAAATTTGTTATATTTCTGTTTTAAGTTTCTGCCCAATATTTTCAGCAAAATTTTAGATACTTGAAATTAGGGTGTAAATGCAGTTAATATGGCAATAGCAGTTGTAGAGTAAGATAGCCTTTACTTCTGTACAGCAAACTACGCTTCTTTGCAGCTCATTCAGCTACATTCGAAACGAGTGTGTACCAGGAAGGATTATCTCAGATCCAAACTAAATATCGGGGCACTAATAGATATTACATGATATGATATGTGATGTGATGTCCATTTTTGTTAATTGTTTGGAAAACATGCACAACTGCATTTTAGATATATTGATAACAAATATGTCCGAACTGATCAACAATTTCCATAGGATTCACTTGTAGTGTTTGGTTTGTGAAAGAAAGATGTATACAGAAAATACTGTCATCAGCCAAAGTGGAAACCGTTAATATGTAGAAGGAACAGAGTGGACCTAAACCTGATCCTTGTGGATCCCTAGATTTGACAACGTGTCTGGTGGGACAAATATTGAAGATTATTTTAATGATTATTTTTCATGAGCGTATAATAATACAAGTTTTTCGTTCCAATTGCATCAAAAGATTAACAAACAAGATATTGATAGTGTTCTAATATTTTAGGGTTATGATACAAACAAGTGACAATATTGAGGCTTTAATTCAGCAAAAGCTAAACTAGCATGTTCAAGTCTGATTTGAATTTCATGTTATCATTTATATTTTTTGTAATTTCTTCTTCCACTGTGGTCTTATCTATTTTTATATAAAAATGTACACAGTAATTAGTAAAGCTGCAAATCGTTTCTGTGTATCATGGTCTTAGAGTACAGATGTACTTACTGTCGCCGGCATTCACCTTGACCGCGAAACTCTTTCTCCAGTCCAGTCTATTATTAGCTTTCGAGTTGTGTACACGTTAAGTCACTTGGGCATATTGCATATTGTTCTTGTGTTTTTATTTTATTTGTTGTACTGTATTGTTGATATTTATTTAATAATAAAGCATGGCAGACGTACGCAGGGGTAGAAAACGGCCATTTGCTGACAAAGTGAATAAATTCATAGGTGAATTCCTGGATTTATTCTATGATGGTACTAAAACAATTTGTAAAGTGTGCGAGAAAGATTTGTTGTGCTGGGATAAGCGTGATTGTGGACTTCACGTAAATAGTGTATAATTTAAAAATAAAAAAAATGGCGTACCTTCGAAAATACAGTTTATGTTTAATTTACTATTAATGCTGATTGCCTGTGATGTTCCGCTGCACATACTCGATAAACAACCATTTCGAGAGATCTGGAATAAATACAATGCCCAGGTGAAGTTACCAAGTCGCACAACGTTATGTAACTATCTACCAACTGTACACGTAGATATGGTAAATAAGATGAAATGTGAATTAAAAAATACACGGCTGTGGTTATCTGTTGATGAGACAACAGATTGTAAAAAAAATCTATTTTAGATGTTATAGTACGAGTACTGGACCCTATTAAACCGACAGTTCCACTGTTACTAGCTAGCAAAAGACTAAGTCAATGTACTAGCGAAACAATTACCAGCGTGGTGCTGGAGACGTCAGAAAAATTTTAACTGTCAAAAAGTAAAGTGTTGATGTTTGTGACTGATGGCGCCGTGACAATGCGTTCGGTAGGCCGTTCTTTGCAAGAACAAGGTTGTACGTTTATACATGTTACATGTAATGTGCATACATCTTATGGCAGAAACTATTCGAAAAGGTTTTTCAGAGGTGGATGCATTAATAGCAAGTACAAAAAGAGTGTTTCTTAAATCTCCTAAACGTCTCCGTGCATTTCATAGCAAGCGTCCCAGTATTCCTGAACCACCACAGCCGATTCTTACACGTTGGGGAACATGGTTGTATGCAGCTTTTTATTATGCTGAATATTTCCAACAAATAAAAGCTGTGATACTACAATTCAATCCAGATGAGGCTGCAGCTACTCAGGAAAGCCAGACAAAATTCGAAGATATTTCCGTTGAAACAGCTTAAAAAAAATATTGCGAAGAACTATAAATCATTACATGAAAGCATAAAAAAATTAGAAAACAGTGCGTTGTCGTTAGCGGAGTCACTGCAAATAGTGAACGAAGTAAATCTACTGCTACACGCTATAGGTGACGCAACAAATGAGCGCGTTAAAGAAAAGTTCGCAAGTGTGTTAAATAAAGACACCGGTTTTACCAAATTAAGACAAATATGTGATGGTGCAGCCCCCAGATCCGTTAAGTGTGTTCAAAGACTATTTTACGTATGCGTGTATTACATCAGTAGATGTCGAACGGTCGTTTTCAAAATATAAGAATATATTTTCACCAAAGCGAACATCACTCCATGGAGACAACCATAGAAACATACCTGATGTTGCAAAATGGCTACACATCTTCTCCAGTTTGTGATTAGCAAGCTAGTTCATCAAGCTAGTTAGGAGGTAAGTTTTACATACATTGTTATAAATTGTAACAGTTTATTGTTTCTCGTATTAGTTAATTTCGCGTACGCCACTGTCCCACCGAACATTTTTGACAGCCGTAGTAATAGTCAAAAAACTTTTATATTCGCACACTATTTATAAGAAATATTGACCGGCTAGTTTTATGTGAAGAAGCGATTTACAACAATATGTCCACTTGCCTATTAAAGAGAAACTTTATAGAAAAATTAAACAAGTTTTATTGACAAACAGGAAATAAAATCCTTTTTTCAAAAATTAGAATCAAATCAATAATGTCTTCTTTCATTTTAGATTCATTGACTAGAATATTGGCTAATTATACATTATTTTTTCTCGCTCATCATCTCGTGGATTACCCGGCGTCATTATCCATTATAATATATATATAACAAAATACAGAATGTCTTGTTTTTCAATCAATAGCCAAAGCATAATGGAAATAAGCTCGACATGCACCTGACAGGGAGGATTTCTAGTGTGACAAAAACAGAATTATATTGCCCCAGAAAAATGTTGCCCGTATTAAGAGTATTCAGAGCGAGGTAAAATGAAATGTGTTTTAAGTTAACGTTGACAGAGCATTGTTTGTAAAGTGAATGTAAAATGAAGAGCGTGCTCATGCACAAAGCAGTGTTTTTTTATAATGAGCAATTTGTACTTGTCTTGATATTTAAAATTATAATAACGACATCTATCAGAATTCATATAAGAGTTCTATTTGTTTTGTGCTTTATGCTCATGTTATTATTCTTACGGACAAGAAAAATAAGTAATATTGGAAGTTTTTACTGCACTTCTTTAAAAAAGTTGCGCTTTAATTTTACTGGAATAATTTAATAAATATTTACGTCTGATTTCAAAACTAAAGAAAATATTTGTCTTAGATTTAGTTACTTGACAAGGTAATTGAAACAAGAATATTATTGATTTTATTATTATACAAATAAATCATTTAAATATGTAAGGGTAATGCAAAAAATTAATTTTATAAGAAATATCAAATATGTTTAAACTTTTAACGTATTTACTTATAATTTTCTATTAGCCCTGGTCTAATTTGCAACTTTGTGGGTATTTTTTTAAAAATTATATTAGTGCATCCGGTATGTGACATATATTTAAAAAATATGAAAATATACAGATAAAACTACAAAGGGATGAACACAGTCACGCTACAGCTGTGTTGAATCGCGCTCACCGATTCGCGACTCTAGATACCCCTCCGCTGCTAACGGTCAAACTTAAATTGCATAAACCTATGGCCGTGTTCGCACCTTCGTGGGTTTATTTGTATAGGGTGCTCCATTTATAAAATTATTTTAGGATCATTTTCGGCAAAACCGGAAGTGAGAAATTTGGTAAATATACCTCAGAGTTGAAAATGATTGATTTAAATGCCTTATACAAATTTTGTTGCTTAATTGTTTACCTAGGAAAAAACTCACAAAACTTTAATTATATATTTTCTGCCGAATTCGAATTCAAAAAAGAAACAATCGCTCTCGGCTAGGTGCACGTCGATAGTACTTTCTCATATTCAATTTGTCCTGGGAGAAATAAATTATTTTTATTAAAAATGTATTTTATATTTTCATTTATTTTACTTATTTATATAAAATACATAAAATTGTCAAAATAAATTAAATAAATAACACAAATAACGTAAATAAGATAAACAAAATAAATAAAGTAAATAGGGTAAATAAGACAAATGAGATAAAATAGACAAATGTTATAAAATGGGAAAAATGAAGTGAGATACATGAGGAAAATGAGGCCAATGAGACAGATGAGACAAGTGAGGTAAATGAGATGAATGTGATAAATGAGACAAATAAGATAAATGTGATAAATAATGAGGCAAATAAGACCGATGAGATATACAAAGTAAGTGAGACAAGTAAAATAAGTGAGACGAATATGACAAATAAGGCAAATGAAGCATATAGACAAATGAAACAAAAAGACAAATAAGATAAACGAGATAAAGGAAATAAATTAGACAAACAAGACAAACGAGGAAAAACGATAAACGAGATACATGAGACAAACGAGATTAAGAGGATAAATGAGATAAATGGGATAATTATTAGAAAAAGAAGGTAAATGAAATAAACGATATAAACGAGACAAATGAGAAAAACGAGATTAATTACACCACAAGTATATAACCCCCGGTATCTCCTTAAGGTACCTTGTGTGGGAGAGGCTACATAGTAGAGACAATGAATATACACCCAATATCCGAGTATGCTAGGATTAATTTCTGGTTTAGAGGCAGAGTGAGGCAAGTGTCCTTACCACACGGCCACGAAGCCACAGATAAGCGAGATAAATGAGAGACAAATGAAACAAACGAGATAAAATGAATTAAATAATTTATTTCTCTCATTTCAATTTGGATATAATGAGAAAGTACTGTTGAGATGAACTTTAGGAAAAATTTTTTATTTGGCGCAATTTTTTTGACCCCCTTGAGGCATGGTGCACCAATTTCACTGATGTTCCTACGTTGAGACGTGTTGGAGAAAATTACAGCACAACAAAGATCAACACACACACACGCACGCACGCACGCACGCACGCACGCACGCACACGCACACACACACACACACACACACATGGCATGCCGATTCGAATAAATTTTCTATTTTCGGGTCTCAAAACTTCCATTTTCATCATAATCTAATTTGACGCCGACGCCAATACTTGCTCCATCATAGATAAAAAGTAAAAACAATTGAACGTCAAATAAAAGTTGACTTTGTTTTAATAAATTCATTTATTAAATATGAAAGATAAATGACGATGCATTTGGTGAATTCAGAAAAATTATATATATATATATATATATATATATATATATATATATATATATATATATATATATATATATATATATATATATATATATATATATATATATATATATATATATATATATATATATATATATATATATATATATATATATATATATATATATATATATATATATATGTATATGTATATATATATATATATGTATATATATATGTATATATATATATATATAATATATATATATATATATATATATATATATATATATATATATATATATATATGTATATATATACATATATATATATATATATATATATATATATATATATATATATATATATATATATATATATATATATATATATATATATATATATATATATATATATATATATATATATATATATATATATATATATATATATATATATATATATATATATATATATATATATATATATATATATATATATATATATATATATATATATATATATATATATATATATATATATATATATATATATATATATATATATATATATATATATATATATATATATATATATGTATATATATATATATATATATATATATATATATATATATATATATATATATATATATATATATATATATATATATATATATATATATATATATATATATATATATATATATATATATATATATATATATATATATATATATATATGTTAAATTCGTTTTCGGGTATACTCCGCGTAGGTGATAGGCCCCGAGAGGGACCGTGGTTGTCTGAACGACGTTTCGGCATTTTCATTTCAGTTCGAGTAACCAGAAGCCGCAGTAAACAGTTATCGGTTAGAACCCGAAGATGGCAGATGAGATTCTGCCGAAACGTCGTTCAGACAACCACGGTCCCTCTCGGGGCCTATCACCTACGCGGGAGTATACCCGGAAAACGAATTTAACATTCACCACCCGCGAAACCTGAAAAACAATATATATATATATATATATATATATATATATATATATATATATATATATATATATATATATATATATATATATATATATATATATATATATATATATATATATATATATATATATATATATATATATATATATATATATATATATATATATATATATATGTATGTATGTAATGTATGTATATATAGAACTAGAAAAAAATAATTATTAATAATATACGATTTCTTGGGGTAGTTACAGAGGGGATGAGGGTGAATTTTCGCCAAAATTTTTGTCTTATTTTTTTTAGACATTTAAAACGGAAAAAGGCGTCAACGTTAAAAACTGCATACAAAAGCTCTTATTTAATTTTGACAGGAGCCATCGTTTTGGGAGTTATTTGTATTTTGATATTGCAATAAAGGATAGGTATATAATAATGGATAATGTAACTTATAACAGGTCTACCCCCGTCATTAAATGGTTAAATTAAATATAATGCAACACAGCTTACCACAAAATACATCTATTAATAAAAAAACAATATTTACGACTCTTATCCCGGGTCGGGGAAGCAAAGCAGTTAACCAGATAAATCAAATCAAACTTCCCTAATAGCACACAACGTCCTCAACGTCCTAAGGACGTCCATTCTAAGTCCATTTTATGTACAGACGTCCATGGACATAAAATAGACATCCAAAGGACGTCCGTATCTGACTATTAAATGTACAAACTTCCAAGGACATAAAACGGATGTCCGATGGACGTCCATCTTTGGACATTTAATATATCAACTTCAAAGGACTTAAAATGGACGTCTGACGGACGTTGCTGTTTGAACAAATTTTGAAATTGTGTAGAAAATGTTCATTTTTGCGAATAGATGAACGCACACGTTTTATAGATTTTTTTGCAGAGATAGCGTGAGATGATTGATTTATCTAAGTAAATTCTTTTCAAATTATTTCCACTAGGTGGTGATATTCTGGTTCTAGTTCCTAAAAAAATATTTTTAGGTTTGTTATGTTTCCTTGTGAGTTGGTATATGGGCGTGTCCTATGTATTCATAGTGATAACAATAAATTCACAAATTAAATTTATTACATAAAAAAGTGAAAAAGTAAAAAAAAACCGTAAATCATATCTGGATTATAAAAATAACATAATAACAGTATTGTATTGTATTAAAGTATTAAGCATACTTCGTGTGTTATGCACGTAAAATGATTAATATTAATATGATGTGAAAGCTACAAATGCAATTCAAAAATTCGCGCGAATGGAAACGTACATGTTCCATGTTGCCAAGTGGAAAAATAATAAATTCTTAACAACTGATTTCAACATTCAACAGATAATATCTAAACAATTAAGTAAAATCGTGTGTATCAGGTATTATCGTCATTTACTATTATTTTTTTTATAAAAAGAGATGTTACAGTTACAATTATTATCATCTTATGAACAAAAATTATGCCGTGGCGAGAAATTAAGGTATTTGATTTGGCAACAATGCTAAGTAAGCGTCCTTCTGGAAAAAGTGATAGATGATTTCGGCAGTTTATTTGCTAGATTTTGCTTCGCTTTTGTTGTAGTTTGTATAGTTATTTTGATTTTGTGAAATATAATATAAAATATTACCGTAAGTACATTCTTTAACGCTGGGTTAACTCGACATCTAAAAGACTACTAAGTTACTAATGTTTTGAAGTCGACAGCATAATAGAAGAAGACAACAATACAAATCTAAATGTGATTTATTCTTAGGCATTAATATGTTATTTGTAGCATTCTCTTAATATTTCTTGGGGCTTGCTACCCACGAATAATTCTAAGGTTGATTATCTAAAAAATACATTTACCCAGTGTGATACTGCAAAAATAAGTCTTTTGTCTGGTTCTAGTTGTCAAAAAACGCCCTCTGAATAATTCTTTGATGTAGTCACAAGCGCGGGAGGCTTATTTTTCCAATGTCATAGCTGGATAACTGTATATTTTTTTAGATACTCGATAAGTTTGGAAAAATGATTTATGTGATAGTGAGACCCAAGAAAGAAAAATAAACTAATATGGGTATTATGGGGTATTAAAAAGATATCCAAATAATGTCCCAGTATAGACGTCCTTCGGATGTTCCGTATGGACGTCCGAATATGGTTCAAAGTTGTGACATTTGGGCATCCTAAGGATGTCCATAAGATATCCTTTGGAGTAAAAAAGGCTGTGCATGGGACGTCCTGAATTATCTATAATGTCCGCTGAGGACGTTAATCGGATGTCCATAGGACTACGTTGTGCTATTAGGGTTACAACTAAATTAAGTAAGAACAAACAAAGTCATACACAGCAATCGCCAATCAATGTTGTACAAAGAAATATAAAATTTACTCATTTATTTTTTAATGGGCGCCACCATCTTCTATGTTTAAAATATACAATGCTTTTCCTTAACTTAAAGACAACATGCTACCATTAAAAGATGGAAAAATATGTAGTTATTTAAACAGTCAATAATAATTAAACACAAGGCACCATCGTGCAAAAAATGGTTAAATCTATCCAAAAAGAAAGTCCCAAAAGCATCGGTTTTATCAAATATTTCATTTTATTATTTATGTCATGTTTATTACGATCATAAATTCATGTTTCATCAAGTTATGAAACGCGCGTCAAGTTTCATATAACCCCTTTCTTCAATCGCTCATTGTTCGAAATTCATTGCTTTTATGGACTCTAATAATAGACCCTTTCTTGTAGCTTTTTAAAAATATTTTCCATAACTGTAAAATTTTTTGTGGGGCCAACGGTTTCTGAGAAACATGCCAAAAACTACGATAGGGTGCGTTAAGGGTCGTTTTTGTGGATCAATCGACCACTTTCTACTTTAGAACTTTTTTGACTTTGAAAACTATCCACTTGACGCGTATAATCCCCAAGCGGCATTTTTTT
This sequence comes from Rhamnusium bicolor, assembly GCA_029963845.1. Lineage (NCBI taxonomy): Eukaryota > Metazoa > Arthropoda > Insecta > Coleoptera > Cerambycidae > Rhamnusium > Rhamnusium bicolor. Next base: position 1,585,464 of record JANEYF010000559.1, on the reverse strand, counting down.
TCCGATTTATGATAAGTAATTCTTGGAATCTATTAAATCCAGATTTGTGTAAGACTAATAATTCCTACAATTTACATTGGAGTCCACACCACATATATCGCAATAAGTAGGATTCAAACATGCTCAAACTGCTTAGGTATATATATCCAGTTATTACCTGGATACACTAACCATAACTACTCTTCCCCGTTTTCGCCGTTAGTTAAAGTTTTTACTGCCAGATAAATTATAGCCCGCTTTATACTAATAAAACACTTATACATATTCAGCGTTAATATAACTTGATAGTGTACATATGTTGAATTCAAGTTGATTATATTTAATTAATCCCTAGAGAATAATTAATTAGCGAGCCATGAAACAAAACTATATTACATAAGATAGAAATGCAAATGAAAGTTTCCCTTGTGTACAATACGCAGAAGTTTTCCTCTTGTTTATTAGCAGCAAAAAATTTTAAAATTAATTAAAGAGTGCAGAGAAACATTAAAGGTTTTACAACTCCAACATATGGATGGAAGGCGTAAAAGTAAAGAAAACAAAGTTAAAAATATAAATTTAGTTTAGTTATTATTTTTTGTATTATCAAAAAAGTAATTGTTGTGGTAACTAGTTTCTCTCTAATGTATAGTCCAAATTCAAAAATGTTCGACAATCCAATAAAATATTATACTTTTAATAGTTCTAACAATAATAAACTTTATTTAGTGTTCTACATATGGGTTAATTTAACTAGAAATTTAAAAAAATAAAAACATAAATAAGTTTAAGATAATAACAATAACTTAAAAATAATAACAAGAAGGAGTTAAACCAGTAGTGGCGGCTTCTGGTGTGATCCCTGGAGATAAGGAACACAGAAAAATGCCTTTCCATTTATATACATCCGTTGGATAAATAAGATAAGCAAACTAATCACAAAAAAAAACAAAAATATCAAAATTTCTCACACGTAGATATTTTAATCCTTTTTGATTATAATGAATTCATGTTTTCTTTACAAAGCACTGGCTGGGATCAAATTTATTATTTTACAGATGTAAACGAAAAGGTGGCATATTTTACAAAGTCCTTAATAACATTATTTGACATACATGCTCCTTTTAGGACAATTCGGGTTACCAAACCTAAAGCGCCTTGGTTGACTTATCCTCTTAGAATGATGATGAAAGAATGAGATAAATGTCTCTGCAAGTACAAAAGATCTGAACTACCAGGAGACTGGTAGGCTTACAAAAATTTGCGGAACTTCACCACCACTTGCATAAGAGCAGAAAAAAGAGCATACATAGAATACGTAAATAAGAATAATAATAGCAAAGAATTATGGAATACTTTACAAACTCTCAATATTGCACAGAAAAGACGTGGCTTTGATATCCCTAAACATCTACAAAAAGCAAATGATTTAAATGAACATTTTTTGAATATAAATACACTTTCTGTTAATGATGATATAATTCTTTTTTATGATAATAATTTACATGCAAATATTATTGGTAAACCAAAGTTTAAATTTACAACCGTAATGGATGAGGATATTGAAAAAATAATTAATTCTCTAAAGTCAAATGCAGCAGGTGTAGATGGTGTCTCCTTACATATGCTCAAACTGTGCATACCTTTTTTAACTCCTTACTTGCGACACATAACAAATTTTTTCTCTTACCAGTGGTGTTTTTCCGCAAATTTGGAAAGAGGCTGTTGTACGCCCTGTAGCAAAAATAAAGAATCCTATATCCTTCAACGATCTAAGGCCAATTAGCGATTTACCCCTTTCCTCTAAAATACTCGAAAAAGCTATTTCCTATCAAATAAGAGAGTACACCGACCAATGTGATTTAATTCCCGTGTCGCAATCCGGATTTAGACAACATCACAGTACAACTACCGCTTTAACAAAAGTCACCAGTGATATTTTTTCAGCTTGGGACAAATCTGAATTGACTGTTCTCGTAATGATTGACTACAGCAAAACATTCGACACTTTAAATTATAAGCTACTGTGTAGTAAATTCTTATATTTTGGTTTTGAATCGGAGACAGTGAACTTTTTAAATACATATTTAAGTAATCGATCCCAAAATGTATCCCTAGAAGGTACCACTTCAGATTCGAAAATAATTAATAAAGGTATCGCTCAAGGATCTATTTTGGGACCTCTGTTTTATTTACTCTATACGGCTAATTTATCTAAAACTCTAATGTATTGTAAACACCATGCATATGCAGATGACTTCCAAATTTACAAACACATAAGTGCTCATGATGTAATTCCGTCAATTAATATAATAAATAATGAGCTGCAACAACTTATCTCATTGTCTCAAGATCACTGTCTGAAAGTAAACCCAAATAAGAGTTATGTGATGGTATTTGGTCCGAAAAAATTAAAAATCACACATCTCAATGATATAGAGATCAAAATAAATGGTTCACGCCTGCTAATAGTTAGTACTTATAAAAACTTGGGTCTGCTTTTAGACGAGGATCTTCGGTTCAAACAATACGTCGCTACGGTAATACGCAAGGCCTATTGTAGTTTAAGATGTTTGTATGCTAATCGTTTCTTGTTGAACACTAGTTTACGGAGGATGCTATGTGATAGTTTGGTACTATCATTATTTAATTACTCTGATGTTGTCTACACGCCGTGTTTAGATCAAATTACTTCCATGCGAATTCAGAAACTTCAGAATGCATGTGTTAGATTCATATTTGGTCTGAGGAGGAGTGACCATGTGTCTTGTAAAATTAGAATGGACAACAACTTTATTGTCTTAAATGATATGGTGACATTCTCACTGGAATTTACTATTAATAATTGTTACAATCCGATTGTTTACATTGGTTATTATAACTCTGTTGTTTTTATGATTACGACACTTTCATTTGTGAAATGTGAATATTGGAGGTTTGTTTCACTTAAGTCCTGAAGAAGATTAAATAATTAATCGAAACGTCGACAAAATGAAAATAACCGTCTTTTATTTTTATCCGATTATACCGACTACGTATTAACTAATTTTTTTTTCCGGAATATCCGATGCCGGTCAGTCCTCCCGTGGCCTCCGACGCCTCACGGGAGTCGCGCCGGCGCATCAACTACAGCCACTCCCCACATCCCGCAGGGTTAGTGACTGTAGATACCAGAATCGTGTGCCCTAAGCAGACGGAGAGAACCCAGAATGACCGCCTTCTGCATTTGACCTGCCAGCCACTCGGCTGGTTTTTGGCAGGCCGGTATGATCTTCAGTTCCGAGAGCAGCGTAGGCTTTATCCCTCCGAGTACACCGATAATAAGGACGACCATTTTGACCGAGTAGCCTGGGTACAGCACTTGGAGCTCGTACCGGAGCATATTAGTTGCAGACACCTTATTCTTCCCCGAAAGTTCGGAAGACCAAATCTTTCGGAGGCGGTGTCTGTACTTGCCGCAAAGAGAATCCTTTATTTGTGTCACATCTTGGATGTGCCTTTGTTGCACACCCAGGTATGTATAGGTCTCTCCGGCATCCAGATGTCTTAGGATGCTTCCGTCTGGGAGCTGCGCATCATCAGAGAATTTCCCGCATCGTCCTCTCTTGAGGTGGACGACTGCACATTTGTCCAACCCGAAATCCATACCAATTGCCCGCGTATATTCTTCGACCACCCTAAGAGCGTTTTGTAGTTCACGCTCTCCGGAGGCATAAAGTTTAAGGTCATCCATATAAAATAGATGGGTGACCTTATGCCTCCGGTCGCTGGGTGGCCCACATTGATATCCGCGGGTTTGGCGCAGCCCAACAGACAGCGGCAGCAGTGAGATGCAGAAGAGGAGAGGACTCAGGGAGTCACCCTGGAAAACTCCTCTCCTAAATGCCACCTGCTCTGTCGTGACCCGCTGTGCACCTGATGTTATGGTGAAGCGGGTCTTCCAGAGCGGCAGCAGCTGTTCTATGCATCTCACTAGTGGTGCTGGTACTGCAAGACATTTGAGCAAGTACAACAATAGCTCATGTGATGTTGTATCAAATGCCTTGCGGTAATCAATCCAGGCCATCGATAGATTCCGCTTGTATTGCACAGAATCCTGTGTAGTACAGCGGTCTATCAGCAGGCTGTCCTTGCAACCTGCCATGCCCTTCTTGGCACCACGCTGTTCGTGTATCTGCTGGAAGACCGGATCAACAGACCTCAGCGTCCTAGCATACAAGATACGTGTAAATATCTTGTAGCAGGAGTTAAGGCAAGTGATCGGCCTATAATTCCTCGGGTCGGAAAGATCCCCCTTTTGGGGATAAGCACAGTACGTCCCTCGACAAACCAGTCCGGAATCTGCTGCCCCTCGTTCAACCATGAGTTGAAAACTCGCGCCAGACGGCGGTTAGTGGAAGGAAATTTCTTCCACCACCAGTTGTTAATGCCGTCTGGGCCCGGGGCAGCGAAGTTCTTGGTACCAACAAGTGCTTGTTGGACTTCCTCCGTACTGATTGCCGGGCACACTTCTTCTGGCTCTTCAAGATGTCTGTGACACAGAGCCTCGAAGTGTGCAATTGATGGAATGTCGCTATTGAATGGACGCGTCGTTTCGTAGATTCCCTTCCAGAGGGTTTCGACATCTTCTACAGTCGGCTGATTCTCGACAACACGCTGTAGCTCTTGAAAGAGGCGGGATGGATTCGTACGGAACAAATTGTTTTGTTCCATACTCCTCACCCGCCTCTTGTTTTCTTTATCGCCATGAGCGCTCGGATTCTATCTAGACAGTGCTGCTTGATGGTAAGCATCATTGTCAGATTTAGAGTATAGTGTTGACGTCTTAATCCGGCAGCTATGTGCCGGATCCTGGGAGTAAAAACTCTACCAGTCGTCTTATATTCCACCACACTCTGGATCCGAGAAGCGTGTTGTCTGGCCGACTGTATCTTGCCTTCGATTTTTTGTACACGCCGCTTGGCTTTCTCGACCCCGTGATTGGTTGACCTCTCACGGGGGACGAGTTACTTCGCGGCGTTGTACACGGCACAGTTGATTTGCCAGATGTCTACATCTTCCGGAATTTCCTCATCGATGACCGCGTCCATTCTAGCCAGGTCTTGTGGCTTTAGGTTAGCCCTGGTGTTAAGGCTAACCCCTCGTCCTTAAGTCTACATCGGTGAACTCTAAAGGATGTTCTCCATCAGCTGGTAATTGCCGCGGTGGTATTGCGGCTGGCAGTTCTTCCAGCTGACGGGGTGCCCTTACGCAACCTGTCCTGAGCAGAAAGGATACTTGATCTCTCAGATGTTGTTGAGAGAAGGCGCGATGCTCTGGGTGCATTTCGCACCAAAGTGCATGCAATCGCGCCATGTATCCCCTTCGCTCAGGTTCGCTACTCTCGCGGCAGGTCAGCAAGTCATCCCGAAGTTCCCTCGTCCACTTAAAGCGTCCGTGTGCATTGCTGTTGTCGTCATTGGTGAGACTATCCGGTGAGGCCCCTCCCGCCTGTCCCTGACCCCCATCCGCTTGGGGTCGATCGTGAGGGGCCCTTCTTCTAAGGTTATAAGGAACCAGAAGTAGAAGGAGTACCAGGTGGTTAGCCTTGGTACCCCCGGCCGACATTAGTCAGGCAGAGTTACCCCTGCCTGTCCAGGGTGCACCAACGTGGAGGTTGCCGGTCCTTTGCACCCCTTAACTAATTATTATTATTATTATTATTATTATTATTACTATAAAATAAAATATGTCCTAATATGGTTCCTAGGACAAAATTTTTATTTTATTGCATCTTTTATGGGTTGTTTTGTTTATTATGAAAAAAAAATGTGGTCCTAATATTTTACATATTGTCTATAAAATTACCTGGGTGGGCAGGCAATTTTTGCAATTTTATTTCGCAAAAATTCAACCGTAATTTTTTTTCCAAAATTTTTCATTAAATCTTGGTTTATATCTTGAAATATAGCATGAGTCCTATGCTCCAATTGTTATAGCATAACTTCTATAATTCACTAGTCGCCATTGCATATTTGCAGCATAACATATCCTTAGAGTAATTACTGGTACAATCGTATTTTAAAAAATCTGACATTTTATTTGCGTTGTATTTATGAATTTCTAGATGAAAATAATAATATGATTGTTGGGTATTACATAAACATCCTTTCAAACCTAATTTGATAACAGTAATAAATAAGCAAGTTTTTTACATTTACAGAACGTATCTGAATCCTTCCAAGTTTCCACCAGAGCATTAAAACATTCTTAATTAGTCAGTATTTGATTAATCTTCTTGAAAATTTATAACAAAGTAACAAATATTGCAAGTGCCGATTTCCTAGTTACAATTTCTTTCAATTATCAATATGTTTTCCTTTCTAACACACGTCTTATTAGAGGCACTTTTTAAAATAAAATTGAAATCACATTCTATTATACAACAAATTTTTATTATTATTAAAACTAAATTATGAAATATTTTTAGAGAAACATTAATGAAAATAAGTTTATAAATATCAAACTATATATGCCTTCATCATTACAATAGTAACAGTAACTTAAATTCTTATTTAAAAATATTTATTATTATTATACCATCCGTAACTAATTAAGCAATATAATCTATCTGAAGGAAATTTATTTAAATGGTAACCGATTATAAAATTCATGGCAATCCAGAGGTAGAACTCGGTTAATTTCTCGTAGATATTTCTTTTGGTATATTACTAAGGGACCTTTATGAAGTTTCTTGTAGTTGCCATTAACAGTTTTTTGAATCTTTCGTTATGCTAGTTCATTAAGAACATCATCGTAGTTTAATTTGTAAAATGATATTCGTAAAATCATAGTACAAGAGTTTCAGTTATTTACTTTGGGATCTGATAATTTTTTACGCGGACGAACTGATTCGTAAATAAAACTATTTTTCTCACAGTAATCTAAGAAAAAATCACATGTCCAGTTGATAGATGGCTTTCAAAAGTGCAGGTTTTCTTCTAGCTTCTTCAGTGATTCTTATATAATCGCTATGAAAACGTATTTCTTTATTTTTTAATTTTCTTTCTGTGAAAGGCATCACACTCCATTTCTGTGTGCCCTTTTTCAAGATATTTCTAAATGATACTTCTATGTTCCTCTATAGCAAATTGTAACAATGCATTCGATAGTACTGCCTTGCAATTTTGATAACCGCATCCATCCGAATACAATATTATAGGTAGGTAAGTCAAATTTATCGCAGTATTCAGAAATATGCTTGATTAAAATAGATACAAATGTTGATGCACTTAAGTCCCCCTGTCCAAGTCATAAATTGTCTGATTATGTACAGATAACTTTGTTTTATAATAGAGCGTACTAGCTTTTAGCACAGGACACATTGCAAATAGTCTGCCTCCGTTACTTGTTCTTTAAATGCACAGCAAATATCGCATTGATCTTTTCTAGGTTGAAATAAAGACAGTTTTAAATCAAAAAATATTTCATTAAACGTGTAGTAGAATACACTTTTCTGGTTTTTATTCTCACAGTATTTTATGTATTCTTTATCCACTGAGTGCTAGGGATGAAAATCTGATTCTAAATACTTTCTCTCGATATCCATTCTGCAGTAATGAGCTTCCATTTTAGGAATATTCTCGAAACATTTCTTTCTGTATTCATTGAATGCTCTTCTTGATTTTATTCTTTCCGTTGTTATAACTTTGGTCTTGAATATACCATTATTATTCTTCTCTAACCATTTTCTAACCATAGTTTCTTTCAGACCCAACGTATTGTGAAACAATTTTTGACAGACTACAAATTTCTCATTATTTAAGTACAAAGAATATGTTTTGCTGTATGATCTTCTCGAAGAACCGTCTGTAGAGTCACATTTTTAGGAAAATATTCAATTAAACCACAGACTAGCATTTGTTTTTGTTGCCAATTAAGTTGCTTCCAGAATAAATTAAAAATGCATTGCCTTACTTTATTAGTAAATTTTGAGCAGAAACTTTTTTGTAGATTTTGTGCAGGCTGCAGAATCACATTTTTCTTGACAAGCGTTTAACACCTTCAGTTATTGTACCGTCCATTGTACGACTACATCCCAAGTACTCATCTCCTGCCATTCTTTTTTCTCTTAGTAATATACATTTTCCAATCATTTTGCTGTACCTTTTCTTTGATTTTTTGTTTCCATCATTTCCCATGTTATCATTATTTTCTTTTTCTCGATCACTATATTCTTGACCACACAATCATCATCACTTTGTTCTATATCACTATCATCTTATTCCGTGTCGCTTTTTCTGCCACTCTGAGTCGTTTTCATGGTTCTGTTTTCATGGCCCAATATGAATTTTGTGTTGGTTTGGAGTAACTAGAAAACTCTTTTCATCAATTTCACAGGGAATAATGTCATTTCTGGAATAGCGTCAATTAATTTTTGAGTGTTATTAAGATTTGTGCTTTCATCAGGCAGGAGATCATTTTTACTAATTTTGGAAAAGTTGCTATCTAATTTTTCAATTGTTTGAAGAGGTGTTTGTATGGTATTATCCCAAGTATTATAATTTGACCCGGACTTCTCTGGCATGGTAGCCAGCACTACCATTCTCTGCGCCCTGGACATTTCGATATTCATTTCTCTAAAATTACGAAAAAAAATATTTTAGTACCGATAAAACGTAACGTAATCCTACAAGTCAAAAATTACTTAGATTTAATAAAATTTATTTTAATACTTTACAGAAAATCGTGTATATTTGGAACAATAAAAGCAGTCAGAAAAAACGTGTAATACAACTAAGTAAAACATTCAATACTCTATAGGTAATATTATATTACATTTACTTACATTTAATATCAAGAAATTGAATCTTCACTAACAGAAAACACCAGCAAGCAAAATCTGCTTGTAAATTATTATTGTAATTCGTCAAATACGTTCCATTAGCACCAACATTTGGAAGAGTTGCAATGTGTACTATTATTTCGCTATTAGATGAAAATGATTACTTCGTGATGAGATCATAGATGACATTACCTTCTATTGGAACTAGGCCATCGGTAAATAAAACACAACGCTTCAAATACATTTTATCGTAGAAACAATTAAAACAAGCAATCAATCTAGGAGCAATATCGCATTTGATTAAATAATAGTATTCTTAATGTAATAGAAAAGTTTTTAGACCGACTTATTAATTGTTGGAAAATTTTTTTGGGTAAGGGTCCTTAGTTTTTCTCAAAATAAGGACCCTTACCCAAAAAAATTTTCCAAGTATTCTTAATATTAGAAGCAAAAAAAAATTTAGAGTTTAAAAAATATTAACTCTCTTAAAAAATGATTCCTTCCAGTTACAATAAAAAAATAAAAACCCCTAGATCGCTATATAATATCTTTCAGTGTGGAATGAAAAATAACATTAACTGAAAATTTTTGCTAATTATTATTTACTAACTTTTACAAATCTTATCACAGATAAGTATAACATATATCTTTTTAAACAATTATTTTCCCGGCTATTTGCCAAAACGCTGAAACTTGGATTACAAAAATGTCTTTCATTTTGTAGGAGCTCCTCACGGCGCTGGTAAACACGAACATATTTTTTAAAAAAATATTTGAATGACATAAATCAAAATAGGAACATTTGTCATATTTAATTTGGCATTTTAAATTGATAGATCGATTGTAACTTTAAAATATATTTGAAGTGTTGTGTTTGATTTATTATCTACCTAAAACATTTATACTAGCGTATTCAGATAAGAATGACAGTATAAAATGCAAAAAACTGTAAGTATTGATTGTTGTTATCATATTGGATCATCATTTTTGCATACAAAAAAAATGATTAGGCCTCCAATTCCACACGCTTTGAGGAATAATCATGAAATTTTCGGGTGATGTTAGCGACATAAAGTTATTATGAAATGTAAAAATCTATAGATATTTATTATTTTTATTATATTACGTTTAAAAGGATGCCTATGTAATAGTCAATAATTATTTTATTATTTTTTTCTAGTAATATCATATCTTTTATCAATATACAATATTTTCAAAATTTACATCATTTCCGTCTATACACCAAAATTAATTTTTTGATAAGGTTTGTAGATACCTACCGAAGTTACTATTAAATAAATGCGTTGGTATTCGTCTGACATAAAATTATGAGTTCTGTGGAACCATAAACGATATGAAGTTGTAAAATTCAGTATTATAGATAGCATGATATCAATCAATTTTGCTTTAACCTTTTTCATGTGGCGTCCACTTTGTGCCTAAAATGGAAAAGTACGGTTCGCTGAATCTGCATATTCTTCCCTTCTAGAAAGGTTAGGGTCTATCCTGAATTAACAACATTTCTCTTTTTTATGGATTATTGTGTGTAATGAATGTAGAACATTGTAACAAATCAGTATGGGTATTCTATAATGCTCTACTGTGCCTAATTATTATACTTAGGTATTTATTTTAAAAACTCAAATTTTTGATATTATACTAAATATCAACATTATTAATTTTTTTAAATATACGAAAAACAGGATTAGTTACTAACTTTTCTCTTAACATTAATTATTGTGTTATCAGACAAAAAATAAAGTTGACTAATAAAGTATTTAGTTTAAAACAAATTATTGTAGCAATACCTGTTTTATTTGTCTCACTAATTTCAATAAAATTTGTCAATCTTTTCTTCGTATTTTGTTTTACATAACTTTAGTTGTATCAGTATACCATTCGGTCCATCTTTGGCAGGCCGGTATGATCTTCAATTCCGGAGGCTTTATATAGTAGGAGAAATCGCTATAGCGACGGGGCGTGCGGGGTAAGACGATACAGAACGCAGAACCGGATTTATCTCATTTATCTTTTCAATGTAGGTTTTTGTGCTCAGTTTAGCTAGTAATAATTTAACAATTGTAGAAAAAAGTATTACGTTGAAATAAAAGTATTGAAATTAAAGTATTGACTACACATACAGTAGTTGCAGTATTTAATTTCGCTTAATATAAATTGTTTCTACCCAGCAAGAACAGCGAGGAGGTATAATAGGCATTTCTTGTCAGGAAAGGATGGGTATGAAATATTAGTATAGAACAAAGAAATTATTTAAAATGTAGCAAGACAGCTTTTAAAAAAAAATATAAACAAAAATATACTCTTAAAATAGTAACAAACAAATTTTTCTCAATAAATAAACTAAAAATAAATTCTAATAGTAACAGAAAGACGTATTTTTGTTAAAAAAATAGAATTAATAAATAATAACATCCTGAAAAAGGATATTTCTCAAGCACTGAACTACGAAAGCACAAAAACGGAAATAAATAATACAGTTGATAGCACAAAATTCACTTCACATCACTTGACACTACATCACCTCACATCGCTTCTTCCTCTGAATTCATGCCCTTTTCACTCTCTTCTTCACTTTCAGATGAACTAATATCCTCATTCAAATTTATGATAAATTTATTTCCACCATTTATATGACATTCAGTAATTTTTAAATAATCATCCTCAATTGTAATTACTTTCCTAATTCTTTTTTCCCAATCTTCCTTGTTAATTTTCGACACTTCATTTTGAATTAACTCTATGAATTTTTTTATCGAATTTCGGAAAAGTATTTCATTTTCTGACATTTCTCTTCTATTTACACCAAATTAATTCAATTGGGTTGCAAGTACAGAAATATGGCGGTAATCTCAATACTTTGTGGCCATATCTCTCCGCTACAGTGTCTATAATATACTTCTTCTCATAATTTTTCATTTGCAGGACTTCCAAGAGTTGTGCTTTATTATAATTTTCCTCATATCAAAGATCATATTCTATTAAAAAAAATTGTAACTCTAGCTTGGGAGAATTCTTCTTGGGAATTTATACAGTTGTCTCGAATGGTACCTTGGCATTGTCAAGAACAATAATGCTATTCGGTTTTAACTTTGGAATTAAGGTATTTTCAAACCTCAACTTCAAAAAGAAGTATATTAACATTATGAACTGTGAAATAGAAGTTAATGAGTCTACGATGGAAGAGCTATTAGCAAGTTGAGAATTGGAGTCCTTAATTTCAATATTAGATGGTAAGTTTAATAATTCTGGTTTTACTACATGCAAGCTATTTTAATTACGTTATACTTTACAAGAAATGAATACACAACGTCACTATATTATAGGTGAAAAGGTATTCATCTGAAATTTAATGGTTGTGTATAGATTTCCCGTTATTTTCCTTTTTGAAAATTTTTGCTTGTGTATTATATACAATCTATAGTCAAAATCTGTATTTTTATTGTAGTGGCGTTTTATTATACAATACATATACAGGATGACTGGTAAGTCGGCTTATTCCTTTGAGGATGGGTTAGTAGAACTAACTTGCAATTGATTTGGAGATCTAATAGTTTTTGGGATATTTTATTTTTGAAATAAAAAAATAATAAAACTTTCTTTAATATTTCAGTTTCCTGCGTTAGTTTACATAGTTATGTAACAAAAATTAGGTTAAATGCTTTAACAAGATAAAAAGACGAGCTAAAAAACTACATTTGTGAAATAAATATCAACCCATTCATAGGAAATTATTTTTAAAACTTAATAATGCATTAAACGTGCAAATTATATAAAAACTTCTCTACATTATATATTTTCGAATGAGGTTTATATGAAGTTCTACAAACTATATTTTACTTAAATAAAAAATAATACAAAAATACTAGGTACAGGTAGAACGTCCATGGCGTATATATTTTCTTTACAAAATTAACCGAAATAATAATAAAACCTCAACATTCTGCATTCAAGTACAAAACAGCAATGCACTCATGTTGATAGTAACTCTTTGTCTGAGAAATCTCCGCTTAAGCGATGGCACATGAGTTTTGAAACACATAAGGGCAAGGGAAGTTCCTAAAAAATATTAATAATAAAATATCTCAAAAATTGTTAGGTTTTGTATTATGCATATTATAGTTAAATCAGTTGCAAATGAGCTCTACTAACATCCCTTGAACGAAATACGGTGACTTACCAATCATGCACCTTGTTGTGTACCTATATATAACACAATTAATCAATGACTTTCAAAAGTCATTGATATTAATTTATTATCAGTGTAGGATAAAGTTCTTTGTTCTTGCCAAAATTGCTAAGCTAGCATATTAATTATTATGTACTTTAGCTGCCTATTTACAGTTTGTATATATGCATGGAAATTTTGTGAATATTCAAATGGGCTTAAAAATTTCGGTTTCATATGTACGAAACTTGTTATGCCATACCTGTTTGAAAGTTCGAGCATAATTTTTTATTATATAGTTAGCTACAATGATTTGTTTAAATTATTTATACTTTATTGACATAAATAAATGTTTTTTAGGTCAAGAAAATTAACTAACGTTGGACAATTTACTGGAAATTTCAGAAGAACAGATTATAGAACTTATTCCTCAAATAGAAAAGAGAATAAAATTCATTAAACACTTATAAGCTTATAAAGAAATAATGTGCCTTCCTGTGGTAAAATTAAACTCTCATATACAGTGTGTTCACGAATGCACTTATACTTGTAAAAATTTTTGTTTTTTCTTCTTAATAAAACGTCATTCTTCATAAAAAACTTCTTCTAAATCAAATTCAAATTCAACTTTGTTTCAAATCATTTATCAATTTTATTTAAATATTGTCTGAACAATGTTTGTGGCATTCTCTAAATTTTATCTTTTCTTTTTTTAGTACTTACTACCACATGAATAATTCTTCGTTATCTAAAAAATATAGTTAGTTACCTAGTATGTTACTGGAAAAATAAACCTCTGCGCTTGTGACTTTACGTCAAAAGATTAGTCAGAGGGCTAATATGAGACAAAAAATAATAATATAATTCCTTAACGTTTCAAAAAACACTCTCTGACTAATATTTTAATGTAAAGTCACAAGCGCAGAAGTTTATTTTTCCAGTAACATACTAGGTAACTAACTATATTTTTTAGAAAACTAAAAATTATTCATGTGGTAGTAAGTTCCAAAAAAGAAAAGGAAAAAAGTTTTATTTAAATAATACAATTGTTGAACGAAATGAAATTTATCCTTACATTAAGTGATAAATTTAATAGATCGCAATATTAAATCAAGAAAGAAAAGATTTCGGTCAACATCAAATATTTATTGATTCAAGTAAGTCATCAGTTTTGTTTAAATAATATAGTTGTTGAACGAAATGACACATTTCTTATAATAAGTGTTAAATGTAACAGATCGCAATATCTCTACTTTTGAACGGAATCAATGCAAGCTTAGATTAAGTGTAAGTTAGTATTGAATATTGTTCGAAACTTCCTCTTAGCTGAAGTAGAACTATTATTCTAAAGTTACTAATTAGTCATTATTAAAAGAAGGAGACTAAGATAATTACTTTTAAGAATAACGTTTTCCTTGATGGAAAAATATCTATTTTTGCGGATATATGTGTACAATAAGGTCTTAATTTAAGAATAGTAGTCATAAAAGTATAGTTTAGATTTTTTTCCGTGCACCCTAATTTCAAATTCTTTTCTTAAAAAAACAAAGGAAAAAGTGTGGAGGTACTGGTCTCGTGGTCACCCGGTATAGCAACTACAACACATAAATTAGACAACTCCCAAATCCAAAGCCAGAGTTACACTGAGGAAAAAACGATGACACACAAACATTCCCTTCGACTTTTTCAAGGTCTAAGCCGGGATTTGATTACGGAAGTCGGCAGGCAGTAAACTTGCCAACGTTTATCACTTAACGGTCTAACCAACTGCGCTACCAAGCTTGGAACATGTTAATAATTTTTTATTAAAATAACGCAGATTAACTGTGCCAATTATACGAACATTGTATTTTTCAGGATGAATAAATGAGCAAATGAAAAGTTACGAGGTTTTCTTATGACAGCGGCGATAAAGCTGGCTTTATAATCTGGCTGTAATGTAATATAATTAAAAAATAAATTAAAAATGAAAAAGAGCGGCTCCGAACGTCAACAGGGTTAAAGTTCAATTTAATAAAATTTCCACATGAAGACATAAAGTTTCAGAAGTAATTACACTGTAAGGCAGCAAAGTAGAGTAACTTATAACTAGAAAATAATATATCTGAGACACAACGAGTAGTTGTGAGTCCTGATTCATAAAACACATGCCCAAGTTTAATGTCGGTTACAGTCTTGTACTCGAATAATATATTGGTATATTATTTATAAGACCCTCATAACTCTTTTGCAGATGCCACTTGCTCATTGGAAACATTTCTATAAGAATAATTCCTGGGAAGATAAATCTAATAAAATAATACTTGTTGGTTAAATTAGTTCCTTGAACTTCCTTAATAATTTGTCAAGTATTTAACAAAATATATATTAATCGTTTAAAAAAATAATTATATAAACTAGAAAAAAAAGAACTGATCCACGTGTCGCTTCTACAAATCTCATTTATTAATTTGATTTTCAAGCCACTTACAAATTTCTTTATAATAAATTCAAATTTAAGGTATGAAAAACTGTACCGTGTGATTACGAAACCAGATACGTTCCATTATTTATCATTGTTTCTCTGCACATATTTCTCAGCAGCCTTAATCTGTAGTCTAGTGAAATGGTAACATTTTTATGAAAAGTTGGGGGCCACTATTTATTTTCTCCACTTGATACTTGCATTGCATAGACAAAAGTGCAATTAAATCTCTGGCTGGATTCAGCCGCCGTATTAAAAAATGGCTGACATACGTTGTCTATTCAAATGTCTGTTAATCGGAAGCTACTTCATTGATTTGAGGTTGGTTTTTTTTGTTAGATTTATACGAGAACTAAACTTTTTTTCTTGGACTATACCCAACTTAAAAACTGGTAACTGAATTTTCATTATTTTATGTGTTCTTGAAAGAATATTTACGTAAAAAATGAACTTGAAGCTGTAGAAGTTCTAACGGATTTTGGTTCTGTGAATGGCTTTCAGTTTTCATGGAATGAAATTAAATTTCAAAATTTTAAATTACTTGTTGGAGTTATATACAGGGTGCCTCAAAGTGAAAACTTTCAACAATTTATTGATATTCTAGATGCCTGTCATTTGTCACACCTCAATATGAAAATATTATTATTCTAGGTGACAAATATGTTGTTCAGACTTTTGGTAACCCGATAGCCAATTGCATGTCCTTTTATGACTTTACACAGTTAATATTAGATCCCACACGCATTTCTGATTTTTAAACAAGAAACCATAGACGTCATATTTTTTAATGAACCTGATTTCTTTCTTGACTCTGGCACAATAGATGCAGATGATATACCTGATCACAAAGCACAAAGCTATATATTGTGAATTATCCTTGAGCTTTAAACGTACTAAACCTAAGACAGTATCTTACAGGGACTTAAAAAATTTTCATTCGATGCATTTTTAGGTTTCAAATAATATTAGCTGGGACGATTTATTTTATATTTTTGATATTGATAAAAAAATTGAATACCTCTCTGAAAATATTTTCCTTCTTTGATAAACACGCACCTTATAAAACTGCTAGAATAAACGGGGTTTGTGTTATTTCTATCTAGTAAATTTTCATGTAAATTTGCATGTAAATTCAAATCAACGTTTAGTATTAAAAATTCCTATGAGTTAATAAATAGAACTAAAAATATTAAGTTGCCTGACAATGCTAAATTTATTTCTTTTGATGTACAAAATTTATTTCCTAGTATACCGCCAATAGATACCATAAAAATTTTAGAAAATTATGTGAGTATGTGAGCTGCCGATAGAAAAATAAAGACGTGTTTATCTGAACTAAACCCTATTAGTTGATACATATTCTTAAAGAATCTGATGTTTTATTATTTGCATTTATAGTCAGACGTATGGTTAAAGAAATATTATTTAGGAATTCAGTAAAAAATGTTCATACTTTTAATACTTAATAATAAGAAATTACTTAGTTCCTTATATCATACAGAATAAAAGAGTACTCTATTCCAAACGAAGAAAAATTAATCCTTTTTCTGCTAAATTTCATTTTAAGATATAAAAAATAACTTTAATATTTAGATGTCACAAATTAATTTTTATACAGTAACAAAAAATAAGACTAGGAAAAGAAACATAACACTCATCTACAAAACTTATTAAATTAAATGTGCAAGGCGTATATAATTTTGTTCCATCACAATATGGCCCAATGGTAAATTTCTCTGCTTACCCTTAACGCTGAAATATTTTCTTTTTGACTCCTTCTGATTTCAGCTGTTTGAGGTTTCTGCCAGTTATCTTAAACATTACTACAAGACGCCACGTCTTGTAGAAAATTCAACATTTTTGTAGATGATAAGGATCGAATTTTTCATATTTCATTGTGAAATGGACTTGAGTGGAATGTTATTTTCTTGAAAAATTGTTCTTACACTGGTGGTTGGAATTACTCTTATTCAGTATTTCCAAAACTTTAAACTAGTAAGTACGTATGTAGCGAATTGATGAAAATAAAAAAGTCTATTATTGTTTCAACAACAAATGGTTGTTTGTGAAATGTAAATATAAACATTGACATTTATTAAGCTTTCTGAATTTTAGTGTTTAATTAAAATTATGTTTTGTTGTATTAAAAGTACGTGGTCATAAATAATATACGGTTTGAATATATATCAAAATAATAGCGTGAAAATAAATTAAATTTCTAAAAATTGATAAATTCTAATTTATTATATCTACTGGCAGACATTTTAATGACAAATTAATGCAAATATATGTATAGCAAATGAAAAAATTTTCCAGATTTATTGCAAAAATTTGATCGATAACGCCATAGAAAATAAACTATTGTTACCATAAATTAAAAATTTACCAATAGATGGTTTTAAGGCTCCAATATTTGGGTTCTTCTCTGATAACACTACCAAAAAATCGCCTGTGATTGAATGAAATTTCATTCAAAAACTCTTTTCATGCGGGGTAGAAGCCCAAAGTTTTGAAACTTTCTATCGGTGATGAATTAAAACGGCGATATTCTCAATCTTAATTAGATTGCAAGTAATGTTTTGATTAGATGTTCCAACACAGATATTCTCATCATCATGCTCGGAAATATGGAACGTCTTGAAGCATAAGTTAAGGTCTGGATGGAGGTTGGGGTGGGTACATCAACGTTTCAAAAATATATGAATCCCTGGGAAATACTTTATGCAGTTCACTGCCAGGTTTTTATGCCTTAACTGGGTGCGACATTAAGCCGGCATTTTTCAGAAAAGGCAAAAACTGGCCATTATCAATATTACAAGGCTCTGAAGAATACCAGAAATCATTTATTGACTTGGCAAATCTGGCACAATACGATAACCAACAAGTATTCAAAATTGTAGAAGAATTCATTTGTCAAATGTACAGCATGAAAAAAATCACAACTGTTACCGAAGCAAGATTCGCCATGTTTACAAAAATATACGCAAACAGTAATACCGATAACTTCTTCCAAGCCAATCGTCAAAAATTTCGACGGTTCTGCTGTACCACCTTGTCAATCCGAATTGCACCAGCAGATTTTAAGGGCTTCGTATATTTCGAACATTTGGAGAAATGCTCATTCTAAGTATCCAACGATTCTATCGCCTATTGATAGTGGCTGGGAAGAGGTGGATGGAAAATAAGATTTTCGATGGTTTGAAGGTGATCAGCTGCCTACGTTTGTCAGTGAAGTAGTCATTTAACCAGATGAAGCTACATATTTTTTTTTGTTTTAAATATATAGCGTCGATGACACTTTAAAGTAGAATTGAATTTTCTAAATGTATTTATTTATGTGTTCGCAGGTGAAGATGATAACAACCCTGATTCTGATGCTATGGAACTTAAAAAGAGTATTGATGATATTGACGACAGATGCGAAAAAGATGATGATGATGATAATGAATATTATGAAGACACTGATAGCGATGGCGAAGGCGAAATTGATGAAGAAGACGAAGACTTCATTTAATTTATATTTAATTGTAATAATATTTTTCATTAAATAATTGATTATTATTTTTGATCAATTATAGTTATTTTTTTCATTAGCCGATGTCAAATAAAAACTTTTCTGTGGCTTTCATTAAAATTTATGATTTCGTTAATAAATATTTTTCAACCTGTCCCTTCATAATTCTGTACTCTGTGCTTTTTTGTATATCATTGTTTAATGCTCTCATAAAAAATAACATGTAGGTATGACACTAATCACCTGTATAATCGAACGTGCCGAATTTAGGGCGCATGACAATCATTAGACGAGTCTTTTGCAAGGCTTTGGGGGTGTTCCACATTAGCCAGATTGTATTTTAAGCTGTTATTATAATATAGGCCATCATCTGATAAATTTTCATGACTGCGAAAATGAGGAAAATTTTGTTGATGAAAACTTTTCAATTTTTCACCTGCCAGACATATTATCCATACTCACAGATTAGCCAGACTATTTTTTTACTTAGCTTCAGTATACCTCTTACTACTAGAACTATTTTTATCACTGGAAAAAAAAGGGCAGTATATTCGTATGTTCTGACGCATTTTCCGCCTCAACCCATCGGAAAACCCCCCTAAATATATATGAATTTTGCTTAGAATTACTAACCGAACAATTCTATCCATGTTTGCTGACTGGGAAAATAAGTACCGAAAATCGTCACTGCCTCCTGGACTATTATACCTAGAGACTCTATTGTGTATATATAAAGAACTAGGTGTGTACGCTGGCGGCGACTTAGAATAAGGGTGGTTTCTACAGCAGGAATTCTGACTGTATGGATTGTGGTGGTTAATAATCCCTGGACGCAGCCTCACGTCCTGAATTAGGCTTGGAAAGAAGTATTAATGAGCAACAACAGATTGGTTGAAACTGATTTATTAAGAAAAATTAATTCTATTTATACCATCTAATATCATAACAAATTATAACAAATATATAATTCTCCTAATAAACTTGTCCTAGTAGAACTTGTAGCAAAGATGCAATGTTTGCATTAGTTGCATTCTTTGCTGGTTTTGTTTTGATTACTATGAAATAAATTTTACCTGGTTTATAAATAATTAATGAAGTGTGATAAATAATATGAATAAAGAGAACATGTATGTTTAAGTGATTAAACTTCTGGTATCTCCCAACAAATGAATTGGTATGACTATGATGATGATTGATGGTTCTATAGGAACCTGGTCGGTGGCTAATACAACTGTGTGATCTCTTCTAACATGGCTGCTGAAGGCGGACTGTTCTTCAAGTTGTGGCTTTGTCTGATCGGTTGCGATAGCAGTGGTGGCACTACATTTAGTTGGCTTTGATGTAGATTCTTTGTGTAGCATTTTGTAATGCGGAAATCCAATCCACAGGTTTGGCATTTAAGTTGACTTCGACAGTTTTCTCTGTAATTATGGTTCAGACAGTTGAGACCTAGGCGTCTGTCCTTGTGGCTTGAATTTTGTCGTTCATAAGTAAATTTTGGAATTTAGGGTAGGTATGTGGTGTTGTTGCTTGCTATAGCTACAGGAGTTGGAAATAGTGGTAGTGTATTAGTATGCCCACTGCTGGACGATATCTTATTGGCTACAGCAGTGGATTCCAGGGAATGGGACTCTCCAGAAAGTCCATCATCTCATTGAAATATTGGACTTTATGTGGGGTCTTGAGGGACTGTTCATAGAAACAATTGGTTTTTGCGTCCATTTTTGGGTGACGATGCGAAAGACTAATGGCCCCAGGATGTAGTGTCAATCCTACGTTCTCAAGTGCCTTCAGACATTACGTAGTAACATCGTATATGTGCCTTAATTCATGCATAGACTCATCCTGTATGGAGGGTAGATCCAGGATTTTCTCGATTAGCTTGGATACCAAAAGTCGATTGTTTTGGTATTATTTCTGAAGTAGTTCACAAGCGGCATCATAGTTGACATCTGTGATTTGGAGATGTAGCTTCACCTCAGACATGGGTCTTAAGACACTGTATCTTCTCGATATCGGATAAGGACATATTTGATAAGATATCTCGTCGTGTGTTATGGTAAACTTATTTTATAAGTTTACACTCGGGGCCAGTGGATTCTTAGGACTCGAAGGGACCACTGGTTGGATTTTCTTCTTTGGACTGTGGGTACCAATGAATTTGAGAGGGCTCGAACGGGACCACTGGCTTTTTTTTCTTTGGAATGTAGGGACCAATGGCTTCGACAAGACTGGTATTGGCCCACTGGCTAGATTTTTTCTTTGAAAATGTAGAGACCAATGGCTTCCACAATTCCAAACCCAGGAGCCTCCACTGCAGTATATTTGTAGAATTGGGTAATTAATTATTATTATTCTTTATTATTTTATATTTAAAAAATAATTTTGAAATTAATATTATTCGAAACGATTTATGGGAAATATCTCTTTCTGGAAAAGCGATAGTAATCATCATAATAATAATTATAACGATAATAATAACGAGAACATAGTGATAATAACATCACATCCCATATCGGATAAATAAATAAATAAAGTAATAGCGACTTGCAGACTATCATCTATTCTTTGTATTTCTTGAAAACAATAAGTATATATTTTAATGATAAAAAGTCATGCCTTAAGGCTACGTTGTAGTTCTGTTTATTTTCTGTACATTATATATTGTAGAAGCAAGAACATATTTCTAAACTAGAAAATTATTTGTATTAAAGGACACTTGTAAACTAGTCCACGGTGGAAGTATGACAGCAAATGTAAATACTCCACGATATTTTAAAAATGAAGTTGTCTGGTAACTGAATAAGCTGACAAAAAAATATGTAATTTATATTTAATATTAAAAGTAGAGACACCATTTTAGGTAGTCATTACAGTTGCGGGCTTACGTATATACAAATCTCGTACAACTAATAAAATGAGAATAAATATTGTGAAATGCAATGGTACACGATTATTTTAGGAATTAATTAATAATCTTCTATCATGTTATTTTATGGTATACTGCTAATTTCTTGCAAAATATAATACATTTATGTGCCCTCGTAACTAATTATTGCTGCTGGTGTTTTGCTATAGGTGTATATTGGCGTGTAGGAAACGATTCTTAAATCAAAAATGCTATACCATAATCGTGTCAAAATGATAAAACAAATCTATGGGAGGTAGAAGGCTGTTTTTCCTCCTAGAAGCTGTTGTAGAACCAAAATTTTACAAAAATTTTAATTTTTTCAAAAAATCAATGTCAGCAAAAAATCATTCAGATTGTATAGACGGCCATCAGCCATTAAAAACATAAAAAAATACTCGAGACCGAAATTGTACAGGTTCTAAATATCACAAGTCACACCAATTTTTTTAGCAAATTAGATGAGGAATAAAAAACCATATTCAAAGCTACAAACTAAACATTTTTATCTCAATTCTCTGATTTTTAAAAGCCAAAATAGTAAAATTAATTTTCATCAAAAAACCGCTCTCGGCAAAAGCGCGACGGCAGGCAGGTGCACTTACAAACATTAAAATAGCTAAAACTCGTAAAGACATTCATAAGGAATAAGTACAAACTAGTCTGAACGATTTTATTGCTTTCAGAAAAGCGTCACAAAATTTTCAATTTTAATAGTCGACAAAGGCAAATATCACCAGTAGCCAAAGCCATCATAAAATTGTAAATACTAAACCAATCTGGTATGGAAGGTAACGAAATTGTCGACTCTTTGGCCAGAGAAGGAGCGGAATCATCGGACCAGAACCGATACTTGGTATGTCTTGAAGTACTCCTAAAATGACTATCTCAACCTGGGCTGAAAGGAAAACTCTCTAGTATTGGCAAGAGTTACCAGGGTTAGTTCATTCGAAGGCGTTTATAAAATACCCTTTGAAATCAAAAGCTAAGATACTTTTATAGTTCAACAGAGTAAACCTGAAAACCATAACAAGCCTATATACCAGGCACTGCCAAAACTCACATAAACAAGACCATACAAGAAATGCTTCGGACTTGCTAGAATTACTAAGGGTTTATTTAATTTAGTTCGATGCTGCAACGCCTCGAGGTAAGGTGCTTTTAAAAAGACATTTCTAAAATTTTATCTTTTGTATAATATACAATTAGTAGTACAGTGCATTCAGTGTTTAATGATTACAAAATTAAAAAGGTAGGTAGATAGCATATATAACTACGTCAAACATCACTGGGTAAATTAAGGTATATTTGCAAGTAAATCAGTAAACCATTTATATCAAATATTACTTTCACATCACGTCACGTGAGTGGAAGTATTGTATCGGCAGAGGAGCGTCGCACTGATGGCAACCGGAGTAAATTTTTTCGAAAATAGAACGGCTGAAGAACTGCTAGTAGACGGTTTATCCTCTTATGTTTTTAGTTCGGATAATTGATATTATAGTTCAACACATAGATATACCATAACTATCTTTGCTACTAAAAACAACAAAGAAATATCGCCACCCTTTCGGCAGTGAATAATATGTGCTTTCGGCGTTGTTTTAACTGTTTACGCTAGCACGCTTCATACACTTTTTTGTTTCGCTGTAGGAACTACGTTTGGTGGTAGCTTTGAGAAAAAGATTTATAAGTTTTTTTAAATTTAAGATGACTATGTTATGTTATATCGGCATGTTTAAGTATACTTACAGCTTACAACTATTTTGTTTTCTCACTTTCTTTGCCATTTCGGTAATCGACATTAGCGTAATCATAATATTCATAACGTATGGTTAGGCCAGCGGTTAGGGTTGTTGTGCATTAAAGTGCCAATAATATTAAGCCAGTTTTCGAAGTAATTATAATTATTACACATTATTTTTTACTTATTTTTGTAAATTAATAGTAGAAAATAAGAAAGAAAAGAAATTAAGCAAAACATAATATTATCAACATTACGTAATAATTATTACGATAAGGTATGTTGCAACCCTTTTCCTCTGAAACAATTAAAATGATCTCCATCTTAAAGATTCAGAATAAGATTTTTTGGTGTAGACTTTGCTAATTTAAAACTGATTTAATATATAACGGGTCCATTGCAAGGGGAAAAAAATAAAGTAATATTTTTTAAAACGCGTCACCTACATATAATATATTTATTTTTATATTCACTAATTTTCACTGTGTGATTTACACGCATAAGCTTAGCATATAACTAAATATGTCAAATTATATTTTTTGCACAACTCTAATCTGATTCTGAAACTATTAAACCATTTATCCATTCCAAAAATACAAATTGTATTTAAATCGAAAGTTAATGATTTTCACTTAGTTTTTTCTGAATTTTTTTGTAATACTTCAAGTAATTGTGTGTACTTTAAGTATTCTATATACTTAAATTAGGAAGCATACTTCAAGTACTGTTGTTTTACTTCAAGTAAATTACTTAGCGATAAATCAAGTAATTTCCAAGAGGACTTGATAATTGAAGTATGTTTTAAGAGAAACTGTACTTGATACTTCAATTATTTTTTTGATATTTGATTCCTTGATACTTATACTTCAAGTACTTTCTAAGAGTACATGTGACAGCTCTGACTATAATTGCCGCACTCCAGACTGCAGCGTGAATCGCCATGGATGCTTACTAAAAATAAATTGCATTATTTTGTTATAAATTTTTAATGGTCAGAGATAAGTATGTATGTAGGGTTATTTCATTCCAACTTTGAAAATTAAAATTACTTTAATGACAGAAAGTTACAGTTTTATTTAAGTGATGGAATGATGGCAAGAGAAACTAACCAAATACCTCCATTTATTTGTAGTTAGTTCAACATAATAACAATAACAGAAGAAGCATTAAGCAATATATGACGTTTATATGATCATTATTTTTTCTACTAGTAAACATATTTCATCATCGCTACCTCCGTTTTCACTATCGGAAGACATGAAACATGAAACGCAAATTAAAAAGGATTAAGACCTACTCAAGGTCAACCATGCGCTGGGAGAGATTGAATGATATGAGTTTGCTGAATATTAATATAGTAGATGCAGAGATCTTGGATATGTTTCGCAAGTAATACACCAAGCGTATTAAGAATTCGTTCGATTATGAAAAACAAATTATGTTGCTTGCGCAACATATTTTGTTTCGAAAAAGAGAACGAATTTGCGATTATTCTCGATTATAGGAGTTATATTTGTTAAGATTATTTCTTGAAAAAAAAATTAATTACGTTCAAACCATTTAAGTAATTATTTATTGTAAACGCCAAAATATGACACATATAATTGTTACAATTATTAAATGTAATATCGTCTAAATGAATTTCCTTTTTCGTTATGACAAACAATAACGTTTCAGTTGATGTATGTATTAATTTGCTTTTGGTAACTATAGAAGCAAGAAATACAAAAACGAAACCACGGCTTATATCCAATCACCGACCGCAATACAGAAACGAAAACAAATAGTTTTCGTTTAGTAATACACATATTAGAACCAATCAAAAACGTTTATTTTATGTTGAATGAAATAATCAAAAAACATTTGCTAAAATTTCAGATGAAATTTATGTAAAATAACTTAATAATTAATATTAATTTTCTTATTAATATTTTTCTTATTAATATTCACTAGTTTTTAGCATTTGTTTTTTTATTGAATAAATAATGACAACAATATTCACTATTACAATAATATACTCATATTGTAAAAACATCTGGATGGACCCTCCCGAACTTGAAGCTGATTTGTGCATTTGCCTCCACATCCTATGAGTTGATTTCATTATGTGACTACCCCTGTCCAGGAAAAACCTCCTCGTTGAACAAATAATACGTCCAAGTTCCTAAATAAATTAATATATTCAAACAAGAAATTTTTTCGTATATTCACTTTGCCAAATATGAGTAATCAATCAACAATTTTGACTTAATAATTGTTGAATACTGGACTGGACCAGTCAATTACCTACCAAATATACAAATATATTTTTCTATATCAACAACCTCAAAGTTTCGTCCCAAATTACAACAGTTCATTTGAAATGTATACTACTAATAAATTATTTTAGATAAAAAATTCGTATAACGTGTACCCAAGCAATTTATAGCCATTGCATGCACATTTGTAAAATATTGGAGAATTGTAATCAGTTCTGATTCGAACATGAACTGTCGTAGTAATATTAGTAGAATAGAGAAGATTGTAAATGGACGGAGATAGACTATGGGTTGGATAATTCGCCTGCAGGTGTAATCATGTATTAATTAAGCGGACACGCGCCCAACCCCACAGGATTTCCAACGTTCTGCAACTGCATTGATTACCTTTTAATTAAATCAAAGCTTGATTAGTTGCCGGCTGCGATTATATAGATTGTCGACTAACACATTCAACTTCTAATACAAAATATTATTCTTTACTCATTCGCACTTGTGGTTTATAAACTGCCATATTACTGCAACCTAGTTACTAGAGATAACTGCTTTAGAGAGTAGATATTATTAATTTGTGTAATATAAATTATAGACCTAGTAGTAAGCGAAACCTATATTGTGATGGGACGTGCGGAGCAAGACGTGACATGTGGGCGGAAAATGTATAACACATGACTTCTTCCGTCTTTTACACCGCCTACATTAAAGCGAGAACGATGATTATTGTTTTTGATGGCACGCGACCGAGGCGGAGTTTCACTTACATTCTGTGATACTTCAGGGCCAGACTTAATTTTGTTACCGAATCATTCCAGCAGTGCGGATATATTGTAAATATAATATTATAAGATAAATAATAATTATTTAATATCTGTTTATTTGTTGGCGTGTTTTTGAAAATATTTTTAGAAGGTTATCGTGTTGAAGTGAGTTATGTAATAGTGTAATATGAGTAATAATTATTTTATATCGTTAATTTGCTGGTGTGTTTTTGAAAATAATTTAAGATGGTTATCGTGTTTCAGTGAGTTGTGTAATAGTGTAATATAAGTAATAATTATTTCATATCTAAATAAAAACAAAATAAACTTATGTTTGATTTTCACAATTTAATTAACTCATGACAATTGTTTCGCCACACAGTGGCTTCATCAGATGGTGAGTACAAGACTAAATTCTTTATTACAAAGTGAGGGCATAAACTAACTTATCTAGGGTAATAAAATGGAACAGTAATAAAATAAAGTGCAAAATAATTTAGAAAATATTTAACAGTGGTGAACAGTTTAAGTTTAGTTGGTCATTTAAAATAATATTACTGTTTTTTAACTTATTGATTTCTAATGTCTCTAATAGTGACAATTTTAATCCTTTATTTTCTGTGTGTAAAATATCAAAATTATTATTAAAAGAATGATTGTCCTCTAGCAAATGGTTATTGTTATTAAAACTGCGTTTATGTCCGGACAATCTTTTTCCAAAATTTCTTCCCGTTTGTCTGATGTATACTTTCGGGCATGTACCACATGTAAGCTTATAGACTTCACTTTTTTGTTCTTTTTAACACGCTTTTATTAGCTTCACCTGTATGTTGCTTGCTTGCTTGTTTGCTTGTTTGTTTGTTTGTTTGTAACCGACTCTTTGGACTCGATTTTGACCCACTTTAAACGGACAGATATAATTGAAACTTTGTACACTTACGAAGAACCGGTAACAATACAATAATTTGATAAGTTTATATCATTATCCTGATCAGGATCGCCAGTCCTTTCCTCACGTATCCTCTGCGTAAGAGCAAAGGCTTAATATGTAAGTACATTCCGCGATTGTCAGCTAGGTCGCGGTGGTCGAGCGGGTTAAGGCAGTCGACGCGAAACGACAGACTCCTCGGGCCTGAGTTCAAATCCCACGGCTTCAGAAATATCTGTTGGATCGTAATATGTTATAATATCAGCATCAATAAGCAATATAAATATAGTTTAAAACAAATAAAAAACACGCTTTCATAGCACATCAAACTAAAAAGTGAAAAATAAATATAGTTTAAAAAAACTAAAAAACACGCTTATAAAGCACATCAAACTAAAAAGTGAAAAATAATTATTAATATAAACTGAAAACAATAATGAACGAAAAATACTAGTATTATTGTGAAAGAAGCGTGGGGCGCTTTGTGCCATATTTTTCGTATATCGAGCAACCCACGCTATTTTCACAATAATACTAGTATTTTTCGTTCATTATTGTTTTCAGTTTATATTAATAATTATTTTTCACTTTTTAGTTTGATGTGCTTTAAGAGCGTGTTTTTTTAGTTTTTTTAAACTATATTTATTTAGTTTTATCTTTATTGTTCTTAATAAATTTTCCTAGAGTGTTTGTTATTAGTTTTAAATGCTGTTTTAATATTATGTTTTTTCAGTTCAACTGATATTTTTTCGATAGGTTGGCTTATACAAGTAAGGGTTTTATATCTTAAATCAATGAATTCACTGATTTCTGATTTTGGATAAACTGACTATTGCTATTTTATAATTTTTCTTTTTAAGTAAACTGTTAACCAAAGTTTCTACAATTCTACAAAACTATTTAACTGTCTTGTACCTGTAAAACATGCGATAGTATGATAAACAGATTAACCAAATTTCCTTTAACTGAAGATAATTACAACAACGAATTAAATTTTATTAAACAAATAGCAGTGAATAATGGTTTTAAAGAAACCTTGGTTAACAATTTACTTAAAAAGAAAAATTATGATATAGCAATAGAGTCAGTTTACCCAAAATCAGATCTCAGTGAAATAAGTGATTTGAGATATAAAACCCCTACTTATATATAGGCCAACCTACTGAAAAAATATCAGTTGAACTTAAGAAAAAAAAGATAATATTAAAATAGCATTTAAAACTAATAACACTCTAGAAAAATTTATTAAGAACAATAAAGATAAAACAAAAAAAGAACAAAAAAGTGGAGTCTATAAGCTTACATGTGATACATGCCCTAAAATATACATCGGACAAACGGGAAGAAATTTAGGAAAAAGATTGTCCGAACATAACCGCAGTTTTAATAACAATAAATTAGATTCGATGTATGCCAACCATTTGCTAGAGGACAATCATTCTTTTAATAATAATTTTGATATTTTACACACAGAAAATAAAAGATTAAAACTGTCACTATTAAAGACATTAGAAATCAATAAAAACAGTAATATTATTTTAAATAACCAACTAGATTTAAACTGTTCACCACTGTTAAATATTTTCTAAATTATTTTGTACCTTATTTTATTACCGCTCCATTTTATTACCCTAGATTAGTTAGTTGATACTTATATATACCCTCACTTTGTAATAAAGAATTTAGTCTTGTACTCACCATCTGATGAAACCACTGTGTGGCGAAACAATTTTCATGAGTTAATTAAATTGTGAAAATCAAACATAAGTTTATTTTGTGTTTATTTGGAAAATGGATTTTCATCAAGTAAAAGTCGAATCAATCAACTATTATTTCATATCTGTTTATTTGCTGGTGTGTTTTTGAAAATAATTTAAGAAGGTTATCATATTGCTAAAGGGATAGTGAAGCGCAAGTTACAGCCTCTCCTGTCCAAGTGTCAACCTCACCCTCTGTCCAGAATGGACTTGGTGCACCCTGTTTTCACCAACGAGGCTCTGACGTCCGAGTAAAGGCGGAATAACCTCAATAGCGGGTATGTAGGAAATGACTACCCTAAAGGCCGGTTAAATCCGAGGCAGGTCTGGATGCTATAGTTGGCAGCCCCAACTTCAGACTCGGGCGCAGCAGGTTAATCACCCGCTCGCCTTAAATTCTTATGATTCCTGAAACCAACACGAGAACACGCCGGACGGACCCATTTATGACGACTATAGGCACGAAATCACGGACACGAATAGGTTGCTGGAATATTAGAACAATGCGAGAAGCATCGCGACTCGCCCAGGTAGTCAAAGAGATGAGGAACTATAAGCTGGATATCCTAGGACTCAGTGAGACCCGCTGGAATGGCTGTGGAGAACACATAACAACCACAGGCGAACTTCTCATCTATATAGGACGACCACAAAATGATAGACACGAAAGTGGCGTAGGCTTACTTGTAAGTAAGCAAACCAGAAAAAGCCTTATAGAATGGAACCCTGTAAATGACAGAATAATCACAGCTCGGTTCTCAACGAAACTTAGAATGCTCACAATAGTTCAGTGCTACGCCCCCACTGAGACAGCCACTGACGACGACAAGGAGTCATTTTACGATGCCCTCACCGCTACCATGGCCAGAATAAAAAAATCGGACATAATAATGGTAATGGGGGACTTTAATGCCAAGGTTGGTGTGGACAACAACAGCATCGAAAGCGTCATGGGAAGACAGGGAATAGGAACACGCAACGATAACGGTGAGAGGCTGATAGAATTATGCATGAGCCAAGAATTAGTAATTGGTGGTACACTTTTTCCACACAAAGACATACATAAAGCCACCTGGCTATCACCGGACAACCGCACACGTAACCAGATCGACCATGTTACAATAAGCAAGAAATGGAGAAAATCTCTCCTAGATGTGCGTTGCTACCGCGGGGCAGATGTAGCAAGTGACCACTATTTGGTTCTCTCCGAGATAAAGTAGAAAATCAGATCAGCCAACACAAACATGAAGACATACTAGGACGAAAACAAGTGGGAAGAAAGGAATGGATCACAGACGATACCTGGAGAAAAATTGCTAACCGTAAAGACATTAACATGAAAATGATCCAAGCCACAACAGAAGCAGCAAAGGAGGAGCTCCGAGAGCAACACAGGGAAGCAAACAAAGCCGTAAAGAAGGCCGCCAGACGGGATAAGCGTGCATGGGCAGAGAGTCTTGCCCAAGAAGCGCAAACTGCAGCAGATATGAAAAACTGCAGGGAACTGTTTAGAATTACAAAAAGACTTGCAAATAAACCGTTTGCACGAGAAGGGCCCGCAGTTACAGCAAGTAATGGGGGTATACTTACCTCTCCTGATGAACAACTTGCTCGTTGGACAGAATACTTTACTGATAGTCTCAGCGCACCACCACCGCAGCCGCCTCTCGAAAGGAGACAAGTTGAACAGATAGAAGTGCGGCGCCCTGTCAGAATTGCCACCAATGAACCCACGGCAACTGAAATAAAGCAAGCAATAAGTAAACTAAAAACAAATAAAGCTGCTGGACAAGACAATATTCCTCCAGTGATTCTCAAGGCATGCCCGGACACCATAACCAACTTGATAAAGCCAATCCTACAAGATGTGTGAGACACAGAGCAGTTTCCTGACGAATAGAAAGAAGGTCTTATAATAAAGCTGCCAAAGAAGGGCGACCTGAGCGAGTGCCGCAACTGGCGTGGAATCACGCTCTTAAATACGATCAACAAACTCATTGCCATTATCATCCATACGCGCCTCTCAGAAACAGTAGAACCTACTCTAAGACAAGAACAGGCTGGATTTAGGCCTAACAGGTCATGCGTAGACCAGATCAACACACTGCGAATTATTATCGAACAGTCACAAGAGTTTAGATCCCCTCTATACCTAACTTTCGTTGATTTCGAAAGAGCGTTCGATACCCTGGTACACTCAGCTATATGGAACACGCTTCGTGAGAAAGGCGTACCAGTCAAAATTGTAAATATTATAAAAGCTCTCTATAAGCAGGCAAGCTGTCGCGTCATACACAAAGAAAAAGTGGGAGAGAAAATAGAGGTCAGAAACGGAGTAAAACAGGGATGCGTGCTATCACCACTATTGTTCAACATAGTGCTAGACTCCGTTCTAGCAAAAACAAACATAGCTGAAAGGGGAATACGATGGACTCTCACAACGCGGCTCGAGGACCTGGACTACGCGGATGATATCTGCCTTCTATCCCACACCTTTCATGACATGAGAGAAAAACTAAAACTCCTGGCCTGCGAGGCAGGAAAAGTGGGGTTGAAAATCAACATTGACAAAACAAAGGAAATGCGGTTAAACACAGCTATAGAAACAGTTTTGCGCATCGGCGACCAGCCCATAGAAAGAGTGGATGAGTTTGTGTACCTCGGTAGCGTAGTAGATCACACGGGTGGCACAGAGAAAGATGTGGCAGAGAGAATCCTAAAAGCACGCAGAGCTTTTGGATTACTAAATCCAATATGGAGCTCGAGAACATACAGAGATTCTACTAAACTTAAGATATTTAATACGAACGTAAAAGCTGTGTTACTGTATGGGTGTGAAACATGGAAGGTCACCAAGTCGATAACTAAAAAACTCCAAGTATTCATAAACAAGTGCTTACGCAAAGTGTTGCGTATCTTCTGGCCTAGCACAATTACAAATGAAGAGCTTTGGAGACAAGCTAAGCAAGTGAGAATTGATCTGGAGATTAGACACAGAAAGTGGAGTTGGCTGGGCCACGCAATCCGTAGGCAAAACAGTATTGCGGCAAAGGCGCTCGAATGGAATCCGCAAGGCAGTCGAGGTAGAGGAAGACCGAAGACGACGTGGAAAAGGTCACTGCTGGATGAAGCTAATATGATGAGCAAGACATGGGGAGAAGTGAAGCAACTGGCTCATAATCGGATCAGATGGAGAAATTTCGTGGAGGCCCTATGTTCCACCTGAGGAATAACGGGAACCTATATATATATATATCATATTGCAGTAAGTTGTGTAATAGTGTAGTACAAGTAATAATTATTTTATACCTGTTTATGCTGGTGTGCTTTTGAAAATAATTTAAGAAGGTATTTGAAGTAAAAACGTTTCGGCCGTGCGTGGGAGGCCTCTACGTCTGCATCTTATTGTGTTAATGAAAATGAAAGTGATAGTGATTACAGTGATAAAGAAAATCAAAGTTCATTAGTGTTTTCAGTAAGAAAAAATTGGTTACATTTGAACGAGCAAGCGAAACAAATTTGCCTTAATGTTTACAATAATCTTTTGAAGCGACGAATTAATGACTCTGATTTGTATGATTTGGATGTACTAAGTGAAACAGCATCTCTTCCTAACGTTCCCCATCCTGTGGCACGGGGATACACTGGTGAAACTGGTGAAAGAAAATATCCTCCCAAGAAAACAAAGATCCAACGCCGATCAATCAAAAAACTCTGGACCTATCGTTAGCAAAACTTTTAAGTTTACGACGCGTATCAGAAAAATGAAACTCCAACTATTGACGTGGTAGACAGAAAATTAAAAGAAATTAATTATCATCTAAAATATACCAAAAGAACTTTAGGAACTTGGCTGAGAAAAATTGGATTTAAATATCAAAGTATTAATAAATGCATGACGATTATGGAAAGTAGACGAATAGTGGATTGGCGAAATTCATATCTAGAAGAGATAAAAGAACTCAGAAGGGAAAATGGACCAATTTATTATCTAGATGAAACTTGGTACAATACCTATGATACCGTAAAAAAACGATGGACTGATTGATCTAAGAAATGTCAACCAATCTCATTGCCCCTAATAAAGGGACTTAGCTGATTATATTACACTGTGGATCAGTTGATGGATTGGTTGATATTGCATTGAAGCTGCGAAAAGAAAAATGGAAAACTGTAACGTGGATTACCACAAGAACATGGAGGGAGAAGTATTTGAGGAATGGTTTGAAAATACACTAATTCCAAAATTAAAACCGAATAGCATTATTGTTCTTGACAATGCGATGTACCATTCGAGGCAACTGTATAAAATTTCTAACAAGCATTCTACTAAGCTGGAGTTACAATTTTTTTTTAATGGAACATGATCTCTATTATGAGGAAAATTATAATAAAGCACAACTCTTGGAAGTCCTGAAAATGAAAAATTATGAGAAGAAGTATATTATAGATAATGTACCGGAGAGATATGACCACAAAGTGTTGAGATTACCGCAATAGTTTTGTATTTTCAACCCGATTGAATCAATTTGGTGTAAATTGAAGAAAAACGTCAGAAAAGGAAATGTTTTTCCGAAACTCGATAAAAAAAGTCGTAGAGTTAATTCAAAATGAAGAGTCGAAAATTAACAATGAAGATTGGGAAAAAAGAGAATTAGGAAAGTAATTATAATTGAGGATGATTATTTAAAAATTGCCAAATTTCATATAAATAGTGGAAATAAATTTATTATGAATTTAAACGAGGATAATAGTTCATCTCAAAATGAAAAAGAGGGTGAGAAGGACGAGGATTCAGAGGAAGAAGCAATGTGAGGTGAGGTAAAGTGAAGTGATGTGAAGTGAAGAAGTGAATTTTGTGATATCAACTGCATTATCTAATTCCATTTTTGTGCTTTCGTGTTTCAGTGCTTGAGAAACATTCTTTTTCAGGATGTTATTATTTATTAATGTTATTATTTTTTTCATGTTGACAAGAATATGTCTCTGTTTTTATTATAGTAATAACTTTACTATTAGAATTTATTTTTAGTTCATTTATTGAGAAAACTATTTGTTTCTGTTACTATTTTTGAAAGTATATTTTTTTGTTTTTAAAACTTTCTTGTTACTTTTTAAATAATATCTTTATCTATATTAATATTCCATATCTATCCTTTCCTGACAAGACATGCTCATTCCTCCTCGCGGTTCTTGCTGGGTGGTAACAATTTATATTAAGCAAACTTGAATACTTTAACAGCTGTATGAGTAGTCAATACGTTAAATTCAATACATTTATTTCAAATTAATACTTTTTTGTACAAATGTTAAATTGTTGCTAGCTAAACTGAGCACAAAAACCTACATTGAAAAAGTAAACGAGCGAGCAATATAGTTAAATCCGGCTCTGCGTTCCGTAGCGTCTTACCCCGGACGTCCCGTCACAATATCTGTTTCGCAAACTATAGTTATTTATATGTTCATTTTATTGTTTATTATTAGAAGGCAAATAAATAATACTGATCAACAAATTTTCACATGTTTTTTTTATTGTATAAAAAATATTTCTTTCGCTCTTCTACAGTATTATGCACTGGAAAATTAGTATTAATAAAAATGCTTTACTTTCGTTTTGTAATAACCAAATTTTTAAAACTTCCATTACAAATATTTTAGAAGCTGTTTTTATTTTAAAAAATCCACAACTTTTATTGCTGTGTGATGTAGAACTTTTATCGCGCTACATATTCTTACTTTTATTTACAGCGTTATCTAATTCTACATGTCAGAATAAATTGACTGACTTCACAATACATTAACATCGGAAGAAGCTACCAAAATAACATGAGCTGCTGGAACATAAATTATGATAAAAAATGTACAAGATTTATTAATATATAATTTGTAACTATAGAGGCATGCGAGGCTTGTTTCCAGTCAC
The DNA here is from genome assembly GCA_029963845.1 of Rhamnusium bicolor. Classification (NCBI taxonomy): domain Eukaryota; kingdom Metazoa; phylum Arthropoda; class Insecta; order Coleoptera; family Cerambycidae; genus Rhamnusium; species Rhamnusium bicolor. The sequence continues at coordinate 1,550,221 of JANEYF010000559.1, read as the reverse complement.
GCATTTGATTAAGAATAAATTTTAGTACAAAATATTCTTGTATCATATATCATTACTATATCAGTGTTGAATTTCTTGATAAATATTCAACACATCAATTTGATTGCCCTTAAAAAAGATTTTTCTGAATAAATTCGAACATCACAGAATAATTACATACATTAGAAATAATATTGCATCTCTTGGCAATCTCTCAGGAATTCATTCTGATAAGATCTTTATATCTAATACACCCAAAAATACCAATTTATCTTACATAAATTATTAATTTAAAACTAATTATGTATCCTCTTCTTAGTAAAAGTTTAAAATATAGAATGAAATGAAATAAATATAATGTTAAAAATCTTTGCTAACTATTATTTTCCAAAAATTAAATATATACATGCAGAACTAGCTATATCAACAACAATAAAAACTTTACAAACCTCCAAAGCGTAAAACATGAAATAGCACAAAAAATAAACTGTAAGATAGAAACAAATAGCTCCTCACATACAGTTAACAATAAAACAAATTCAAAAAAAAGGCGTGGAAAAATAAACTAACCATCAGAAAGGCAGACAAAGGCAATACCACAGTAGTACTTCCAGAAATACAATACAACAATAAAATTCAACAATTCTTAGAAGAACGAAATTTGGAAAAATCAAGACAAGATCCCACAAAAAAGTTTGCAAACGAAACGAAAATCTTCATACAATGTTTAGAATAGTTGTGCCACGCAAAAATTAAAAAACGAGGACTTATACCTATCAATTGCGAGGCTCCAAAATTGTATGGTTTGGTAAAATTACATAAAGAAAACAACCCCGTCAGACTCGTAGTATCCTATTTAAGCGCATCGACACGTAAGTTGTCTGAACTACTTAATAAAGAATTTAAATCTGTCACAAAATTTAAACCGGAAAACACAGTAATCAATTTTCTAGACTTAACCAAAAAATTAAACATACTAAATATTAACCATAACTCCATAAAATTGGTATCCTTTGATGTGTTCAATACGTTCCCTAATATCCCCTCTATCGAATGTTTACCCTTAATTTCAAATTTACTAAATGAATGCAGAATTATTCCAAATCTACAAACCGAAATTCTGGAAGCATTCGACTTATGACGTTATTTCCAATTTAACGATGACATTTTCATACAAGAAACCGGCCTTCCTATAGGTTCCCCACTTTGTCCCCTATTATCCGATATATGCATGGATAATCTCAAAAGTTATATATTAAATTCTACTATAGCAAAAAAATATATTATATCCTGGTATAGATATGTGGATAATATCCTAATAGGTTTTATAGAAATAGATAGAGAGTTAAAATAACTCCAAAATTTTATCAATAACATACATACATTTCTGTATGCGCCGATATACTGAGTATTTTTCAATAAACTCAATATTATAGCTACGAAGTATGTTCCTGCCATTATGTTTTTTATGCACGAGAAACACTAAATTTTGATGTGAGTATTTGTTTATAATTTTTATATATCACTAACCTATAACTAATTCTAAATAATAATTGAAGTGCCTAAAATAAGTACATGTTTCCTACAATCTGTTATAGAATAATTAATTAACTGTTCAATATTATTTTTTCACTATTAGTTTGGATTCGAATTTATCACCCATATAGTTATAGAATAACTTACAATCAATTTATTTATATCTTATAGTGCCCTGAGGATGGTAATAAATTATACCGAAACGTCGGCAAGTTAATACAATAGTGTTTTAATTACATTGGACCTAATAACCCAAAAAATTTGTACTTAGTATTCAATAGTATAGTTACTTACCACGTTTACTGGTATACCCAATTTACAAGAAAAAATGTTATATTTTAGATCAAACTCGTAATCAAGAAAATATCAAAGTACTTTTTGCACTAGCGCAAAAAGTAAGTTATTTTTTCCACTATTGCAGAAAGTAAAACTTTTGGCACTGTAAATGGTGTTAAAGGAATTAACTTTTTGCACGATCGTAGAAAAAAGATTTTTTTGTTGTTTGAATGGTAACCGATCAGAGAAACATAATCTCCCAGTATAATATTTTTGAATTATTGAAAAAAAGATTTGTTTTTACTAAATTCAACATCTTATACTTTGAAATCCATTCGTTTTCCAATATATGTTTATATGACTAATTACACAAATTATTATTTTTACTTTCTATCTAATATATCTAATATAAGGAAGTATAGTAGTAATCGTGATTTTGTTTCGATCTCAAGATTTTGATTGATATATACGTTTTGAATCCTCCTGAATCCATTCTGACTATTTTCCGAATGATGTCTGTTAGTGCGTGTGTGTGAATGTGTGTGTGTGTGTGTATCCGCAATAACTCAAAAAATACTAAAGGGAGACTTCCCAAATTTGGCAGTTAAGATTTTCAACAACATTTTAGGTGACATGTTAAATTTGGTGAATGTGGTACCACCAGAGGAGACATGATGAATTGAAGAAGAAAAAGGTACAATTTCGGGAAAAAGAATTAAAAATTTTTATTGAATTTCTGGACAATTCTCAACGAATTATAATGAAAAAAACATAAATTTATGGAAAAAAAATCTGTCTGCATGTCCACGGGATCCAAACTTGTTTGTATTTGCCCTATATATACTCTTGATGAAAGATTATAAATCATGCCTACTATTTCAAGCCAATAAAATATATTTTATTAGCTTAGTACTTAAATAAAGCTGATGTAAACTGAAATATTTTACACATTTGGCCTCATAAAATGAGGTTAGGATAAATTTAACCGTTTGTCAATTGAAATGTTTAGTTTAGTTACAAAAATGTCAATGCCAATAAGAAGAAATTATTAAAATATATGACATATATATTATTGATACTATCAAATAACGCTGATAATTAATTATTTAAAAATTTTAATGAAACATTTCAAGGTACGCTATTAAAATTTAATTGAGGTAAGTGAGGAATTAAATAGAATGATTTTTTTAGATCAGGATGATATACTGGTATAAGAAAGTTATGTGCTGACCACATCAGTTATTTAGTTATAGTATCCTCTGGCAAAATTTTCCGGTTTAAATTTAGACCACACTGTATATTATATAAAATATTATTTATGAGTATGTAATGTATATATGTATATACGTATAAAACATTTAAAATCCGTACATCGAACCATCAATGATGTTAAATTTGGACCATAGTATTAATATTCGTAATGTTCGGTATATTAAATAATAATTTCATATTCACTGCGCTGCGGCTTGAATACAGAGTCAAGAGTCCTAACGCTAAGTTCCAATGTAGTTGAATTTTTAAAAAATATGAATTATTAAATGAAAAAGAGACAACAAGAGCTACTACAGCAGATACGAATCTTAATGAAATATTAATAGCTTTATACAGCAATATAAGCCAAAGTGTATTATGTTTTAAATTTTAAAAAGAATATCGCAAGGGAATCGATATGCTAAAATTTAGTTATATGGAAGTATTTTTACTGCAAAAATTTAGGTAGATGGTACATTTTATAAATGTGTCATTCATTCTTAATTACGCTTTATTAGAAAGCTATATTTACAGGGAAGTATATTGGACAATATTTTTCCTTTATTTCACAGCTAAATTAATTTGGGCGCATTAGTTTCATGAAACCGGGGATCACTGTCACTAAATATCCGTACTGTATTATGACAGTAAAATTTATTTATTTAGAGTACAAATTAAATACATTCCCACATAGCACATTTTATACATAATATAGGTACATGATTGATATTAAACTACAATTCAGTCTATCTGCGGGCACACTAATTGCTTGGAAGAAAATTTATTTAATTTGTATATCCTTGTTAATGTATTTTAAGTGAAATTTTCTCTAAATTTTTATTCTTACTGTATTAAGCCAGGTTTACCAATGTTTGTGGTGTTTATTTTTTCATTATACAAATATTTCTGTGATGGTTTTTGACAATATTCAATATTAACGTAAACAGATTATTCTAAAATGCGACACTTTATTTATGCATAGAACAGATCACTTTTTCATTAGATGGTTACATTTGTTTGTGTTTTTAATTAGGGAACTAAAATGGATTTTAAATTTAGTTTCCGAAATAAAAACAGAAAACATTTGATTTCAAATTTAGTTGAATGAATTTTTTGCATATACGTGATATTAACCTATATTTTATAGTAATTTCAAGTACATTATTATGTTATGTGGGTTTAATAGGGAGCCAGGCATGGTCTAATTGCAGTGGCGTGTTCTCCATGGAATCTAGGGAAGCACAGCTTCCCTTACAAGAATCATACAATGAGAAATATATTATTTATTTTCTTATTGCTCCCAATCTCTTTTTTCGCCGACGCTTATTAACACGATATGTGTCAAAATAAATCATTTAAAATGCGTTATAAAGTTTCAATGCAGTAGGTTTCCAACTTCACGATGCCGATACCGCTCGAATGGCTCCGAAGTGAGTTGTTTGAGTGTAAGCTGTTTTCTCACAGCGTACTTAAATACGGTAAATGTGTATTGTTTTGTAAGTAATCGCGAGCGTGTATTAGATGTACAATCGAGACGTTTTGTTTATTTCAAGTTTGCTTTGGTGGTTACCCTGCATTATTAATGTTTATATTGTCTGGATATTGAAACTATTTATTGTTTAAAATATAGTGCAATTATAATCGCAAGAAACGTAGAAACAAACTTAAAAGTAGTGCGGATGTAAGCTATAGGCTAGACAGCTTACATACTAAGCGTAATGGAGACACCGGGTCCTTCAACTTCGCAAAATAGTTCTGAATCGACGGAAACTATGTTATGAATGTCATATAATTGTGCAATTTAGTGATTTGAGAATTTTCAACTTATAATTTTGAAGGTAAAAAAACTTATTATTTTAAAAGTTAGGCCAACTACAACTTTAACAAAGTTAACCAAACACACTAAATTATATGTCAGACATTTGCAAACGGAATATTATCAAAAATTCACTGGTTGCTTTTATTTTGCTGGCCATGCTTTCTTTTCTCAAATGAAAAGAATTTGTGGATCAAAAAATGGATTTAAATAATTTGCACAAATTAATAAAAATACAAGTTGTATTAAGGAAAATACGGGGCGAAATAGAAGAAACTTTGTTTATTGCAATTATACTAGATGAAACTACTGACGTTAGAAATACTTGCCAGTTATCGAAGGTTGTACGTTATATTATAAAAGAAGGTGACATTAAAGAATGCATTTTAGGATTTTTAGACATTTCTATGCAAAGGACAGCAAATGCTTATTAGTTGCGCAGAGTTACAACGGACCGGCAGTAATGGCCAGTGAATTAGGGGAACTATATGCTAAAGTAAGACAAACTTTAATGCACTTTTTATACACTGTATGGCGCATCGATTACATTTAGTGTTACAACAATCTGTTAGCAGTATCAAGGAATGCAAGGTGTTTTTTTCTGCTTTAAGAGGAATCGCATCATTTATCTCAAAATCGTCAAAACGGACGAGTGCTTTAGATTCAGAGGTTCATAAATGAATGTCCAATGTAGCTGCAACTCGATGGAGTTATAATGGTATATTGATGCAAAATGTGCGTGAATATCGCAAGCCACTTATAGATTTTTTGGAAAAATATTAAATCACCTGAAGGAATGGGAACACAAGACAGTAGTTTGTTATTGAGGTTATTCAGACATGTTAAAAACAGACACTAACTTTAATATTTTGCTTCTCGTTTTCTCTGAAATATGTCCGTTTTGAGATAACGCAGTTTTACAAAATAAATCAAGTAATATAAATTTTTGCATAAAAAAGATCCAGGAACTCAAATTAATTGTTTTGTCGAAGATAGAACAATTTGTTCGCCTATGGAAGAAATAATTGTCAACATTTCTACACACACGGATACCAGATTCAAAAATTCAAAATTTTTAGAGAACAAATTTTAATGGCCATACTACTACAATTCCAGGAGGTGCGTTTGACTCTTTGAAAAAGAAATTAATCACAATATTTTGATTATCCTACATTGCAGTCCCAACTCTCAAGGGTTATATCCCGAGTGCATCAAGTTTAATCGCTGTGTACGTCACATAATTTTAAAAATTTTGCTTAGCAAATGACTTGAACGAATATTAATTTGATATTATCTAAAATTATCATAAACGAAACCATTTGCTCAAAAGCAAAATTTTAAAAATTGTGACGTACACAGTTTAAGTGATTAAAACTGATGCACGAGGGATATATGTACAGATTAGCTCCAGAATAGAAATCGTTATAGACAATAAAATGCACAGTTTTTATTTTATTAATTTTTATTTATTTCATAACAATTATAAAGTACAAATTAGATTGACAATTCGTTTCATTTCTTAATGAAGAGACAAGTCAAATTAATTATTTTTCGTTGCATTAGTACAATTGATAAAAAAATACATTTTTGTTATATGATTTGAACTTGTTTTTCTTCATTAATGTTTTGAATAGTAGTATGTTCTGATGTTGCCTTAGAAGTGCTTGATTCGTTTTGTATTTCATTTGGATTACATCTTAATTTATTTATCACGTTTAAATTATGTATGGCATCTATTTGCAAATACGGTTTTATCGAATTTGCACTTCCATGGCCGGTTATTTTGATAAGCTGTTGCTTTTGTGTTATATTCCTTATTAAGTTACTGACAGCCGTGGCTCGATTTGAATGATTAGTTATTTTTATAGTTGTATCTAAACCGATTTGTGCGGCTGTTCCTTTGTCCATTTGTACAGTTCATTTCTCCCAATCGGTGAATTTTTGTACCAATAGGAATTTCGTATTTATTCCAGTACCTATTGCATGTCAGAAATAAACGATTTGTTGTAATATTAGAACCCCTCTTGGATAATAGTTGTTTATATAGCCTTACAGCACATAGATCGGTATTAATTTCATTAGGTGTTAACCATTTAATATCGGCGCATTTCTTGTCACCACCTTGTGTGGTCTTACTAATCACAGGGTAACATTCTAATCGTCCTAAAATGGCAAAAGACTTAGTTAAACAGTCACAAATAAAAAGTGAGCCATTTTTTACCTATTATCTGTTCTCTGTTATCAACTTCTTCTTTAAAGTGATTTGTTACGCAATACGCGATTTCTCCGCCTCTCCAAGCGAGTTCAACTGCGATAATATGGAAAAGTTTCTTTTCTAGTTCTTCAGGAGTGTTTTCATTCCAAAGCATTATCATTATTTTATGATCTTCTGAATCTAACGCAACTGAAGAGGCTTTTCTTTTCGTGATATTTTTTCTGTAAATATCTTCTTTTAGCATTACGAGCATCCGTAGCGCACTGAATATCCTTAAATGGACCGAAAATGACGTATTTTAAAAAATACATTTCTTGAAGCATTTTTGTAGTTATGTTCCACATGGTTTTTATCACATTTTCCTTATATATAAGCTTTACCATCTCTCCGTCTCATATTGAAATCCCAGTCTTTAAGTACCAACGCAATATAATCTATGGTTGTAGTGGCTTTAAATTGGTATCCTGTTTCATTACAAAAATCAGTAAATTGGCCCCATACCGATTTGTGCGTTTTTGTTGTGTTAATAGGAACGCTTCTTAAGATTTCTTTGTCAACTTTGAAAAGTGAAACATTTCCGAAACGAGTACTTTCTTTATTTACTTCCATTTGACGGTGTAGGTAAGTATAAATTACACTGATAAATCAAACTATCAGAATTGTTAAGTCGGTGAGTATCGCATAGCAACGGTAGGCAAAATCTTACTTTACATGTCAAAAATAAATGAACAGCTAAGTGAAAAATAACCGATTATTTTTGCAAGATAATCACTTATTCAAGCAAGTCACGTGGTATAAATTTTATGTTTGTTATTGGTTAGATTTATAATGAAGGAAATAATGAGTGATATACAATACATCGAAAACTATTAATATAAATAGTGTTTGTGACTTACGGAAATCCCTTAATGATTGTGGGCTAAATCAAGCTTGCCTTGAGATTCTTAAATTATATGAATTTACTTTCACTATTCCCGCCACAAGTGCATCGACCGAAAAAATAATTAAAATCTTCATTAGAAATTCTACCGGTCAAGAAAGACAGACTAATCTAGTACTATTATCCATAGAAAAGGAACTAATTCAAGAAATGTCAATAGAGCAAAAATGTTATGATGATATTATTGATGAATTTGCAAAACGAAGCCGGGGAATCCTGCTAAATTTTAAATAAGGTAGGTATTTATTTTATAACAGCTTCCCTGTTTATAAAAGTCACGACACGCCACTGTCTAATTGTCTCTTCCCTCCCACCAAATCTGTTTGATACGATTGTAGGATTAAGAATCCAGTTAAGATTTATTTAATTAATAATTTTCCTATAGAGCCCTATAAATTTTTTACCGCTTTGTAGAAAAATTCATTGAACTGTAATTTGAGGAAAGATAGAGAAAATACACAAAGCATGATGTTTATTTTACAATTGTACCTATTACAAAATGTATTCGTTAAAATCGCCTGAATATTGGTGAGAAAAAATCTAAATGCTCATCCTTTTCATTGTGAGCATAAAAATGGTTTATATTATTTGTACTGAAATTTATCAATGGGTGATTGAATTTGGGGTATTCTGGTATCTAGAATAGGGAACTTGCAAAATTTTTTTTTACTTCATAAAAATGTTTACAATACTAAAAAATAAGATAAGCAAAATATGACGCCTTAATTCCCAATAATAAATTTGTTATAAATTATTAAAGTTTCGCGCGCGAGCGAACCATTTCAAATAGGTTCAAAAGCGCGGGAGTGGTCGTGACACCACACCATACAATTTACAAACGACGACGGGGATCCCAGCACTCGACCGCTTGATTTCAGATAAATTTTAAGTGTATACTTAAAATGGAAACAAGAACTCCTTATTTTAAATATTCCATTGTACCGTTGTGTAAGAATACTACAATGAAACTGCCAGACAAAGTATTTATAATATTGCCAGAAGATAAGATTCGTCGATCAAAATGGCAAAACGCGTGTAGAAGAAATGAAAAAGACATTTCACAGAGCAGTAGGTCTCTACATGTGTGTGATCATTTTAATGTAAGTACATTATTAAATACTATATGTCTATCTACTAGTTTTTCGCAGGCGGGCAATAAAATATTCCGAATTCCGAATTATTGAATTTTAATTAGGGTAGGATTAAAGAAAGAATGTGTATACAATGTTCAAAAATAAGATTAGTAGATAGAATGTAATTTAGTGATACTAAGTAAAGGTAATTTCCTGGTGCGAAAGTAAACAGCTATTTATTATTATACTCTTCGCAAATATGATTACGAAGAGTACCTATATTGCATTTGATCGGGACATTTCTAAAATCGTTAATATCGCTCGCAGAGAAAAAATCGTTTTGTTCGTCATCGAATTCTGAACTACTTTCAAAATGTCCGTCTGTTCATCTGTCCGTCCGTCTGTCCGTCTGTCACGTTTCTTGTAAGCACGATAACTAAAGAAAGAAAAGTCCGATCGAATTGAAATTTGGGCTATAAGTTAGTGTTAGCTAGAGGAAGAAATCCATTGTTTTTGAAAAAATCAAATAGTAAATAAAAAAGTTATAGGACATTTTATTTAAAAATATGAATCTACAGAGGGTTGCAATTTTCAATGTGCTACTAAAATTGAAGTAATTTTCTATAGACACCAAAATGCTGTAAAATATACTACCACAAATTTCGCCTACGCAGTCGGCATCATCGGGAGATGAAAAAAAGTTGAAAATTGAATATGTGATCAATATATTATGTATTGTAAGAATGAATCTTAGTTTATACTATAAAATATACTGCCACGCGTTTCGCCAATACAGTCGGCACCATCGGGAGAGAAAATTAAATATGTAGTCAATACATTAGGTATTGTAAGAATGAAGTTTATAAGACAAACACAAGATTCTTTTCAAAAAACTGCGAAGAGTATCCTACAGAATGTGCAACAATTATATAAAAGTTCAATAACACTACTGTCTGCGAGGAGTAACATGTTTACCTCTAGTATATATAGTATATTGCAAATACCTTTCCCTTGCCCTTTAATTTATTCTATTCAAATCTTACATTTATCTATTATGTGCATAACACGACACAATCACTTATTTCCCTTGCCCCAAAACATAGTACGAAAATACCTACGATAGGTAATTATACATTTGCGCAACATTTCCTTTGCAGCAAATGTCTTCTATAGAGACACTTTACACGTGTGTACAAAAAAAAAACACGAAAAATATAGAAGTGGCTGTTGTAAAGAATTACCCTAAATTCTTTCAAACATAAGACTAAGTCTGCTAAAAATGCTTAGTTGCGACTAAGCATTTTGTAGTTATTTCATTTTATTCCGTGATCAAGTCATAACTATTTTATGTTTATAAATTATTACTAAAAGCTAAAAAAATACATACTTCTCTGCCTTGACCCCGCAGACCTCTCCAAGGGAAAAACTTTCACTATTTTGTATAAAAGATGCCACCATAAACATATCCACTTTAGGCAAATTATCAGATTGGCCCTTTGAAAAACCTTGTTCAGTCATTTTAAAATATCTGTACAACTACAATAAGCGGTACTATAAAACACAATTATATATTTATATTAGAACAGTCACTAATAAATCAACCACAGTCTAATAACACCATATTGTACATATGTTTATATAGAATGTCATACTTTGTTAATTTGTTTGTATTATTATTTTTAAGTGTTTTATGAATGAATTGATTTTTAGTTTTCTTTTTTCTGTATATAATATATGTATATATTAATATAAATCTTACTCTGTACCCCATACAAGTGGTAAATAATCTACTTAATTGTGAATAAAGATTTTAAATTGGAATTGGAATTGGTAGACATCTGATTGTGTTGCTTCCCGGCGCGACGACTACCGAATATTGTATGGTGTGACGTCACAGTCAATAGTAGCTCGTTTCGGGCCACTTCAATTTTATCGCTGTTTAGATCCTTCATACTGATCGCGTGGAATTAGAAATCTTATTTTTTTTGTGAAGTACACGTTTTATTACAACATTACGCTATGTTTTTTAGTATTATTTTTATTTTTTAAAATTATAGGCAAGTTCCCTATTGTATAAATTACTAAAAGACATCAAGGCACAAGGATAAAATATTACAAGTAAATATTTAATTACATATTGATCAAACTGAATGTTTTAGATAAATTACTAATCAAATAGAGTGCCCCTTAACTGAATTTGCTCACTACAAAATTGTCGTGGCTATAAAAATATTTAGTCAGTTGTTCAACACAGAAATACGAAAATATAATTCTGTTATAAATTTATGACTGTGCAAAAAATTATTACCAAGCGGATCATTTAAAAAAATATGTGTCTAAAATACGGTCCATACTTAAACTACTTCTTCTGCGTAGCACAAAATCTAAATGACCGAGTTTATTCAATTGCAGAAATAAATTTGTCGCTCAATTCCGAGTTTATTGATACATTTAAGAAGGCAATAGTCGTTTAAAGCGATTCTTGGTTTGCCCAATAAAATTCTCTAATAAACGGAATCTTCTTTTCGCCGTCTCTGCCTATTTTCTTTGTTACCAAAATTGAATTTATTTTAAATCACTATTAGAGAAATTATTATCAGAGATGAATATTAGAAGCTTCTAGAATAAACGAGTGACATTTTTTATTTAAATATGTTTTTAAATTCATTTAGTAGGATACATACAGGGTGATTCCGAAATAAACCGAAGAAGAAGAATCTCTAGCTTATGACAGAGTATATTAAGCAATTTTTTTCATTTTTGGTAAGTTTCAGGCAAATAAAGAAAGTAATAAATTATCCCCAGTTATCGACGCCCCTAATAACAGCAAATAAGCTTATTATTTGTCCGATAAGTAAGGAATAGCAACTTACATAATCCATACCTACAGAGCAATAAAAAATTATCGCATGTCTCTGAATAACGTTAAAATGTAACAACTATTATGTAAATGTGCCGACGCACACCGATCTCATTTTAAGGCAGTATTTTTATTAAGGAGCTTCTAATAATTAATCAGTACCCACAGTACCTTGTGGAAGAGAATCTCACTCAGAAATGTGCAACACCCCCGTCCAATTGCCGTCATAACACAATTAGCTGGGGGTTGGCCTCTTTTAGTTTAAAGAAAACCCAGATTTGGTTGAAGACCAAGAAATAAACAAAAAAAGTGACTGATTCTTCTGACCAAATATAACTATTCACTGGAGACGAAGATCTTACGTAACTTCAAATGGGTTAGTCCAGCGAAGAATCGCCAAACGACTAAGCTCTTAATGGGTTCAGTGTCAGTTTGAATCGCCACTGTCAGTACTGCAGTTACCCTTGAGAAAAAATGCCAGTTATATAAAATATCGTTCTCCTGCTCCACCCCGTATATACTGATCAGTTCCATCCACCAGTTACCCTCTTCTCTTGGTCCAGGTATTTACGTAAAAAGGGGATGATTTTATGAGATCAGTATTATAGGCAAAACAAAGTAAAAAGCTGTGACGTTTGAATTGTCCAGCTACGTAGAAAAAATATGAGAGTTAACACAAATTTACAGAGTAAATTGCAAACTAAACACACTAGGATCGGCATTCCACAATATTTTAGGAAGTTGAACTTCAACTAACTTAAGTATCAATAAAAGTTACGATAAATAGAAAAAATACTAGTCGAACAAATAAACTAGGTGTAGCTATGACAATAAACAAAGTGAAATAGGTATTCATTATATGTTAAGATATTTTTTACTAAAAGAAGGTAATCTTCAAGAAAATAGATTTTAAAATATCTGTATGCAGACAGACAACTAGAGAGATAACGTAAATAAATATTTGCTAAATATAAAACAATATGATAATTTTCAAATTAAAGGTAACGTTAAATTAAATTATTTATTAGTTCCTCGTAGAGAGGTAATAATGTATTCCAGATAAAGTTAAATAATGATATATAGCCTGACTATATGTTTACTGCAGATAATCAAAATTCAAAAGTTAACCAATTGTCAAATAACTAGGTAGGTATCTTTGCTGGAGAACTAAGCAAGGCTCCACTAGAGCAGCGTTCCTGACTAAATACTACGTAAACGTTCAAGTAAGCATTCGATATTTTAAATTTAGAAAAATCTTACGTTACTGAGATCTGGTTGGTAAATATATGCACTGGTATAAAATGATCTACCACAAAACAAATGCACAACATTAGATAATTTTCACAAAGGTTATAAACAAATAGGTTTAGTCCAAAAAGGTGTACCAATCTCCAAATGTCACCAGTCACCACTTTTCACAGAGCTACCAACGTAGCCAAGTGACCTAAAACATCAACAGACAAAGACAAAAAACAACTAACTACGATACAAAATGGCGACATCCGTTGCCGGGTAAATCTAAAATTTATAGTAGCCGAAAGCTAGTTTAAATTAGCACACGAAATTATTACAATATCAGAGGGATATTAGATAAATTGCCAACAAGGCACGATAAATCGATACTAATTAATATTAATGATGGCTGTTCCAAAGAACAACAAAGGGGAACTGATCACCGAAAAGCAAATTCTCCCAAGACGTAAATTAAGATAAATACGGTATAATATTATTATAAAAATTACCTCAAAGGTATGTTAAATCAAAATAGTAACTTTTTAAATAATGATGATCATAAAATTACACGATAATACCAGAAAACATATAAATTTCACCAGACTGCTGAACTAGAGATGTTGTCTTCAGAACGCTACATTAGTAAGAAGGAAGTAGCACCGTCGTGTTCTGTTACCTAAATTCGATTATAGTTTGGGAAGAGACAAACATTTCAAAGTACAGTATGAGCAATAAAGACAAATAGATATTTAGGCATTTTTCATAAGTGCAAAAATCTACCAAACCAATTGTTCCAGTGGAAATCAGTGGCGCCATCTGGCAGAAACAATTTTTCGCGAAACACAACAAAGTGGAATGAAATAGCTTGCAATTTCATTACAAATGAAAGACGTTTTGTTCGTTAATTACACAAATCAGCTGAACTTCAATTAAACCATCACTCAAATAGAAATTAAAACAAAGTTTCCATTTAGAATATAACCTAGTATGTTTGTTGTTTCCGACAGGGAGTCTGTCAATTGGGAAACAAATGTCATTAGGACCAATGTAATTAAGAAAATAGTTTGTTTGGTAGTTGTATATAGTCATACCATACGTCAGTCTTGATTGAATCTGTCAGCTGGCCAGCTTTGTGTAGAAAAGTCAGAGATGTACAGATTAAATAATTTTGGTGAGAGCACCGACCCCTGTGAACGCCCGCGAGAATGTCCCGGGATGTTGCTGCCGCTCATATGAAGAGTGAATGAGTTTGGTAATATATTCAGAAAAGTGGTATTCGTGTAATTTATAAATAAGGCAGAAGATCCAGACTGTATCAAACGCTTTCTCTAAATCTAAAAGCACCATTACTGTGCTATTCCCAAGATTGTAGTGCACCTTGATTTAACTTACTATTCTGACCACCTGCTGCTGCTGGTATATTTTCTCTTCTTGATTCCAAACTGATATTATCCACGGATCAAGAGGTTATTATTAAAAGTGTTACCAGGACAATTTTCTTTACCAGCTTCACCAAAGCCGATAATAACGAGATAGGTCTATAACTACCAGCGTTCTTGTCGTTTTATTGGGTTTCAAGATAGGGATGACCACAGCACCTTTCCCTGAAGTGGGCAGGTGCAGATTAGAATAGATTGATGTAATATACATAATCTACAATACAGCTTTCTTAGGCAGATTTTTGAGAATTTTGCATTCAATACCATCTGTACCACTTAACGCTCTAACCCTCTACTCTATCGAACTTGGTAACTGTGCTACCCTGATACTCAATAACACAAAATTATACAGCACAATATTTTTATTTTAACTGACTATACTCTACCAATAATGCGGAGTAACTAACCCCTAACATACAGATAACGTTCACAGTCGGAATCAATCCTCGTGTGAATCATCATTACACAACCTCTTTTCTTACAGGTCTCCACAGTAACAATATTGTTACGTATTTGCTATCCACACACCTATACTAGTAGATTCGTTGGTTGAAAGTCCAGGTAACACTTACTCACTACTTTATTTACTAATTAACAATTAACAACAATAGATTAATTATTGTCTTAACTATAATCACATTTGAACACATATAAGTCTCTTTTTTATTTCATCTTTACTCGTTCACGTTCAACTTAAGACTGAGTCTCGGCCCACCGTGCATCTTATTTATACATCCATTCACACGGTCTAGAATATTCCTGAATATTCCTGCCGTTCTCGTACAATTCTAGTCTCATCTAACTAGTCTACACAGTCCAGTGGCGTAACACTGCCCCTTCCTTAAGCCTGAAGGTCCCGATCAGGCAAATCATTGTCCCCTGCTTACTTGGCCAGTCTCTCTATATGCACCACCGTCATCCTTGATTTTGGACTTCCCTGAATTCGGTATACGACGTCGTTTAGTCTGGTGACGATAGTGTATGGTCCTTTCCAAGGGTGGTGAAGCTCGGGGACCTGCCTTCCTTTCGTTCTGGGTTATATAGCCAAACCAACTCTCCCACCTGGCACCCTCCTTAATTGGCCTTAAGATCATAACAAGCCTTCATACTTGTTATTGCAATTCGCTTAAAAGGAGCCCTGGCGTTATATTACTTATTCCTTATTTCTGGGTCCATTCTTGCTGCGCAAACTTCACATTGGCGGCACCAAGCCTCCATATCTTGATGACTGTTTACACAGTAGAAATATTCTCTTACTTTTGTTAGGGTTTTGTTGATGTCAAAATGTCCGTTACACGTTCCATTATGCACTTGCTGAAGTACATTTGATACGTAACACTTGGGGATTACCAATTTCAAAGTAACTTTCCTTCCATCTGGACTTTCCCACGCTCTCTTCAGCAGTCTATCCTCTACTCTGAGGGAGTCAGATTATGCCCATAAAGCCCTCAGCCCCACTGACTTAGTTGAAATGTCCTTCCAATCGGGTCGGATTCCTTTTTGTTTCCATTTCAGAATAGAACCAGTTTCCTTATCGTTTAACTGTGCTTCACTTAACGACTCTTTTGTCCAATAATCGGGAGCATCAATCTTAACGGTATTCATTATTTGTACATTTCGCTGTTTTTTCTCACGATAGCAAGGCTTACAGTCTTTCTGACAGGGTCTTTTCGAAAGGCCATCTGCCATATTCCCCGAAGTACCAGCTCGCCAGTTTTCTTGCGTCTCCATTGCTGCGACATTTACCCTCTCAGGAATGTGCTGACGACAGTTACTCTGAATATAGCCCACTCTGCCACACTTATAACAGCGCATGCCTCCTCCACTCCTTTGCTGTTGGTTTTGTCTCTGCTGGAGATTCGAGTTTATGAGTAGTTGCATGGTCTTTTGTACTTCGGACATTACATCTTGGATGTTGAGCTCATGACAGTTCCTCTTAATATGGTCCAATTTGCTACACTAATAACAGCAGATACCTCCATTCGGGCTACCGCTATTTTGTTGCTCTCGTCTCGTTTGGGAATTTATCTTTGTCAATAGTTGTGCGGTCCCTAGTTACAGTAGTTACCTTCTCTCTTAATTGTTGTTTGAATTGGGCTAATCTCCTCTAACTTCAGTTATTTCCCCTTACCCTTAACTTCACTGACCTCTTCTTTAACTTCATTAACTTGTCCTTCGACTTCACAGACTTTCCCTGCGACTTCAGTGACTTTTTCGATAACATCTCCTTTAAATTATTCATGAGGGAGAAAATGGCTGCCTGCTGTTCGTCTAGGCTTCTTTTGAAGTCTTCTCTTTCCTCGAGTCGCCACTTTTCTTGATCTTCAAACATTTTTCTTAATTCTTCCTGCCGTCTTCTTTCTTGATCTTCGATAATTTGTCTTTGTTCGTCTTTCTCATTCTGCAGTATTCTTTCTTGTTTTCTTTTTCTTCCTGTCGTCTTCTTTCTTGTTTTTCATTTTCTTCTTTCGTCTTCTGTCTTGTTTGTAGATCCGTTGTAACAATGCTGCAAGCATGTCCTGTGTTTGCTTCTCCGCCATACTTTTCTTTGTTGGCATTAACTCACGACACGTAAATCAATTCTAGAATAAAGTTTATTACACTATAAAGTCCGTAAAATGTTGTATCACGTCTATTTCAATAATGGACTGTTCCAGAAAAATCTCGAAACAGCAATTAAAAGTCTTATTTAGAGTCTATACTTCTTTTGTGTTGACAAAATTCACTTATCTCCACTAATTGTGCAATGGAATGTACGAGAATTTTCACGAAATATCACTAATAAGTCTTGTTTTGATTCTATAACACGTTCCCGTTAACACAGCTTACGTATTTTCTGTAGTTTCCAAATCGAATGTTCAAGAATTGTCACTAAAAGTCACTTATAGTCTTGTTTTTAAGTCTATAACACGTTCCCGTCGACACAGTTCTCATATCTCCTGTAGTTTCCAAATAGAATGTTCTAGAATTTTCCCGAATTTGCACTAGTAGTCCTTGTTCTCAGTCTACAACACGTTAGTACTAGCGGCGCTCGCGTATTTGCAGCTATTTCAAAATCGAATGTTCTAGAAACTTCTCGAACATTCACTTTAAAGTCACTATTCAGTCCAGAAATAGTCCTCCAAACACTGTCCAGTAGCTTATTTCTCCGTGTTACGACTAGTTTCGAGAAGAACACTGTATAATCTTTTCGAAAATTCCAGAAATTTCTCTTCCAATCCACTTCCTATACCAAATTGTTATGTGTTTGCCATCCACACAAACACTTATACTCGTAGATTCATTGATTGAAAGTCCAGGTAACACTTACTTACTATTTTATTTACTAATTAGCAATTAACAACAATAGATTAATTATTACTGTCTTGACTATAATCACACTTGAACACATATGTCTCTTATTTATTTCGAGTCTCGACCCACCGTGTGTCTTATTTATACATCCATTCACACAGTCTAGAACATTCCAGATTATTCCCAGCCATTCTCGTACAATTCCAATCTCATCTAACCAGTCCACACAGTCCAGTGGCGTAACAATATTATAAAATATATTAAGCATTCTGCTACTCAGTCATATTTAAAATTTATGAGCTAACAAATTCTTGATAAACTGCATGATCTATATTTGACTAATTTGAGATTGTTAGGTCAACATCAGTGATATCTCATCTGAATCGTAAACATTCTGATTCATCCGGTAATTAATCCCATTATTTACAGTAAAAAAGAAAATGGCTATTACCATTAATTACGGTAAAGAAAATGGTAATTTACCTAATTAATTACCATTTTACATCACTGACGCCATTCCATTTAGTCTTTAAAGCCATTTTATGCTCCTCAACAAATTTTGATATTCACGAAATAAAATGTTTATTTTCAGCCTTTTATTACATTAATAAGAATAAAACTTGAATTAAGCTTAGTAGTAGAGCATATTTTCCTGCAGATATAAAATAAGTAGCTATTTCGAAAGGAAAATTAGTTGACTCTGGTAGTTTTACTGTACTACGTGACAGATCTTGAGTAGGTATTCGACAAACTTACTTTTTAAGTACTGTTTTAAATAAGAAAACTTGTTAAATTACTCCGTTTTAATTAGGAAGAGTATCAACTACATCTAACATGTTTATACCATAAAACAAAATTGTGACATATATAAGCAAATAAGGTTACAAAGTAAAACTTCCTGTTTCTAATAAAATAAGGAAACGCAATTTAGCTGAGCTCCACAATAAATCGTAGATACTTCTAATTTAAGCTAGATTTTACGCTCACCGTGTTATGTTATTTTAGAACGAATGGTGTTTTTAAGAAGTTGAGGTTGTTCTAGATAAATTTAAAATTTTATCGCCTTAGGAAACATATTTAAACTGCAGCGATGACATGTACATATATTACATACATATTATCATACAGAAATTTTAAAGCAGTAAAAATGTATCTAGAGCAATAAACAGGATATTTTTGACACGTCTGCCATAACCTCATGAGGAAGTTCCTCAAAAAAAATTAGGACACACGCCTTTTTTGTTTTTCCAAATTATGATTTAGGGGGCGTACAGACCCCTAAAAGAGGGCGTGAATGCGTTCTTTCTTTTAGTTTCAGCAATCGCTGGACAATCATACCATAGCCTTTGAATCTCGCGGGTGTCGCATCAACAAATCACCCACAGCCACTCCCCACATCCCGGAGTATTAGTGCCTATAGATCCCAGAATCCCAGTAAACAATAACCAGTAGCTTATCTCTCATTGTTGCCAGGCCTCGTCGCCGGACACCTTCAAGAGCCGCTACTCTGAAACGCTACTCTGAAAAGCATCAGTGTAGTAGTGGCCGTTAGAGCGGACTGTTATGGTATCAGCGAAATAAAATATAGCTCGTGGTGTAAGTGCTTTACGCATAATTGGTTTACTGTGACAATTTTATGCATTTTATTTAATTTTAAAATGGGGGACGATAAAAAGCAGGAGGAATGGTTTGCTCATGTAAAGGGTGTACAAATAAAAGTTATTTGTAGAAATGAAAAGTTTTATTCATTTCCTCTTGATGCCGAAAGGTAAAAGAAAAACTGTTATATTATGCAAGCATAAAACATATTAATTTTAGTATAAGAGTTAGGTATTGTTTTGCAAAGACAAGAACCATTAATAATAATAATAACAATAATAATAAATAAATTTATTGTGCAAAAAATTATACAATAAATTACACAAAGGGTAGAGAGCTCAACATAGTTGATTTTCAGCCCTCCCCCGTAAAAAAATAAACGAAAAAATAAACGAAAATACACTTAATAATAAAAATAATACATGTATGACAATAAACATAATAACTTACAAGTAAGTATAAGATATTAGACAAACATTGGCAAATAGACGTAATAATAACAAATAATATATGTATAAGAAAGAATAATATAATAGTATACAAGTAATATCATAGTATAATGTATCAATCAGACAGTGACAATTTAACTAACGAACTAGTAACCACAGATTAGCGCAATACTTATAGCTAAGAATTAAACAGAATAGTCTTGACCTCTTTTTTATACATACCATAAGACAAGCGTAAAAAATCGAAATATTCGTTTAATTCAGAGGGGGCACAATATGAAAAACTACCCTCAAACTTCCTGGTACTATGCTGAGGTATGGTATAGTTGTTGATTCTAACGTTTATATTATGTATTTCAGATCGTCTTGAGAGCAATTCTACCAAGTAGTCAGGGGTATTAATTATTGTTCACTACTTTGTACAAAAATTGACAGAATAATAATTTAATTCTATTTTCAATTTTAAGTTCACAGTGTCTGTTTATGTGTGAAGTAATGTGTTCACGATAGTTTGTTATACAAATAAATCAAAAGCGTGCATTTTGTACCCTCTGTAATTTATTCTTATTTAGCAAGGTAAGAAAATTATAATGAACAACACAGCAATATTCAATTTTAGGATAAATTAAAGATTTAACTATTTTCACTTTTAGTTCTTCCGAATGAATGAAGTAATTTAGGATTATAAATTGAAAGTATAAATAAAATAAGAAACAGAATAAAAAAAATAAATCTTTGGTTTTGTATTTACAATTAAACGAATGCTCTTCTGCATCTATTTGAATAATTTTTAAAGATATTACAGAATAAATTTTAAAATTTGTGTATGTTGTAGACGAACTACAAATTAGTCATTTTATGAAGAGTTTAGTTATTTTTTAAATGACATTGGTGTTTTCGTTTTTAAATCCATATTTTTTAATTTAACACTGATAATTTCAGCCCGGCGGCGACGGGTTATTTTAGATTTATGTAAAGCAATATATAGCCGATTATTATTTTCTCACCCTTCAAAGTGAGGAAGGTAAGTATTCGTGAAAAAATTGAAAATTTTTATTGCATTTCTGGACGAATCTCGACGAATTATGACGATACACAAAATTTCAGACAGAAAAATTTTCTGTCTGTGTGGTTCGCGGTAGCAGCTACAGTTTTTGAGATAAAACTCTCAAATTTGGTACACACATTCCAGAGGTCAAGGAAGAGATTGAGTTCATTGATGAGCAAAATCAGTTCTTAAAATTTGAAATGTCAAAAAATATTAGTGACGTTTTTGAAACGTCAATTTGAAATGTCAAAAATTTTTTTTTGACATTTAAAATTTTAAAATATTAGTGATATTCCACCAATGTGACTTTTTTGAAACGTCCATTTGAAATGCCAAAAAAAAATATATTAATGACATTCCACTAATGTGACTTTTTTGAAACGTCAAAAATTACTTTTTCAAAAAAAATATTAGTGACATTCTCTCTCTCTCTCTCTCTCTCTCTCTCTCTCTCTCTCTCTCTCCTTATTGAGGGAGAAGCTTAATAGACGATGGACTAGAAAATTAAAATTCCCCATTTTGTGTTGAGCACAATGGTGAGAGTCCTTAGGGATATATCTTAGAGCACTGGTATCTTTACTGTGTATGTCAACTTATTTTCACTATTTCTAATTATTAACATCTAAAAATGGTAATTGTCCAGAGTTTTCAATTTCATAATGTGAATTTAACTGACGCGAAACGACTG
The DNA here is from genome assembly GCA_029963845.1 of Rhamnusium bicolor. Taxonomy (NCBI): domain Eukaryota; kingdom Metazoa; phylum Arthropoda; class Insecta; order Coleoptera; family Cerambycidae; genus Rhamnusium; species Rhamnusium bicolor. The sequence continues at coordinate 1,528,525 of JANEYF010000559.1, read as the reverse complement.
TTTAATTTAGATAGATAGATAGATAGATAGATAGAAGTTATCAATATCAGCGACTTTTGTATCGAACACTGCAAAAATATCATCCACATACCTAAGCCAAATCCTGGGGAAATACTCGAATTCTTCTTTTGCATCCGTCTCGAATCTATTCATGAAGAGACTAGCAATGAATGGTGACAAAGAGTTACTCATTGCTGCTCCTTCAAGTTGTTCGAAAAAATTATCGTTGAATCGAAAACAATTTTGTTTCATGCAAAGTTAGTGAATTTAAGATATTCTTTTACTAAATCTTGACTGAGATTATTTAATTCGAATAGATTTTTAAGGTAGTCCAAGGTCTGTGGTATTGGAATACTTAGAAACAATGAAACAATAGGTATGACAGTGGTTCATTCATCGGGAAATAAACTACAACAACTTTTAGGCAATCCAAAAGACAAAATTCAAAGAAACGAAAAGTCGGGGATTTACGAAATAAACTGTAGGAACTGTAATCAAAAGTATATTGGACAAGCTAGACGATCAATTCAAACTAGATTCAAAGAGCATATGGCCCATCTCAAATATAGTAGAACAGATAAGTCTAGTGTTGCCCAATATGCGTTTGAGAAAATCCATAAAATTGATATTAGCAATTTAAGATTAATTAGGAATGTAACAGATACAAGACAGCTGGATGCATTTAAAAGCTTGGAAATCACAAAGTGTAAAGACAGTATGAATAGTGACAGAGGGCCAATTCCAGAAAGCCCGCTTTATTAGTTAATGGGTCACGGTTCGTGAACCGTGACAATAGTTTAGGTATAAATAGGGTACATTATTAGCATAAGGTTAGTTTTAACCATCTCCAGATGATGCCAACTTAGTTGTCGAAACGCTCGTCGAGTGCAGTATATAGTGTTTTGGTGTTTCGTGGAAAACTACGTCAGTGTTAATAACTTACTTGATAAGTTAAATATATTACACTATAAAGTCCGTAAAATGTTGATATCACGTCTATTTTAATAATGGAATGTTCCAGAAAAATCTCGAAACAGCACTAGAAAGTGTTATTTAGAATTTCTCGTTGTTTTGCGTTGACAAAATTCACTTATCTTCACTAATTGTGCAATGGAATGTACGAGAATTTTCACGAAATATCACTAATAAGTGTTCTTTTGAGTTTATAACACGTTCCTGTTAACACAGTTTACGTATTTTCAGTGTGGTTTCCAAATCGAATGTTCAAGAATTGTCACTAAGAGTCACTTATAGTCTTATTATTAAGTCTATAACACGTTTCCGTCGACACAATTCATATATCTCCTGTAGTTTCCAAACAGAATGTTCTAGAATTTTCCCGAATTTGCATTAGTAGTCCTTGTTCTCAGTCTACAACACGTTATTACTAGCGGCACTCGCGTATTTGCAGCTATTTCTGAATCGAATGTTCTAGAAACTTCTCGAAAATCCACTTTAAAGTCACTATTCAGTCCAGAAATTCCTCCAAACACTGTCCAGTAGCTTAATTCTCCGTGTTACCACTAGTTTTTGAGAAGAACACTGTAGAACCTTTTCGAAAATTCCAGAAATTTCTTTTCCAATCCACTTCCGACACCAAATTGTTGTGTTTGTTTGTTATCCACGCAAACACGTATACTCGTATATTCGTTGATTAAAAGTCCAGGTAACACTTACTCACTACTTTATTTACTAATTAACAATTGACAACAATAGATTAATTACTGTCTTGACTATAATCACACTGAGTCTCGGCCCACCGTGCGTCTTATTTATGCATCCATTTACACGGTCTAGAACATTCCAGAATATTCCCAGCCGTTCTCGTACAATTCCAGGCTCATCTAACCAGTCTATACAGTCCAGTGGCGTAACAATATTATAAAATATGTTAAGCATTCTACTACTCAGTCATATTTAAAAGCTATCAGCTAACAAATTCCTGAGCAACTGCAAGATCTATATTTGATTAGTTGCAAAATTTAGTGAATTTAAGATATTCTTTTTCTACATCTTGACTGAGATTATTTAATTCGAGTAGATCCTTAAGGTAGTCCAGCGTCTGTGGTATTGGAATACCTAGAAACAATGAAACAATAGGTTTGACAGTGGTTCATTCATTCATCGGGAAATAAACTACAACAACTTTTAGGCAATCCAAAAGACAAAATTCAAAGAAACGAAAAGTCGGCGATTTACGAAATAAGCTGTAGGAACTGTAATCAAAAGTGTGTTGGACAAACTAGACGATCAATTCAAACTAAATTCAAAGAGCATATGACCCATCTCAAATATGGTAGAACAGATAAGTCTAGTGTTGCCCAGCATGCGTTTGAGAAAAACCATAAAACAGATATTAGCAATTTAAGATTAATTAGGAATGTAACAGATACAAGACAGCTGAATGTATTTGAAAGCTTGGAAATCACAAAGTGTAAAGATAGTATGAATAGTGACAGAGGGCCAATTCCAGGAAGCCCGCTTTATTAGTTAATGGGTCACGAACCGTGACCCCTGACAATAGTTTAGGTATAAATAGGGTACATTGTTAGCATAAGGTTAGTTTTAACCATCTCCAGATAATGCCAACTTGGTTGGCGAAACGCGCGTCGAGTGCAGTGTATAATGTTTGGTGTTTCGTGGAAAACTACGTCAGTGTTAATAACTTACCTGATAAGTTAAATTTGTTAATGGTCAAAATTATGCCTATTTATAACTCTGCTTGCATAATGTATCTGACAGAATAAGATTTTGATTTGTTGTTTAAAACTTTAAAATTAGTGGGAATGTTAACAGTACATCTTTGTATTGTTGGTGGTATATATAAAGTTTTGCTCAGCTTGCGCGCTTTGTTCGACCTTGAACAAAAACAGGAAATGTTCTTTTTTTAGTTTCTAAGTTTTTCTATAACTTTAAGTTTCAGTACGCTTGTAATGCTCATTTAAACAAAAAGGTTCTCCTATTTATTTGTACTCGTCAGAAGTTTATCTCATTAAAAAGCTATTAATTCTTTAACTAGAACTCCCAAAGAATTCGTAATGCCTTTGAAACGCGAGTTACTCCAATTTACCCTACACTCCGCTCTGAATATGATACACAATATAAATAATTCAAAAGTTGTTCTGTCCTTAATGTTACAGAATATGTAATGTAAAAAGTGAAATATTTCTGTATGACAGCAGCGTGGTGTTTTAATGATGATATCACAAAGCTCCCCATTATTTATACATCTTAAGCTGCGTGTTGTGCTAAAGTTGATCCTTTGAAGTGAAACGCGCACTGATGCCGCCGCCGCCGCCGTTGCTCACTTCACCTACAATGCTAATTTGAATGTGTAGAGATGTGCGTAGATTACATCGGAGTTAATTTTCCCACCTTGATGAATATTCACTACACTCTCGTCAGTTAGTCTTTTGACGTCACTTACTTTAGGATAAATGCCTTTCTTCGCTTTGTATGCCAACACAAACTCCTAGTTAACTGATAATGATGACTGGCTTAAAAGCAAGAAGGCATTATTTAGACGTAGTACAGTTTTTTTAATTAAAAGCTAACTGGTTTTACTTGTTGTTTATAATAAATGTCTTTTTTTCTAATATTTACTGAAATAAGGCACTTAATGCCAAGTGTGCTTTCTTGTAAAAATGTGAATAATATTTGGCAAGGATTTAGGTAGGTAATTCGTTAGTCAAACTTAACGGTCCATATCGCATTTTATATTCCAAACGGTAATGTATGACATTAACGTCTATATTTTAACTACTATTGTTGTTTTTACATATTTTTGTGGTTTACTCTACTCTGCGAGAACAAAATAAAGTTATCCCAGATTCCAATTGCGGTCGAATTAATATCACACAGGTAGGCTGAGTGGTGGATTCATTTGCTTTATTTACAAGTTGGTGCGTAAATTAAAAATGAATGTGCCTTGAAATAAAACGAGATTACAGTCACGAAATGAGCCCTTAGTTTATATTTTATTTAACTGAGTAATAAGTAGAGCTGTCCGAGGTCACCTGGCCGACAGAGACGTCATATGACTCATATGTTTACATCATATCATAATACTTGAATAAGTACAGTAAATGGAAATAAATTTTAACAATAATGTTACATTTTATAAAAAATTTTATAAAACTCACCCTTTTAAGCAGATTTATGAAGTAGTTTGGTTGTCGTCATCACAAAGTGGGGAAGATCTATAGTATAATAGCATCAGGTATGTTTCTACAGCTGTCTCCGTCAGCGATGTTCGCTTTGGTGAAAAAATATGTTTTGCATTTTGAAAATGACCATTCGACATATACGGATATAATACAGGCATAAGTAAAACAATCTGTGAACTCACTTAACGAAGTTGTAGATGCACCATCACAAATTTGTCTTTATTTGCTAAAATCAGGATCTTTCTGTAATACACTCTCGAATTTTTCACTAACGCGATTATTTTTTGCGTCATTTATAGCCTGTAGCTGTGTATTTAGGTCGTGAACTATTTCCAGCGATTCCACTAACGACAACGAACTATTTTGCAATTTTTCTATTGCGTCGTGTAGTCCTCTATAATTGTTATTAATAGTTTTTAAATCTGTTTCAAGGGAAACGTCTTGAAAGCTTGTCTGGTTTTCCCTAATAGCTGCAGCCTCGTTAGGGTTGAACTGTAGTATCACAGCTTTTATTTGTTAAAAATATTCAGCATAATAAAAAGCCGCTTTCAACCACGTTCTCCAACGTGTAAGAATCGGCTCTGGTGGTTCAGGGATACCAGGACACTGTCTGTGAAATGCTCGAAGCCGTTTAGGAGATTTGAGAAAAACATTTTTTGTATTTGTTATTAATGCATCTACCTCTGGAAAACATTTTCGAATCGTTTCTGCCACAAGATGTAACGCATGCACTTTACACGTAACATGTAAAAACCTACAATTTTCTCTTTGAAAAGAACGGCCTACCATGCGCATTGTCGCAGCACCATCAGTCACAAACATCAATACTTGACTTGTTGAAAGTTCAAATTTTTCGAATGTCTCCAACACCCCATAATTATTTCGCCAGTACATGCAGTTAGTCTTTTACTAGCTAGTAAAAGTGGAAATGTTAGTTTAAGAGGGCCCAGTACACGTACTATAATATTTAAAATTGAATTTTTTTTACAATCTGTCGTCTCGTCAATACATAACCAGAGCCGTGTATTTTTTAATCTACATTTAATCCTATTTACAATGTCTTCACGAACAGCTGAAATATATCTACGTAACGATGTACGACTTGGTAAGTTCACCTGGGGATTGTATTTATTCCAAAACTTCCGAAATGGTTGTTTATCCAGTATGTGTAGCGGAATATTACAGGCTATTAACATTAACAATAAATCAAACATAAACTGAGTTGTCAAAGGCATGCCATTTTTTTTATTTTGATGTTGCACGGTGTTGATATGACGACGACAATCTGTTTTGTGCCAGCACATTAAGTCTTGATTATAAACTTTACAAATTATTTTACATCCGTCATAGAATAAATCCGGAAATTCACCGATAAATTTATTCACTGTGTCCGCGTACGGTCGTTTTTTACCCTTTGGCGCGTTTGACATTATGTATAATTTATAGGTACAACCTCACGTATTAACCTTTCAAATAAGACTGCAGCGTAAATCACTTCTAAATCAGCACGTGTGACGCCATCGCAAGACCGTGGCTGTACTCCAGCCACCTCGGACAGCTCTAGTAATAAGTATAATGTAAGCGAACTGAGATTGTACGGGGCTCTCAAATGTGGCACCTGATAGTAGTAAATTGTCACTTGTCTTGTTATCAAAAACATCTTCTACCAACCATCGGATTTGTCTTACTAGTGGAGGAGCGTGATTTTGCTAGAACTACAATCTTGCATGATAAAGAATGTGACGTATTAAATGGAGAAAATGTCACTATGACACTCTGTACTACAGCAGCGGTACGTTGAACTTTTATTTATGGTACGGTAGGGTCTCCAGTGCCAGTTTCTGTTTAAAGTGTAAGATCACCACATTATTGTAGCAGCGAAGATACGGAATGTTCAGGGGTCTGTGTGTATAATCATCGGCTTCGTAGAAATTGACAACTTTACCTGCTGAAAAATGATCCTCGACTTATAATCAAATTTACTACTTATGCTCCAAATAAAAGACTTAATTTCAACTTCACTTCTATTTTATTTAACACTAACCTCACAAATAAATACAATAAATATTAAACAGTGTAAACAATAATACAGATAACAGAAAGGCAAGCCAATAAACCGAGCAAGATGTGATAATGCAAGCAGGTATATCAAATACAGCTAAGTTATGGAATCTATTACTACTGAAATGTATAATTAAATGCAGCTAAGTTATGGAAACTACTTCTACTGGTATCTAGCAAGCGGTTGATGTGTTTAAAGCGGTTAGAGCGGAAGCGGTATTACGGCAAACGGTGTGTTCAAAACTATCCAGGTACAAGTGGTTACGGTGTACAAGCGTGACACTACGGCAGGATAACAATGTACGGACTGATGGTTACTGAGAATTTGTAATCGCGATTGTATTATACAGGTAGGTTAGCCCTTATGTCCCCTACTAGGGTAAACGTGTTTTAACTTGCTGACTACTTGGTCAGATTCGATCCTCAAATGAGTGACACTAAAAATCTGGCTAGTTGTGTTTCCTGACAATAACACTGAGATTGGATTTTATCTCAAGTGAGTGACACTATAATCCAATCGGTGTTCAGTGTCATAAAACCTAAACTGAAAAGCCCGGATGATCCCGAATGGCGTCTAGCATATACTTGGCGGACCTGATATAGCTAGGTTGTCCTTTATACTCCTTATTGGGGTACAATCGTGGTATAATCCGCAGACTACTTGGTCAGATTCTATCCTCAAACGAATAACACGAAAAATCTAACTAGTATTGTTTCTAATTGTAACACTGGGATTAAATTTTATCCTCAAGCTACTCACACTATAATCCAATCGGTGTATAGTATCATAAAATCTAAATTGAAAACCGAGTGTTCCCGAAAGACGTCTTAACTAGATAGCACTTTAATCTTTATTAAACAAAATGAAATAAATCAACGGTAAAAATGTCCTTAAATTGGTTCGGCCTGAAGTTTTCGTGGTGACTCAGATATATATCAAGATATATAGTTGGTAACCATTTATAGGTTCAAGCTACGGATTATCGCGAGCTGACCTATGTAATCGGATGTTAATGCCTGAACCACCTGGTCAGATTCTATCCTCAAACGAGTTACACTAAAAGTCTGACTAGTAGTTCTTCATACTATTACACTGGGATTGGATCTTATCCTCAAGCGAATGACACTAGAACCCAATCTGTGTATATACATAAAAACATCAAATGACAACGGAATTCTCCCGGAGCGTGTTTCTGAATAGATAACCCAATTTTAATTACTGAATCGTAAAACTACCGGAATATTTCTGACCGCTCGGATTAACAAGTATACATATACAAAACGGTGAAATATGGAAATGTGGATACATTAAGTTAAAGGCAGTTAAATACAGGAATGATTCTTACCACTGTTATTTGCGGAGCACACTGGAGTTGTCGCGTGTTGAAGTTGAGCTGGCGGATCAAAGAAGTGACTGTTTTCGCCGACGCGAGCAGTTTTGTTCCCAACAGTTGGCGATAAAGTCACGTAACTTCTGCGCGAGGAATGCAGTTTTAGCTAATGTGAAGGGGCAAACGTGCTTTAAGCAAGCTTAGCGAAACTCTTTTAAACAAATTCCCTGCATTATTTAATATTAAGAAATGTTTATAAAGTATTCGAGTCTGGGAATCACTTTCAAATAATTTTAAAACTATGTTTTCAAAAAGAAAATAATTAAAGCGACCATGGGTAAATATTTGAACTAAATTACTTAATCTTTCATATTGTAAATTATTTATATAAAAAAATATAAGTGTATTTACTAATAATAAAAGATCCCTTTTACTTGGTTTTATGCGAGCGTTACTTAACGTAAACAATATAATTCTAATAATAAAATAACTTAAGATTAAAAAAGTTGATTGAAGATGAAGTTACTTTGTGAAAATCCATTTTCATTTAAAAAATTATAAACACTTTTTATTACTTGTCTAATTTTCACTTTATTTGTTATTTTACAACTAGTTTCATCCGATTCGGATATTTTCAAGTAAACTAAACTATACACAGATTTTACTTTCATGTAAATATAAACTGAACTGAATAGAAGGATGGATCACTTTATGGTTGAAAATATAATTTAAATTTGTACAGATGTTATGTCTTTAAATGTAGGGGTTTTTTCAAGATAGTAAATTACATTATGGTGTGATTTTTATTAGCAGCAGGTTATCTGAATAAGTTTAATAACGGAGAATTATTTACATCTATTTGGCCGTTTAATATGTTGTAATTTTTATTCCTATTTAATTTATTAATTTCTAGCACTTCTAGTAAATTAAGTTTTTTACTTTTCCCACAAATATGTAATATTTTAGGTTGATGGTCGTCAGTTATTGTATGACCAGAATCTGTTAGGTGTTTATAAAAGTTGTAATGTTGTTTTTGTGTGTGATTATGTTCTCTATATCTTACTCCGCACAATCTACCTGTTTGACCTACATATGAGGCGTTACATTCCGGGCAATTTATCCGATATACACCACATATTTTAAAGATATCAGTTTTTTGTTTTGCATTGAGAATATATCTGCCTATATTTTTGTTAGAACTAAAAAATGTTTTAATATTAAATTTGAAAAAAGTATTGCTAATTGAATAGGAGAGTTGACCTGAATATGGTAATGAAATGTATGTCTGAACTTTTTTCTCGTTAATAGTTAATAATTAATAGTTAATAGTCGTTAATAGTCTCGGTAATAGTGCCAAAGCACACATTCACTTTTTGAGGATCCTGAGTGTGTGCCTCATGTATTCTGTTAAGACCAGAAACATTAATTGTGTCTGTTAACAATTCATCTGAAATGATAATGGTGCTTGGAAACAAAACAAAACGAAACTCAAGACGTCTATCGTAATTATCATCTAATAACTCTTGCAAGGTGAACTTGAAAGGAATGATATTTTCACTTTTTAGAAACATCTGCACAAAGGTGCCAGAAGAATCGTTATCTCCGTCTAGGGTAACAATCAAAATATTTCAGTAAGTGATAATACTACATTAACTTTTTTATCTTCACTTGAATGAAAATAACCTGCATGAATGTCGGAATTGCTTCTCCCGCACTTGTTGTTCCTACAAATGTTAGGAGTTGTTCTATACTTTGTTTCACGTCATTTTGGTTTTCTTTTTTTCAACTTGATTGTGCGTTTCATAGACTTGTGTCCGCTTTTGAGTTAATTTATCTATGGTGCGCTTATAAAGTAAAGAATCCAGTTAAAATGATTGCTATGACAAAAAAACGTCAAATAAACAAAATTTTTGTGAAAAATTGTTGCATCTGTGAATTATTATGAGAAAAATGTTAAATATGAGCGAAAATGACGAACCAGTGGATGAAAATTGGGTTTCCGACTACCTATAATTTTGATTTTTCCCATTCCAGCACTAGTGCGGGAATTGGCCACTTTCCGTACTCAACTTGTGTGCGGGAATGTCACATTCCTAATCATTTGTAGGAAAACAGTTATTTATGTAACAAGACTGAAAATTGATTCTTTACTGGGTGAGCTGATTGAAAACAATTTCCGGGTGGTTTGCGTACAATATTTTTTTTGCAACCATTCTTGCTAGTCCCAAATAAACATTCTTTTGCAAACAAAATTCATAAAATTTAACTGACAGGTGTCAGGCGCTTACTCTCAAAGGCTGGATTAATCATTTTAATCAAAAGTAGCATAAGGGACAGGTAAAGGCTTTATCGATACCTTATGTCACTTTACCGAGCTAAACCAGTAGATGTGTATTTTCCATTAAAAAAAATTACCAAAAACAGCTAACTTTCGACGGTTGCGGAAATAAAGAATTATGTAAGAAATGAGCAAAGTAATCACTCGATTTTGTTTATATTTCGACAATAAACACACAGGTGATTGACAGTTCCATGAAATATTAAAAAAATAATATCAAATTTAGATGAGCAAGGAAAAATTTAGATCAATTGATTTTATATTTAGAATAACCAGTAATAATTTCTAAAATACGTTCTATTTGTGTTGTAATGATAAAACCAAAGTCCATTTCTCACAAAATAATTTTATTACAATTGGTTTCGTGAATTAATTTAATGATTGTATTACATCATCAGGCAACAAGAATTTTGAATATAAATATTGTTTTTTATTGATCCATAAAATTATTTTAAATAATTCTGTCATTTCTTTAATCTAAATTACTGTTTATGTCGTTCAAATATAAACAAAAAGTTGTCGTTTATTAATCATTTTTACAATATTAAACGATTTTTTTAATTGAATGTATAATTTTAGATCATAAATTAAAAAAAATTTATTTACTCGTAAGTTCAATAAAAATGCTAATTACCTAAATAATTGATTTACAACTGATTTTATCAACACTGCGTTTCTCTGACGCTGTAGCCTGGCTTGGGGGTAGTAATTGAATTACGCTTGACATGTGTGTGCGATAATTCGTATTTAATTAGCGATTGATTTAATTTTGTCACCAGCAGGTACCATTCGTGTTAAGATTAACTCAATTAAAAACAGGTTATTTTATTCCATTAGATGTAACGAAAAGATATAGGATATCTTCAGCGAATTTGCATTTACAAAAAATATGGGAGCTAAGAAGAGCAAAAACCAAAATGATTAGTTCTTTTTTTTATTTAAATGTCGAGAACGGCATTATAGTTCCCATTTCTTTTATTTTTTATTTTCAAGCATCACAATTCGAAACAAATTAGATATGCATGTTTTATTTTATCCATCTACACAATTTCATGTAAATCTTATTGGGTTCTATGCATTTTATTTTAATCGGACAGAGTTGAATTTCATCGCAAACTTTGAATTACGTCTACAAAAAAAAGTTAAGGAAAAATCGCGTTCCACTCAAATCTTTCTATCTTTTATAAAGAGAAATGAATAATTTAGTGTAATGTAAAACCAGCTCGTTTTAAAAAATTGACTGGTATGGGTAAAGATCTACGAAGGCGTAGAAGGGCCACCTTATTATTTTTTTTTGAAATTCCGACTTTAATCTCGGAATTCCGACTTTAATCTCGGAGTTCCGACTTTAATCTCGGAATTCCGACTTTAATCTCAGAATGCCGACTTTAATCTCGGAATTCCGACTTTAATCTCGGAATTCCGACTTTAATCTCGGAATTCCGAGATTAAAGTCGGAATTCCGACTTTTTTCAATGTAACAGTTCAGTTCAGTTTTCCCTTCAATTGTAGAAGAATATACTGCACATTATTAGTTGCTAGACACGTTGCTATAGGATTTTTTGATAATAAAATTTATATAAACAATAACTTAATAAAACCCATTATTAATTGTGTCCAAGAACATGGTGGTCACATAGAACATTTGAATCGTCGACGTGCGATATAAGTAGTTAAGAATAATTTTTAAATGTATTTTTCTTCTCAAATTGTTCAAGATTTATGAAGTTAAATAGTTTTTAAATTGTTATGGTTAACATTTTCATATGCTAATATATTAAATTCAATTACGCTTAAATATGTAATTTTTGCTAGTTCCTCTTAAGGCAGGACTGCAAAAGTGACACCTAACTCAAAAACCAAAAAACCACTGAACGGGTTTGTAAGTAAATTTGGCCTTCTGATATTTTTCTATGGCATTTTAACTTTGCTTATGGTATGCAAAGTTAGCTCGTTTATAGCAATATGATTTGGAAATGGTTGGATTCTATATACAACATATATATATCACCTAAAGCGCAAGAACTAGTAGATTTTGAAAATCTAACAATATACAGGATGTTCTAATAAAAAAAATACCCTTTATAAATTTGTGTTGCACGATTGAAAACCCCAAATCAGCTTGTATAACTTTTATTTGAAACTTTTTTCTGAATTCAAAAATAATGGAGTTAAGGCGGGGTGGCATTTATAACCAATCACCCTGTATAGCTTTCTTGTGTCTTGGATTTTGTTGATTGAATAACCATTTTTAAGATAAAGCTGAAAATGCTGACACCAAATCATGCTAAATAAAGAAATGAGAGCCGTTTCGAGCACCTTTTGAAACAAAGTTTTAATAAAATGTCTTTTAATTCATTTTATTTTAAGTTTTTTTTTTGATCTTTCATTTATCAAAAAGAGCTGTTTATTTATTTTTAAATATTATTTACATAGATGCTCGAAATGGCTTCCATTTCATTATTTAGCATGCCATGATTTCAGCTTTTTTCAAGTTTATTTTAAGGATGGTTACTCAAATCAAAAAAATGCTATATACAAAAAAAGTTGTATAATTAAATTTCTTATAATATGCATGTATCAAAAAAATCATGGGCGTACCACTAAAAAAAAGGGGAGGTTAATGAGTGTTGCTTACCCCTGAATGAGCCCCTTAGCAAGCATGTTTTCAAAATGTTTGTTTTTAATGTGAACTATTGCTCTTCAACATACGTTTTAGTGTACCGAAATTTTAAAAAAAAATATCTAGTCATTTGTGCAATATTTGTAAAAATAAGTATTTTTATTCTCAACTTTAGAAGGCTGTATCTCCATGGGGGGCATTTTCGACTGGAGGTAAATTTGGTTAAAACTTCTTTTGATACCCCCAATCTATGGTTAAGTGATTGACATACTTTTCAAAAACTCCCTCTATACCAAATTATTTAAAAAAAAATCTTTTCATTTTAACCACAGACCGAAATACCCAGGAATTTCAAGAAAGAGTTATTTATTTCCTAAAATACTTGTAACTGTTTTACAAAATTAGTTAAGTTTTAGCCTATTTAGTTTTATAATTCCGCTAATGTACGCCGGCCTGTTCACGACACAGCACGGTCGTCACACAGTCGTGAATGTGAAATACAACTTTATTCCGACTTTAATCTCGGAATTCCGACTTTAGATTCGGAATTCTGAGATTAAAGTCGGAATTCCGAGATTAAAGTCGGAATTCCCATATTAAAGTCGGATTCCGAGATTAAAGTCGGAATTCCGAGATTAAAGTCGGAATTCCGAGATTAAAGTAGGAATTCCGAGATTAAAGGTGGCCCTTCTACGCCTTCGTAAAGATCATAGTTTAACTTACAAAGATTTACATACCTTTTCTATCATGTCCAACAACAGTTGCTTATGGTTGTCGGCGTACACTTGTATTATAAATAAACCTTCTATAGTATCATATGCCGTTTGTGCAGCCAGGTGTATATATATTATTTTTTGATAATTTACATGTTTGAATAAAAAATCTGCAGGTTCTCTAAACAAAACAAAATACTCAATAGGTGAAAAATTTTATTACTAATAATAGAACAAAGACCATTTTCTAGGTTACAAAATAAAATACCTGGTATAAAAAAACCAATTGCTTTATTAATGTCTACAAATTATTAAATTTGTGTTTTGTTTGCCAGTTTTGTAATTTCTGTTAATAAATTTAAGAGTGTAAAATATTCATATTTTTTTCATAAAGCACTATTTCTCGATCTTTTAGAAAAATTGCCGATACAGCATTCTACTCACATGACGTTGTGTGGAAGTAAAATAGATTAAAATAAAGAAGGGTCGTTGAAAACATATACTTTTTTTGTATAGGAACAAAATATCGATATCCTTCGTAATAATTAAATTTTGTACAAGCTTTGTTTTGCATTTTCCTTAATATCCCTACTAAAAATAACTTGTACATCAGAAAACGCTTCGGAAAATGCATACTTAAGTCCTTTTTTTTATTATCGAGTAACCCCTTTATTCAAAGAGTAATTAATATTAGTGTAAATAGTAAATTCGTTTTTCATATTTTGCACACATAAAGTTGCTTACCTTTCACAAGGAAAAGAAAAAAACGTTCCAGTGTACCTTATTTTTACAACTTTTGTAAGAACAAAAGTGACCTGACTTTTTCTTTGTCGCTTCCATCACACCACATAAAAAAAACGCTGTCAATTACTTGGTGATTAGAACTTCCTCACTGTAGTAAATCTCGACGTGTGGTGGAGTTTATAATAAAAGTACTTTTTTGACGTTTCAAAAAAGTCACATTTTGATGTTTCAAAAAAGTCAGAAATTTTGTGTATCGTCATAATTCGTCGAGATTCGTCCAAAAATGCAATACAAATTTTCAAATTTTTTTTTACGAATACATAACTTCATCACTTTGAGGGGTGAGGAAGTAAAACAAACAAAAAATAAAGAAAATCTATAAATACGTATTACAAGCACAGTAAAGCTAATAAAAGTATCTATAAACTGGAACGCAGTAAACGTACTTAGAGGCTACTACTAGCGATTACTAGCGACCAGTCGAGATAATCTACTGATCACTGAAAACTTGTTGAAGGGCGTAGTTCTCGGATCATGTCATTCGCTCACCCTCTATATTCCTACGATAGAATGGATTACAACGAGCAGGCTTTAAATAAGCCAAAATTATTTTTACTCTTTCATTATCGTCGTAAGAAAAATCTAATTTTAGATTATGATGATAATGGCCGTTTTGAAAAGCGTGAATAGCAATTTTATCCGAATAGACATGCCATATGTGTGTCTATCTGTGTGTCGGTATGTTGGTATGTTTTTGGTCTATAGCCCAACAGGAGCGGCACTTCTTACGAGGGTCCAACACTTTTTTCGTCAAATTAAAAATTGTTCGGAATTGAAATTCGTCCAAAAGACCTTTTGAAAAACAGTGCAAAAATAAATTTTGCATGCAATTAAAAAAATTCCGTAAATGTAAGTAGAGGATGGTGCAAATGTCTTTTTTCCCATTTGTTTCTTTTTTGTTTGCAAACTGTTTTTTTTTTTGTTTCAGATTATGGATAATTTCTGGAGATTTATTATGGAAAAGTTGACAATTATCCAACATATAAAGTTGTTTAGTTTTATCTTAAAAACAAAAAGTCAATGAACGAAAATATTCCAGATTTTTGTAAGTTAGATCTGTTCCAACGAATCGAAGCATTATTGATAAATTTGAACACACTAGCTCCGTAGGAGACGCTAGATGGAAGACTACTATTCAGTCGTATGGTCGAAACTATTGTTATTGTGGCGACAAATGTTGAAGCAAGTCCGGAAACACCAACTAGAAGACATTCTGCTGAGTTAGACGTCAAACGACGTTCATTGCAGAGAATTTTTAAGACTGATTTGAGGGTGTTTTCGTATAAGATCCAAATAGTCCAAACTATATATGAAGCTAACAACAGTACACGTTTGGAATATGTAGCGAGATATTAAACATGATAGTCTAAGGAACCACTTTTTGAACCGATTAATCATGAGAGACGAGGCCCATTTCCATTTATGCGACCAAGCTAATCAACAGAAATCGCGCTTTTATGATACGGAGATTCATGGAGCTCTGCAACAAACACTTTTACATCAACAAAAGTCATAATTTGGTGTGGCTTGCTACAGAACAATGAAAACCAATTTTTTTTTGGTAGCACTATTGGTTCCGTATTGCAATCAGATGATGGCTCCGACAAGATGAAGCCACTGTGCGCCATGCAGATTTTATGTCAACATTTTTCTGATCACGTAATATCGAAGTTTGGTGACATTAGATGCAGCTATCAAAATCCATTTTTTCTACATGATATCCCAAAATTTACTTCCCACCAGAAAGGGATGTATTACAGGCTTTAAAAATTTCAATATTCTTCGAAAGCATCTTATTTTTTGACTTTTTAGGTAAATCCGATATCAAACAGTCCTCCCGTGGACTCGACAAATCACGAGAGTAGCGCCGGCACATTAACTATAGCCACTTCCCACATGCCGCAGGATTAATAAATGTAGATATCAGAATCGTATGCCCTAAGTAGACGGAGAGAAGCTAGATTGACCGCCTTCTGCATTTGGCCGGCCAGCCACTTGGCTGATTTTTGGCAGGCCGGTATGATCTTCAATTCCGAGAGCAACGTAGGCCTAATCCGTCCGGATACACCGATTCAGGACGACCATTTTGATCGAGTAGCCTGGGTACAGCATTTAGAGCTCTTACCGGAGATGTGATATTTGGTTCGCTTTTCCTCCTCTTTCAAGGTGATGTTTTTCTCGGCAGGGGCCGAGAACTCAATGACAAACATCAGTTTGGATTGATGATCGAGGATGATTATGTCAGACCTATTGGCTTGGAATAGCCTGACCGGCGGGAACGAGTATTTCCAGTAAATCCGGTATTTCTCGTTCTCGACAACGGACTCAATATCTCCGGAGACGTAGAGCAACAGTGGTGTCTGGTCTATCCCGTACGAGTGCCTTAAATGGTAATATAGCAGTCGTAATGCCGCGTTATGTTGTTAGATATATTCCAAAATCGCATATATGGGACATGCAAAAAGTAAGTGCATGAGCGTTTCCGGCGACTGACGGCAGGTCCTGCAGTTGATATTACCAGCCTCTACATGCCACATGTGGCTACGGTAAACCAATGTGTTGATAATACCATCCTCGCAGGCCATAATGAGTCCCTCGGTCTCGTACTTAAGCCCGGCTGACCTTAAAAAGGCGATTGTCAGCCTGGTCGATAACCCCAGTGTTTCTATGTTCTTATAGACGACACCATGCTGGGGTTTATCGACGTGCTGCCGAAACAATGTTTCCTGTTCAGCAGCACTGATTCGGGCTTTTAATCGATTTGGCTGAAGCTCAGTGATTGAATCTACATCAGCATCTCGCCGGCCTCCACGCCTGGTGTCGAATATGAGACCGAGTTCATCTGTGGCTCTATGCCTTGAATTATTATTATTATTTGTTTTGTTTTTGTACAATGCCAACAGTTCTTCGTAAGCTCCGACTTATACGAAAGTCGTACCAGCGAGTAAACTACATCCACTTCCCACATCTAGCAGATGTTAGTAATTATAGATACCAGAATCGTGACCCATAATCAAATATAAGGACCGAGGATGTATTTGGCCTACCATGTTATTAGTTTTATTAAGTAAGTATTGTTAACTTTGACGGTGATACCTGAAGATATGTCTTTAAAAATTATATTAATTGAATCTGTTTTTCATATTTACTAAAAATGCTGATAACCATTTATGCTGGCACCACTTTCGTCATAAATCTTTTCTCTATCTTTAGTTAGTTCTTATACATAAGAAGATACTCAATAAATATTTTCGAGCGTTATATTTACTAGAAGAACAAAGAATTCAATAAACAGATATCTTCCCACCCTTTCATTAGGCGGACATAGCACCGACTTCACATCGTGTCAAACTCGACAAGAAAAATAGGAACGAAAAATTTGGATAGGAGTTGGATGGGTAAAACCAGACCAGCCAAATAAAGCAGTCTCTCGGTTTGTATATCAGCTTTAAACGCAAAAACTATGCAATCTTACGTATATACTTTTTTTGTGAATATATAAAAGGGCAAAACCGATAATTTTTTCATGAAGGCATTTTTAAAAGATGTTCTTAATTAAGTAAAATTTAATGAAAGTTTCAATATTTATTGACTTAATAAGAAGTTGAGGTTTTCTTAGAAAAAATATATCAACATATTAGGCAAAATGTTAGTCATGAAAACTTTACTAGTTTTTTTGCCTTCTGTCATCGTATATAACAAAAAATCTAATACTTTTGAAAGGAAACGGTAAGCCCGTTTACTTCAGCAAGTTAGTTAATAAATATAGATTAAATTCTAGGCATTTTTTGGTAATGAGAAATGTGTTAATCTTGTATAATCCTTTCTTTCTCAGTTTGCAAATCACTGCCGTAATAACCGCGAAAAGGGGATTTTGCATTAAAATCCTAGGGGCTCAGTCAAGAAGGTTTAGATATTAAGATGATCCGCTTATGAGGAATTGAAAATCTAAATTGTATTATGGTTGAATATCTGTCTGTGCCTTTGAAGGATTTACCAACTTTGAATTGATTAATGCTCCATAGCTACAATGTTCTGTATTTAAGTCGTGATTCTTTAATTAACTTGTCAGCCAGAAATCAAAAGATAATCTCCAGCACAATAATTATTTACTGTTATACTGTAACTGCTGTAATTTCTAGACTTTACCATTCATTAGACATTGAAAATGGATATTTAATACTCGTACATTGAAAATATTAGAAATTTTAAATACCTATAAAATTATAAAATGTACAAACTAAATTTTTTCAAAGATTAAAAATAATTAGATTTACCTATAAATTTAAATCATTTGATGAAATTTAATGTTTCATTGTAATTAGTAAGATAAAAACACTTTAATTGACATATGAGATATTATACTGTCTCTGCGTTCGTGTTAAAAAGTCAAGGAATTAAAATACAAAATTGGTTTGGAGTATGTCTTTGCAATACTCATTGCGGCGTGAATCTTGCCACAATTGTCATATTACTTTCCACCTTTTTCACTTTCAGTTAAAAGACTGTTTTGCTTACATATTGTATTAGAACAACTTAATTTAGTTATAATATTATTATCCAGTCTATTATTATCTTTCGAGTTGTGTACACATTAAGTCACTTGGACGTATTGCATATTGTTTTTGTGTTTTTGTTTTATTTGTTGTACTGTATTGTTAATATTAATTTAATAATAAAGCATTGCAGATGTACGCAGGGGTAGAAAACGGCCATTTGCTGACAAAGTGAATAAATTCATAGGTGAATTCCCGGATTTATTCTATGATGGTACTAAAATAATTTGTAAAGTGTGCGAGAAAGATTTGATGTGATGGGATAAGCGTGATTGTGGACTTCACGTAAATAGTGTACACTATAAAAATAAAAAAAATGGCGTTCCTTTGACAACACAGTTTATGTTTGATTTACTATTAATGCTGATTGCCTGTGATATTACGCTGCACATACTCGATAAACAACCATCTCGAGAGTTCTGGAATAAATACAATGCCCATGTGAAGTTACCAAGGCGCACAACGTTATGTAACTATCTACCAACTGTACACGTAGATATGGTAAATAAGCTGAAATGTGAATTAAAAAATACACGGCTGTGGTTATCTGTTGATGAGACAACAGATTGTAAAAAAAATCTATTTTAAATGTTATAGTACGAGTACTGGACCATCTTAAACCGACAGTTCCACTGTTACTAGCTAGCAAAAGACTAAGTCAGTGTCCTAGCGAAATAATTACCAGGGTGGTGCTGGAGGCGTTAGAAAAATTTGAACTGTCAAAAAGTCAAGTGTTGATGTTTGTGACTGATGGCGCCGTGACAATGCGTTCTGTAGGCCGTTATTTGCAAGAACAAGGTTATACGTTTATACATGTTACGTGTAAAGTGCATGCTTTACATCTTGTGGCAGAAACTATTCGAAAAGGTTTTTCAGAGGTAGATGCACTAATAGCAAGTACAAAAAAGTGTTTCCTAAATCTCCTAAACGTCTCCGTGCATTTCATAGCAAGTGTCCCGGTATTCCTGAACCACCACAACCGATTCTTAAACGTTGGGAAACATGGTCGCAGGCAGCTTTTTAGTATGCTGAATATTTCCAACAACTAAAAGCTGTGATACTACGATTCAATCCAGATGAGGCTGCAGCTATTAAGGAAAACCAGACAAAATTCGAAGATATTTTCGTTGAAACAGCTTTAAAAAATATTGCGAAGAACTATAAACCATTACATAAAAGCATAAAAAAATTATAAAACAGTACGGTGTCGTTATCGTAGTCACTGCAAATAGTGGACGAAGTAAATCTACTGCTACACGCTATAGGTGACGCAACAAATTTGCGCGTTAAAGAAAAGTTTGCAAGTGTGTTAAATAAACACACCGGTTTTACCAAATTAAGACAAATATGTGATGGTGCGGCCCCAGATCCGTTAAGTGCGTGCAAAGACTATTTTACGTATGCATGTATTACATCAGTAGATGTCGAACGATCGTTTTCAAAATATAAGAATATATTTTCACCAAAGCGAACATCACTCATGAAGACAACCATAGAAACATGCCTGATGCTGCAATATGGCTACACATCTTCTCCAGTTTGTGATAAGCAAGCTAGTTCATCAAGCAAGTTAAGAGGATAAGTTTTACATTTATTGTTATAAATTGTAACAGTTTATTGTTTCTCGTATTAGTTAATTTCGCGTACGCCACTGTCCCACGGAACATTTTTGACAGCATTAGTGATCATATCATAGTATTAGCCCACAGCAATTTTTATTTCGCTTAAATGAAATAGCTTTTATCATTCTTGTAGTAAACGAACAAGTGCAAGTAACGTTTGATATCGTTTTTTTTTATTTATCATATAAAGTAATGAGTTCTCATCATTATACATGGTGTTTGGTGCCGAACTGCAAGATTATAAATATAAAGACACCACAAAAAGTTGTTTATAAAACTGCCAGATGATATTAAAATGAGAAACACTTGGTTACAACTTGTCAAGAGAGACCCAAAATTATTATCAAGTAAAAGTACTCTGTATTTTTGTAAGGATCACTTTGATGTAAGTACTACTTTGTGTTATACTTTCAGTAGCTTTGAACTTTAAAACTAATGTAAATAGTAAAGTCTTTCACATATCTACTATGTTTGTAATTTTGAGGTTATGTTGAAAATTGCCTAATTAATAATGTTCTATTTACCTACATTATACACAATCTTATAAAAATAAGTACCTAGTTAGCTTTAAAATTAGAAATAAACAAATATTGTGTCATTTTCACAGCTAACTTGTTTTCAACATCTACTTTGCAAATTTCATCGCCAAGATCTGATAAGAATTCATAATTTCAACTTTGTTTGCTAATATCTACTGTTAGAAACAAGTTATCGAGTTGCGGTTTTCACTGACATCTGAAGCGTTTAATTCTCTATTTGACTGTGTAAAGGTAAACATACCATTCCATTTAAATTTTTAAGAAAAAGCAAGATATTTGTTGCCATGTCAGATAACGCCCTCTAGCGGCGACGGTAATAATTAAATGAAAACAGCGTAAAGTGCACTCGATAGAATAAGAAAAGCCCTTTGAATATTGCATCAGTGACAAGCTCCATGATTGATGACTCTCTATATACAAGGAATCGGTAGGATAGGTAGGTTCTTTGTTGTACATTATTTTAACAATTCTTTTTTTGAGTTAATTAAAATTTATTTAAGTGTACATTCAAAACACCTCCCCAACCTATTACACCATATCTAATATGTGATTCTACAAGTGCCATATGTATTATTTTTAGATGTAATATCTAACACATGTTTTATTAGATTTTTAAAAAGATGAATATGTACTCTCAACTTGTCGGTGATGTATTTCATGTGTTTGTCCCATCTTAGGTGACAGTCTATAATTAACCCAAGGTATTTAGTAATATATACATATACATACACTTATACAGATGTTTTAATGTTCTTAAAATCGGCAGAACAGAAATCGAGACTATGGCATCGAGACAAAAATTGATTTTTGTGAAATAATTGTATACTGAAAAAAAGTTACAAAATTTTTACATTGACCATTTTAACAAAACAACGATTAAACATTATGAAATTGCAAATATAATTAAAGAGAACAATATTTTGACTGTTCCTTGCATTTATATATATATAAATGCCTATTATTTGCTAAAATAAATTTGTATTCTTTCGCCTCCTCAGCTAATAATCACGAATATAATACCAGACATCGAGATCTGTTGCTGATCCCAGTACATAAAACAGCAACATTTGAAAATTCATTGCACTATAATTGTATTATTTTATTTAACAGCATTCCTAAGGCAACTAAAGAATTGAATTTACCCTTATCAAAAGAAAAATTAGGAAAATGCTGGTGGAAAATGCTTTATAGTGTAAATGAATTTGTTAATAGTTTAAAGTAGTTTTTTATTTTTATTTGTCTGATTCTGTTGTTAGTGTATAACAATTTTTATTTTGTTTTTTTATGCCTTATCTTAAGTTTTAAAATGTGACATACTATATGTATACTATTGATTAAGTAGTTATTTTATATATATATATATATATATATATATATATATATATATATATATATATATATATACAGTGATTAAGTTTTAAAAATGTGACAATATAAATTAATTGCAATGTAGTCAACCTATTCATTATATTTTGGACGTACCAAATGTACATATGTATCTAAATTGGGAAATAAATTTCTATTTCTATTTCTATTTCTATTACAACAATAATCATTAATTCAACCACATTTATGAATGGGTATCGAGACAACGGTTTATTCACCTATTGTTGCTATTGAATCACGATGCCACATAAAAAAGAGGATCTCACATATATTTTAAATCTGTAAACATATCACGATAAATTCAACGTTGTAACGGGGAGAAATTGTATAGGAAAAGAACTAATTATTTGAAATTAGTAATCTTCACTCCTGCTATACTCCGTTTAACGAACAAATAGAATTATGCCCCGCCCCATAAATTGCACCAAATCGAATAGAATTTTTCTATTGGTCGTATTTTTAATACCCATATCACAAGATAATCATAAACTTCTTGACTGTCAAATACGTTTTGTTTTGGTGTTTTGTGGAGATTACAGTTATTTGTTGCAATTCGTTGTTTCTATTTGCTGTTATTCACATTTATCTAATAAATAGTGCTTTTAACGCTAAACAAACATTTTTATTTACATTAAGGTACGTAATGGAAATGAATAATATTGATTATATCTTATAACCACACTTTTTTTAGGGATTAATACCAACTATGGATCAAGCGGATATTTCTCCACCGAAAAAACAGACATCCAGGCATTTTTCGGTTGAAGACAAACAACTTATTTTGAACATTTATAAGACTTATATTGAGACAACCCGGATAAACCTATTGGAGAAGTCGTCGAATTTGTTGCAATGGCATTGGATAGTTTTAATTTTTGTATTATATGCTCTTCAGTGCATTGAAGTATATTTTTACTATTAAGGTATTTTTAGATTGTTTATATTTATTATATTTTATGTTTATATATGAACCACCAACTCTGATTAAAATGTTAGCGGTGGTGCATGAAGATGAACATCTACGTCGATTAAAACTGAGGACACTGATAACAGAAATTGGCTTTCGGTGAGTAAACCAAGTTTTTATTTCTACATGTTGTAATGTAATTATTGTGTTTAGCACTACAGGTTTGCAAAAAGGTCACGCAATAGGGGAAATAAATGAGATCATCGCCTGGAGGCGACGTTTCCTACGAGAGATCAGAAAATACCGGGTAGAAAGCAGGAAATTGTACTTCTTAGGTGAAACGTGGGTGAACGCTGGCCACACTGTATGTTAAGTATGGAAGGACACAACAATCTTGATTTCAAGGCAGGCTTTCATCCAAGGATTAACGACGGGGTTAAAGGATCCATCAGGCAAGGGAAGTTGTCTTATACTCCTCCATATAGGATCCGAGGATGGTTTCATTGAGCATGGTTTAGTATGCTTCGAATCAAAGAAAACTAGAGATTACCATGAAGAAATAACTGATGAGGTTTTCGAAAACTGGTACACTCACATTTTGGACGTTTGGATGAATATTCTATGGTTGTG
The DNA here is from genome assembly GCA_029963845.1 of Rhamnusium bicolor. Classification (NCBI taxonomy): domain Eukaryota; kingdom Metazoa; phylum Arthropoda; class Insecta; order Coleoptera; family Cerambycidae; genus Rhamnusium; species Rhamnusium bicolor. The sequence continues at coordinate 1,504,849 of JANEYF010000559.1, read as the reverse complement.
ATGGACAACGCTTCCGATCACAGCCGAAAAATGGAGAAGATCCCGAATGCTGGTACGAAGAAAGCGGACATACAAGCCTGGTTAACAAGTAAGTCAATTATCAATCTGTTCATTAAACGGACTATAGTTATTATTATATTTCAAGTCAATCTTTACATGTGCAAAATTAATTATTGTAGTATAATAACATTCTGATCACCTAGTTAAAAATAACAAACTTTTGCCTGCAAATTGGCCAGACGGTCGATAGAAACCCTACTCTTGAAATATTCTCGAAAAATATATATCAACAGCTGTAAGTTCAGATGATCTAGGAGGCCAAGGCAGCTGACGAAACTTTGAGATGATCGGGAAACGCTCGGAGGTGTTTATTATCACCGAATTTTTTCGAAATTAAGAAATTAAACTAAATTGGAAGACATCTTATAGTACCTAATTTTTACATTCGTTTGGCTGTAATGTGTTAATTGAAAGTATATAGCGAGCGCTTTTTGAAGTTGAACAGAATTAAAAGGAAAGCAAATAATGACTTGTATGGATTATGCCCGCTCCATATGTAGTGAGAATTGTCATCAATACTCCACATAAAAGATCTACACGTACATCTTTTGATTTTCTTTCACTCCTGTTCGATCTGAATCAGTTCTCGCTGTATTAGTGATACCTTAAACAGACTACTAACAATAATCAAAAGTTAAAGAAGCTACTTAAAAAACCCTGATTAATTGTTTCTATTCTCAAGATTCCTAACTAAAACAGGACACTCGTAATTGCAGGACCCTGTATAGATAAGGCGTTATCATTCTAATAAATTTTCAACTCGTAGATGTTTTTTTAACTTTGCCACTTGTTTATTAATTTCGAATACTGTATCAAGTATTGAATCTTGTACTCATTGTACTGTGTTGCCTAAAATTGGTAGACTTGTTAACAGAATCAAAAGTAAAATTGAATTTTTAAACAAATATATTCTTTCTAAATAATTGTTTCTTAGTATTTAAGTATTTCTGAAAAAAAATTGTTGGGTGTTACATAAGCATTCTTTGAAACCTAACATGATAATAGTAATAAATACCTATAGTTTATTGTATTGTTACGCCACTGGACTGTGTAAACTGGTTAGATGAGACTGGAATTGTATGCTAACGGCCAGGAATATTCTGGACTGTTCTAGATCGTGTGAATGGGTGTATAAATAAGACACACGGTGGGCCGACTCTCAATCTTAAGTTGAACGTGAACGAGTAATGAAGAAATAAGAAAGAGACTTATAAGTTTTCAAGTGTGATTATAGTTAAGACAGTAATTAATCTATTGTTGTTAATTGTTAATTAGTAAATAAAGTAGTGAGTAAGTGTTACCTGGACTTTTAATCAACGAATCTACGAGTATAGGTGTTTGTGTGGATAGCAAACACGTAACAGTATGTTATACTGTCATTCTTATCTGGATACGCTAGTATAAAAGTTTTAGGTATATAATAAATCAAAAACAATACTTCCAATATAGAAACTGTTAAAACAACTACTCAATCTAGGAGCAAAAATTGCATTGAGTTAAATAGCAGTGTTCTTAGTATTAAATGTAAAAATTTTTCTTTTTGGTGAGTCAATATTTTTTTTTGCTTCTAATACATGGGACTCTGTTATTTAATTCAACGCAGTTTTTGCTCCTAGACTCAGTAGTTGTTTTAATAGTTTCTATGATAAAATGTATTGGAAGTATTGTTTCTGATTTATTATATACCTAAAACTTTTTATATTGTTATCATGTTAGGTTTGAAAGAATGCTTATATAATACCCAATAATTTTTTTTTCTTGAAATATGTTCCTTTTACGAATATACCCCCAAGACACAGTTAAAGGTAAAAATTTGGCTGTGTTGTCTATTAATGCTTTTTTTATTCGGCAATATATGCTTTACTTGTCATAAGACTTCTATAAATAATTTGGTTGCTTACTTTCTAAGGATTTGTATTAATGTTGATGATGATAAATTGTTGACTTTGGATTATTCCGTAATAGGGCACTTGCACATTTTTTTTTACTTCATAAAAATGTTCTACAATACTAAAAAATAAAATATGCAAAATATGACGCCTTAATTCCCAATAATAAATTTGTTATAAATTATTAAAGTTTCGCGCGCGAGCGAACCGTTTCAAATAGGTTCAAAAGCGCGGGAGTAGTCGTGACATCACACCATACAATTTACAAACGACGACGGAGATCCCAGCACTCGACCGCTTGATTTCAGATAAATTTTAAGTGTATACTTAAAATGGAAACAAAAACTCCTTATTTTAAATATTGCATTGTACCGTTATGTAAGAATACTACAATGAAAGTGCCAGATAAAGTATTTATAATATTACCAAAAGATAAGATTCGTCGATCAAAATGGCAAAAAGCGTGTAGAAGAAATTAAATACTATATGTCTATCTACTAGTTTTTCGCAGGCGGGCAATAAAATATTACGAATTCCGAATTGTTGAATTTTAATTAGGGTAGGATTAAAGAAAGAATGTGTATACAATGTTAGAAAATAAGATTAGTAGATAGAATATAATTTAGTGATACTAAGTAAAGGTAATTTCCTGGTGCGAAAGTAAACAGCTATTTATTATTATACTCCTCGCAAATACGATTACGAAGAGTATATTGCATTTGATCGGGATATTTCTAAAATCGTTAATATCACTCGCAGAGAAAAAAATCGTTTCGTTCGTCATCGAATTCTGAACAACTTTCAAAATGTCTGTCTGTTCATCTGTCCGTCCGTCTGTCCGTCCGTCACGTTTCTTGTAAGCACGATAACTAAAGAAAGAAAAGTCCGATCGAATTGAAATTTGGGCTATAAGTTAAGTGGTAGCTAGAGGAAGAAATCCATTGTTTTTGAAAAAAATCAAATAGTAAATAAAAAAAGTTATAGGACATTTTATTTAAAAATATGAATCCACAGAGGGTTGCAATTTTCAATGTGCTACTAAAATTGAAGTAATTTTCTATAGACACTAAAATGCTGTAAAATATACTACCACAAATTTCGCCTACGCAGTCGGCATCATCGGGAGATGAAAAAAAAGTTGAAAATTAAATATGTGATCAATATATTAGGTATTGTAAGAATGAATCTTAGTTTATACTATAAAATATACTGCCACGCGTTTCGCCAATACAGTCGGCACCATCGGGAGAGAAAATTAAATATGTAGTCAATGCATTAGGTATTGTAAGAATGAAGTTTATAAGACAAACACAAGATTCTTTTCAAGAAACTGCGAAGAGTATCCTACAAAATGTGCAACAATTATATAAAAGTTCAATAACACTACTGTCTGCGAAGAGTAAAATGTTTACCTCTAGTATATATAGTATATTGCAAATACCTTTCCCTTGCCCTTTAATTTATTGTATTCAAATCTTACATTTATCTATTATGTGAATGATAACACGACACAATCACTTATTTCCCTTGCCCCAAAACATAGTACGAAAATACCTACGATAGGTAATTATACATTTGCGCAACATTTCCTTTGCAGCAAGTGTCTTCTATAGAGAAACTTTGCACGTTTGTACAAAAAAAACACGAAAAATATAGAAGTGGCTGTTGTAAAGAATTACCTTAAATTCTTTCAAACTGCTAAAAATGCTCAGTTGCGACTAAGCATTTTGTAGTTATTTCATTTTATTCCGTGATCAAGTCATAACTATTTTATGTTTATAAATTATTACTAAAAGCTAAAAAAAATACATACTTCTCTGGCTTGACCCCGCGGACCTCTCCAAGGGAAAAACTTTCACTATTTTGTATAAAAGATGCCACCATAAACATATTCACTTTAGGCAAATTATCAGATTGGCCCTTTGAAAAACCTTGTTCAGTCATTTTAAAATATCTGTACAACTACAATAAGCGGTACTGTAAAACACAATTATATATTTATATCAGAACAGTCACTAACAAATCAACCACAGTCTAATAACACCATATTGTACATATGTTTATATAGAATGTCATACTTTGTTAATTTGTTTGTATTATTATTTTTAAGTATTTTATGAATGAATTGATTTTTAGTTTTCTTTTTTTCTGTATATAATATATGTATATATTAATATAAATCTTACTCTGTACCCCATACAAGTCGTAAATAATCTACTTAATTGTGAATAAAGATTTTAAATTGGAATTGGTAAACATCTGATTGTGTTGCTTCCCGGCGCAACGACTACCGAATATTGTATGGTGTGACGTCACAGTCAATAGTAGCTCGTTTCGGGCCACTTCAATTTTATCGCTGTTTAGATCCTTCATACTGATCGCGTGGAATTAGAAATCTTATTTTTTTGTGAAGGACACGTTTTATTACAACGTTACGCTATGTTTTTTTAGTATTATTTTTATTTTTAAAATTATAGGCAAGTTCCCTATTATTACATGATCCGACAATTTGAATATTTATGGCGGAGTATTGAAATTTTATTAAAATTTAATCAAAATATTGTGACATGAGTTTGGCTAATGTTCGCTCTCTTTTGAACAGCAGTACATAAATCTGATATTTTAAAAGCTTTATGATATAATCTTACAATATTTCTGTTCACCTTGTAAGTATTAAACCTTCAAGGCAGCAGACCAGAAACCAAATCCCTTCTATAATGAGGCCTGCTTTGACAGAGGCCAGACCCCGTCACGAGAGGGCATCGTGTTGCCATTCTGCTCGGCAAGCTCTAACACAATTTGTCCATCAGATGTCCGTATTCCTCGAGGCTCTTTCAGATTTCCGTTTCAGAATAATTCTAGAAGGCTTTGGAATGCATTTAAGCCTGCGTTATGATGGATTACCAAACAAACAATGGAAAAGATCATTTTCAACGGTTTGCTGCTTCTTTCAAAAGCTCAAGAGACTTTGCTTAGGCTTTTATTCGGGACATATACGTGAATACTAAGATGACTGATGGATACTGAATTATTTATATTTGTGACATTTTAAGGGATTATACAATATCAAGATGCTTTTAAGTTCGTTTGGTAATCGGAGCAGATATGGGGAAGAATAAGCAAGCATAAATTTATTTTTATTGTGAAAGTAAATCGAAACATATATGCTACTTGTTAAGTTTAAGACAGTGATTGAGATAGATATAGGCCGTGACAGATATAATGCAACATTTGAAACAATTTTCTTGTATTTATTTTTAACCTTTGTATTTATCTATGGGTGAAATCTTCACATAGGTACAGATACACTAACTTTACACCTTTATTTTTTATCAGATAATGTAATCGATGAATCAAAATCTAAATTGCATAAAAGAAGGGAAGATAGCCAATGCAAGCTTAAAACATGAAAACGATTAAATATGTGAAAAAGCAATTTTTATATCCGTTTGGATACCAATGAAACCAGAATTGTTTAAAAAAGGAATATAAATGATAACGATTATCGAAATCAAAATAAACATAGGGAGATCACTCTTTGTCACCGGTAATGTAAGTAATCCATAGTGAGTTTCAGTTGCACCAGAGAGGATGCAACTACCAACGAATTATTGTTCTATTTCAGAGAATGGTATCTCACGGAAAAATATTTAAAATGAGAGAGATATGGGCCAAAATTGAAAGTATAATGTAACATAATATATACCCCTCTAAGGCGGACTATTGGGAACCATCCGCATTCTTGACCAGTATTACGCGTTGCCTAAGTATCAGATGTAGTTTCACGTCTATGCCGCGGGAGGATAGGATGCCCTCCTAAATTGCCAAAAGTTTTAATTAGCATCGTACTAGAACCTGTTTTTATAGGGAGGTACACGTTTCCATTCCTGTATCTCGAAAATCTCGTACTGAACTTCTTCCTGGTATTTAATGCTATTTTAACTGTAGTCTCAGGAAGAGTGTATGCATGTTTTTGAGGTTAGCGCCATGTCCAAAGCGTGCTTACTAGATAAAATAAATAAGGTCGAGATAACTGGTAGTTCTAATAATTCCTAATCGTATGCCTGCCATATCGTTGAACTAAAAACACCCCAAGATCCACGAAATAGAAATAGAAATAGTGTTCGGCATCTTGCCACAACCTTGGCGCCGAACGTGGGGCCAATCAAAGATTCTTAGAAAACCATGACTAGCGGGACACTAGGCCACCAATATGGGACGAGGTCAAGAGGAAGAGACCGATCAGACTCCACCTCACCCAAAGTAATGGTGATTATGACAACAGTAAAACATCAAGTGTATGGAGCCCTGTAGAGAACACCTAGTCCTCAGATATAGGAACTCCAACTCCACGACTGGTAGATCCTGACCAAGCTTCGGCTATAATTTTAGACAAGGCATGAGTAGTAATTTTACACGTAAGGTTGAGTCTCAGCATCAGGCCTCGGACAAGATAACACCGACTCCTGTCGGAACAAAGTGGCCTACAGGTTTACGATATAGCCTATATTACACAAAATGGTCAAATGAATAGTGGGATACGTCATTTGCAACTGCAGCAAGGAATTAAAGTTTTGCATAGACGAAATTCATTACTGGAGGTACCGCTTAACTTTCAGACACAAGCCTCGAATAGGAAATCCAGTAACGAAGTGTTGACCACTCCAAATAGGCAAAAAGATAAAAATTTGGAACATTTTTTTTAAGACACATGTAAATTCTTTTTCCAAAGGCCTCGAAATGTAGAGGTGTCTGCTGTAGCTGAAACTGGGCAAGTATGTTTTGTAATAACCCACCATTGCCCAATAATTTACAGGATGGGCAAATAAATTTGGATCCTTAACCGGATTACTCCCCTCTCGTGGTGGAGTTACCAGTATTTTTGTAGTTTTGGACGTATTTTCTAAACATCTCGCTTTGTATGTCACGAAAAATGCTACAGTTAGTCATTGGTTAAACCATTGTATAAAAAAAAATCGGTATCCCCAACTCAGTTTGGTCTAGCTAGGGCACGCAGTTTACTTAGGCTCCCTGGCGGCAGAAGTTTGGTGTGAAAATTCGTTATAGTTCAGTACATCATCCACAAAGCAATCCTGTGGAGAGAGTAAGCGGGAATTGGGGCGGTTGTTTCGTACTTTTTGTTACAAGAGGCATACTAAATAGGCCCTAGAGGTGTCGCGTTTTGCGAAATTTCTAAATTACGTTACGCACGAATCCACGGATTACATTCCGGTTCAATTGCTGTTCGGTACGTCTCCAGCCTCGCTACTTTGGGAATTAGTAGTTTTCCCATCCGCTCTAGACCAGAGCGCGCATGAGAAAATATTTGCTGCTGGCGAAAATGTGCAGAATCGTGCAACCCATCTAATTTCCAACCATCTAGATAAGCCGTTCCCGAGGTTTGACAGAAATGATTTAATGTTATTGAAGGCAAACTCAACTTCAAGAAATATTCAAGGGACCATGCCCTATTAAAGGCGTCATAAGTTCCAAAATCTTTTACACCGCTTACATTAAAGCTAGAAAAATGACTGTAATTTTTGTTGGCACGCGACCGAGGCGGAGTTTCACTTACATTCTGTGATACATCAGGTCCGCATTTAGTTTTGTTACCGATTTGTTTAGCAGTACGTTGTAGAAGAAAGTGTAATAATATTTATAATTATTTTATATCTCTTTATTTGTTGGTGTGTTTTTGAAAATAATTTAAGGTTATCGTGTTACAGTGAGTTGTGTAATATATGGTAAGTGTAATATTATAAGTAATAATTATTTTATATATGTTTATTTGCTGGTGTGTTTTTGAAAATAAAAGAAGTTTATCGTTTTTAATGTAAAAATGATTCGACCGTGGGGGTCACTACTTCTACATCTTATTGTGTTTGTTAAAATGAAAGTGATGGTGATTACAGCGATAAAGAAAATCAAAGTTCATCAGTGTTTTCAGTAAGAAGAAATAGGCTACATTTGAAAGGGCAAGCAAAACAAATTTGTATCCATGTTTACAATAATCTTTTGAAGCGACGAGCTAATGACCCTAATTAGTATGATTTAGATTTAGATACTAGGTGAAACAGCATCTCTGACTAAAGTTTAAATATCAAACTATTACTAAACGCATGGCGATTATGGAAAGCAGATGAATAGTAGAATGGCAAGATTCATATCTAGAAGAGATAAAGGAACTCAGAAGAGAAAATAGACCAATTTATTATCTAGATGAAACTTGGTATGATATTCATGATACCGTAAAAAAAGGATGGACTGATGGATCTAGGAAATGTCAACCAATCTCTTTGCCCCTAATAAATGGACTAGGTTGATTATATTATACTGTGGATCAGTTGATGGATTGGTTGATAATGCATTGAAATGGAAGACTGTAACGTGGATTACTACAAGAACTTGGAGGGAGAAATATTTAAGGAACGGTTTGAAAATACCCTTATTCCAAAATTAAAATCGAATAACATTATTGTTCTTAACAATGCAAAGTAGCATTCGAGGCAACTGTATAAAGTTCCTAACAAGAGTTCTACTAAGCAGGAATTACATTTTTTTTTTTGGAACATGATATCTATTATGAGGAAAATTATAATAAAGCACAACTCTTGGAAGTCCTGCAAACGAAAAATTATGAGAAGAAGTATATTATAGACCATGTAGCGGTGATATATGGCAACAATGTGTTGAGATTAACGCCATATTTCTGTATTTTCAACCCGATTGAATTAATTTGGTGTAAATTGAAGAAAAATGTCAGAAAAGGAAATACTTTTCCGAAATTCGATAAAAAAAGTCATAGAGTTAGTTAAAAATGAACTATCGAAAATTAACAAGGAAGATTGGAAAAAGAATTAGGAAAGTAATTACAATTGAGAATGATTATTTAAAAATTGCTGAATGTCATATAAATGGTGGAAATAAATTTATTATAAATTTGAACGAAGATAGTAGTTCATTAGAAAATGAAGAACAGGGTGAGAAGGGCGATAAAGTGAAGTGAAGAAGTGAATTTTGTGATATCAACTGTATTATTTATTTCCGTTTTTGTGCCTTCGTAGTTTAGTGCTTGAGAAATATTCTTTTTCAGGATGTTATTATTTATTAATATTATTTTTTCATTTTAACAAAAATACGTCTTTCTGTTTTTATTGTAGTAATAACTTCACTATTAGAATTTATTTTTAGTTTATTTATTGAGAAAAATATTTGTTTCTGTTACCATCTTAAGAGTAAACTTTCTGTTTTTATTTTGTCTTTAAAGGTTTCTTGTTACATTTTAAATAATTTCTTTATTCTATACTAATATTCCATACCCATCCTTTCCTGGCAAGAAATGCTCATACCTTCTCGCGGTTCTTGCGGGGTAGTAACAATTTGTATTAAGCGAACTTAAGTACTGCAACTACTGTATGTGTAGTTAATACTTTAAATTCAATATTTTTTTTTCAAGTTAATAATTTTTTGTACAATTGTTAATTTGTTGCTAGCTAAACTGAACGCAAAAACCTACATTGAAAAAGTAAACGAGCTAGCAATACAGATAAATTGGGCTCTGCGTTTTGTAACGTCTTACCCCGCATGTCCCATCATTGAAGCGATTTCTCCTATTATACTTCAAGTTGTATTTCATATTGTTAAGATAAGGATGTAATTTTTCCATAAACAAATAATATTAAAACTTAATAGCATCCTTTTAATACACTGTTTAAAAGATAAAAAAATTCTGAACAGCTCAGTTTAACATTTCATAAACATATTGTATATAATTTAACGTTTCTATCAAAGGAATAAAGTATGTTAATAATGTATTTGGAGGTTACAAAGAAAACCCTAGATAATTCAAATTTTACCATAACACACAAAGGAAAAATAAAGGCGAGTATATTTTCACTGTATGTATATTACAACTAGAACTTGAGGCATTTAATATTATACTGGCTCCAAAGTAGAAATCCCATTTGTGCCAGCAAAAGGAAATAAATGAGCAATTTGTCTGGAATAATCGAAATTGGCTCACCCCAGGGAAAAGACGTTTTGTTATCAGCATAACAATGAGTGCTTCAGAGAGTCTTCGATATACAATTAACTCAATAAGTAAATTAGGCCGTTCAATCGTGAGGTTCTCTTGTGTTCCATTAAGCCACCCTCGATCGAGTAGTATTAGTTCACTCTACTCTTGCGATATGCCTAAGGGTGCATTTTTAAACAATTTATAAAAATTCACTTTAGTAGGCAATAAAATATTATGCTCGCAGAAATAGTCTAGGTCGACTTCAACTTCTGTGCAAGTTTTACTTTAAAAGCTATTTAAATATAACAAATTATGTAAAACATCGAGTAAAAAGAGATGCTATATCTTTTTGTCATCTTTGAAACACCTTAGACTTGCCAGACTTGTTAATAAGGAAACTTGAAAAAAACATTTTTTGGTCAAAACAATCTAAAGCTTATAAAATCCTATTTACGCAATGGAACACAATCACAGAAGAAAATTACTGCAAATACTTGAGTTCTCCAAGAATCAGTAAAAAGGGGCTTTATTTTTTAAATATATATGAATGACATAGCTAAATGTAAATGAATGAAATAACTGACTTCATATTTTTTTTGCCGGCAAAACTTCTATATCTAAATTTTCCCAAAATTAGCGACATTATAAATGCAGGTAATGAGATCCAATCAAGTATTGGTTCCTAATCAATTGTTTAAATCTAAATTTAACAAAAACACAAACAACGTGTTTCGTTTAAGAGAAACTCAATCTGAAGCTCTTAAAAATTCTTGTGAGGTCAAGTTTTAGAGAACATATTTTAATCCAACTCTTAAATAGAGCAAGGAAATAAACTTGCAATTGCCTTGGAGTGGAGTGGAACCACTGATTTAAATGTTTAAGAGAAATTCTAGATTTTAAACAAATCAAAATATTATATCAATCACTTGCTGAATCTCATGTGATATATGGATTTCTACGTTGGGGAGGAGTTCACATTTAAAACATTTAAATTTATTACAAAAAAGGTTATTAAAGATTATATTAAACAATGAACCTACTTACGCTTCAATTTAACTATTTTAAGATGCTAACATAATAGATATTAGATTGCTGTTGCGTTTTACATCATTGGCAATCTAATGTACATAAAGACAATGAAATGCAAAAACTAGAGGTAGTCTAAACAATATCTTATGAATTCCTAAAACTAACTTGTAGACAAAGATGTTTTACATACCTCCGTCCAAAGGTTTACAATACAATGCAAAATAATACATACATCTTTTTAAAGGCGGCAGAAACTAAAATTAAACAATCCATTCAAAAAACACCTAGAGAAGAAATTCATAATGTTATCTTTTTTTTCATTGTTTTTAGGTTGCATGTATAATTGTTAATAACTCCTTTCTTTATACACAGTGCTCCCCTGCACTTTTGTGAAATATTGAAGCTTATTTATATATTGCATTTTATTTTTTTCTTTGTATACTTTTCTTCGTAAATAAACTTTATTCTATTCTCTTCTATTCTAATATTCTAATATGTTAAAATGTTGTATATTTGTGTTATTTATTGTTTATTATTATAGAGGTTATTTGTGACTGGTCACAGTTTCGTTGGAGGTCGATTTTAGATTCAAAATTACCTACAACTGTGTGTAAACTCAAGTTGTGTCTCAAGTTTGAAAATGGAAAATGTATTTAAAATGTTGAAGATCTATTCTAAACACAAATTACAATAAATATAACAGTATTTAACAAGTCATACGTTTTGTAATTTCTAAGGAGTCAAAAACTTCTCGCTTGTCTATTGTTTGTTGTATTTTAAATTTACCTCGGTAATATCTTTCTTATGGTTATAGTTCATAAATTGTGTTAAACAAGTTATAGTTCATAAATTGTGCTAAACAACACTAGACGTATCTACTCTTTGATGTTTGAAATTGTCCATAATATGCTCTTTAAAACATTTTTCAATCGATCGTATCATTTGTCCCTCATCCTTTGTGTACAGTTCTTACAATGGTGCAAATAACCTAGTAGTTCAACTCCCATTTTTAGAACTATAATTATGATGGCCTCCTTGAAGTAATTTTCTTCAGAAGACCATTATACACCATGTACTGTATAAACAAATAATACTTTTTTTTTTAGTGCTGACTATTTTAGCTCAACATAAATTTGTTTGTCTGCTAATAAAAATAGCATCTGGATATACGTACCTGTTTCAAAAATTCAGTTTGACAAATCCACTTAGTTAGATGCCATAGATTAAGCATAACACTTGCTTTATTTATTTATATATTTATTTATTTATTTATTTAAATACAAAATCCAACAAGCAGGAGCCCAATTACAGGATTAGGTACATTGAAATTGGGTTCCACACAACTGAAGCATATTCAAGGCGAGATCTAACAAATGTTACATTGACTAATCGATGAGTGTTGACATTTTTTAAATCTTTGCAGTTCCTGATTACAAAGCCATAACTCTAAAAAGCAGAAGTAGTTACCATTTCGACGTGCTTATTGAATGACAATTTAGAATCAAAATACACGCCAAGGTCTTTAATAATATCAGGTCTTTGTAAAATAACATTATTGATATTATAATTGTACACGTACATATTATGCTTCCGGCCAAATGACATGACATTACACTTGCTAACATTGAGGGGTAGATAGTTGTTGATGCACCAGATATTAATGGTTTAATGGTATCCAAGGTCTTTCGCAGAATTTGACAATCATGAACATTATCAATAAATCGGTACATTTTTAGATCATCTGCATACAAGAGGAAGTGAACATTAGTATCTAAGCTTTCAAAAATATCATTAATGTACATTACAAAGAAGAGCGGTTCTAGTATAGAACCCTGTGGCACGCCAGATCTTTGCAAGAAGCTATTCGATTTATGACCGCGGTACTGAACAAATTGATGTCGATTCTCTCGATATGACTGTATTAAAAGAAGTAACTTTTGAGAGACCAAATTTATCAAGTTTAGAAATCAATGCACCGTGGTCAGTCCTCTCAAAAGCCTTAAAAAAAGTCTGTGTAGATAGTATCTACCTGACCCCCTCGATCAAGACCTACGCAAAGAAATTGTATTTTGCACACAAAGTTCGTTACTGTAGATCGACCCTTCATAAAGCCATGCTGATCAATAGATATTAAGCCATGAAGAAAAATTTCAAAATTTTCCCGAAGTTACAAATAATAGTGATGGGCCTATAGTTTGTTATGTCACTCTTTTCCCCTTTTTGTACACTGGACACACGCGTGAATTTTTCCATTTTTGAGGAAATCTCGAAGTACTGAGAATTAAATTGAAAATTATTAGAAGGGCTTTAGCGAATACAGTTGAACAATCTTTAATTAGAAATGTCGGAATTATATCAGGGCCCATGGTCATTGTGGCTTTAATTTTCTTTACAGATTGGCATATTTCTTCCTCAGTGATGACAGATAAGTTTAAAGTATTTAAATTCAGACTACTTACATCGTCAAATTTACGGAGTATAGGGGACGTAAAGGATTTAGTGAAAAAGTCCGCAAAACTATCAACTATTACTTGAGCGTCTTCAATTCTTTGATTCTCGTAAATTAGCGATGACGAAATGGATGAAGTATTGTTTTTTGAATTAATAAAACTTCAAAAAATGTTAGCATTGGTTTGCATGTTATATTCAATGTTATCTAAATATAACTTGTAAGCACTAAGCACTATCGATGTCAGATTTAATTTTTTGCTCTCAATGTTTTAAATGTATTGTAATATTCAGTGTTACCAGATTTTTTATATTTGTTTCATTTGTTTTAAATCCTTCTTCTTAATGTCATGGATTATCTGTCTATTAAACCTGTGGGATAAGACCCACAACTTTTTTGTTTTTTAGGTACATATGTATAAAAAATATCGTATAATTTTAAATAAAGTGCATCCACAGCTGTATCTACATTATTAAAATGTTCCAGGAAAGTCAGTCTATGAGCCCAAGTTGGTTATACAGTTCTACAATATTAGTCTTTTTGAAATTAAACTCAAAATTATTTTTATGCGGAAAATTATCGTGTCTGATGTTTTGGATATCAGCCTTAATTACTGATGCAGGATGATACCTATCCTCTTTAAGGAGAATTTCAGAAGCTTTACTTACAGAGCAGTGCCTATTACAAAAAACAAGATCTAGAAGTCTTCCGTCTGCATTTAAAATATGACTATACTGGTCTAACCCAAAAAAAATTGAAAAATTGTTAATACCGCGGATGGAAGTAGTAGTTACATTACCATTTTCATAATGCGCATTCTTAGGAAGATTAAAGTCTCTTATTACCAGCATGTCAGAATCATAAAAAATACTATAGAGAGACACTAGGATGTCAACTAGTTTTTCATAATCCTCAGCTTTCGCGTGAGGGGGAATATATATGACAATCACATATAGAGAGCGAAAATTGAGTTTAATTTGTATTAATAAAATATCAATAAAACTAATATCGCAAGATTTATTATCACCAACACTAATATTAACTTTTATTGCCCTATAATTTTTTCTAGTTGCAAGTAATACACCACCTCCCCTTGCAGAATTAGTGACATTAAAATTATGATCGCATCTAAATACATCATAAACTTTATTTTTAACAGTTCTCCAAATAAAATAATCCAGAATTGATAAATCGGGCGAGCGAGGAGGCCATAGAAAAGGTACATTATTAGCGATCAATGGATCGTAAAACATTGATCAATTACGCGTTATGTGAAGGGGCAACATCGTACTAATAAAAACAATTTTTGTAGAATATGTAGATACCTTTCACCTACAAAACCAAACAATTTTAACTCCGTTAACAGAAGAAGGAATTTTTGGCTCCCTGAACACATGAGGACCCGAGTCATTTCAGTAATGGTAATTGCGTCGATTGAACACTGCATTTTTGGTCAATTTAGCTTAAATTTTCCATATAATATCCAAGAATTGCTATTTCTGTTATTTTCGTTATCAACAATAATAGCTATCTCCTTTGAATTCCTGCCTGGACAGAGCCACAGTTTCTAAAATTATCCAATATACGTTTTATGGTGTTTGTGACGGATTCTGTTTTTGTGGATATCGAGTAGCAAATGTGTTATATGTACTTGATATTACGTTTTCACATTCTCCAAATGTCTTCGATGGTATAATTTAAACATGCTAGTATTTGTTGACATAAGAAAAGAACTGATATTAATGATTGTATCTAATCATGGCTAAAATAAATAGCAATTTTAACGAAAAATTCTTGAAAATCTAAGAAAACCCAAATATGCCAAAAACTTGTAACCTTAGCCCTTACAAAGCCCATACTAAAAAAAATAGAATTTAATTTTACATAACTTGATGTAAAAAAATATAGGGTGTTTCATTTGAACTAAAAAAAGTTTTCGCAGTTTGAATTTCACAAAATATAACGTGAAATATGGAACACTTGGTATACTATTATTGAATTTATTTTAACTGTAGAGCGTAACTGATCTTGTGTTCTTTTTACATGCCAAAGAGCAAATGAAGATCTACACGAAGAAAGTTGTAAAGGTTGCAGTTGCACTTCGTCAAATTTTTTTTAAAACGTCAAATACCTCTAAAACGGCTAGGTTTAGATATAGGGTATACTACATGTTTTCGACTCCGAATTATATGCTCTTTTCAAAAAATCAGATATATACAGGGTGTTCCATTTAAAACAAGCAAGTTGTTATCGACTTCCGGTGTAACCAGAAGAGTCAAATGCTTGTCGATTTTTGTCGATTAGTGCAGTTCTCAGTGAAACACCCTGTACACTCCTGTCATTTCTTAGAGTAAATTTCACAAGCCTTTCGTTTATACCCATTCTTTAATTAATATGCATTTACCTGTGGATGAATGACTGTGAAACTATCGTCCTTGAAAATCCTACTAATAGGTACCTAACATTTAATACCTAACTTTATAACTTTACTACTAGATATTATTAACTTCATTATCTAAATTTTAAAAATTATTCAATGGTTAAACCTTCAAACTTCTCTGACAACCATTGGAAATTAAGTGGTTTAATAGCTGAAACAATACGCACACTTTCCTGGCAGACACACTTATACTGAATACATATAACCTATTTTTTATAGATGGCTTTATAATATTCTTCCATTTTTAAGTACTTTATATTAATTATAATAGAATTTCTAGAAAGACTTTTTTAGATATTAGTTTAAATTTATTCTTCACTGTATGATACAAACAATGTATGATTCTTATAATTCTTTTGTTAAGGAGAAATATTCGTTTAAAACTAGTTACTTCAAACCTGTGCAATACACAACATATAGTTAAAGGCTATTGCATAGTAAATGGCCAAACATTTAATCCAATTGAAATTCCTTTATTAAATACATCAATAAATCCATCTCATTGATAGTATCTCTCAGTTGCAGGATTTCATAACAGTTTTTTTTTTTTAATTTATTACAAACATGCTCAATATGATATTCCCATGTAATACATATCAATTCCCAGGAATTTCATTGTACAAAGTTACATTATTAGTACTGATGTCTCAAAATAACATTAATATATATATATATATATATATATATATATATATATATATATATATATATATATATATATATATATATATATATATATATATATATATATATATATATATATATATATATATATATAATATATATTATTGTGATAATAAGGTTTATTGTATTTTTATTTATTTATATAATTTGTAAAAATTTTGAATTGTTTTATTAAACAGTTATAGAATTGAAAATTTTGTGTTTTATTAAAATCTATGAAAATTGACGCCTTTATTTTAAATTTGTATTTATTTTTATTTATGCCCTTGTATACCCAAACTAGCTCAGATTTTTAATTTACAAAATTTTACTTACTTTTTATTTTCTTTTACTCTCACTCAGGATGCAGGTTTGTTCTTTCTATAGGATATTTTCAAAATTTAAATTCACAAAATCAGTACACAAAAAAAAAAAACTAAACACTTTCAGAAAACAATTAAGGAGTTTGTTTTTAATAAAATATTTTTAAAAATTTTAACAAATGTATTTACAAATCTTAACTTAAATTAGCCCACCAAATTTTAAAATCTCGAGATTTTACCTTATATTTTTATCCTTGCGGTTGGCCGAACTGTCTTTCTTCTCAGCTGTTACCACGCTTTAATGTTTGGATATGGCCGCTCCAATTTCCTGATATGCTTGTATAGTTATTTACTTTAATTTTGTGTTTTGTGTAGCTGAATTTTTTATAACTGGTAAGTACTTACAAACATTTTTTACTGTTTCTTTATTTTAATTCTCTGGCTTGAATCTTAATTTACAAGCTTCTATTTACCATATTTTACTCCTAACCTTTATTTTATTCGTCTCTCTTCTCTTTAATTTTTTTCGATTCCCCAAAATTTTTTTCAACCCCACTCCTTTTTTTATCAATAACAACCCACTATCCATTGTTTTCTCTGCTTACTTTAATTTTGTATATAGTAAAATCACCAAATTTCAAAATTGACTAGTTGTGACAAATTATTATTTTTTTTTTTAATGTCAAATATTTTTAATTTTGAAAATAAAAACCCTTATACTACCTTTTTGTTGCCTTTTCAAAACAATATTCTTTTTCTTGATACTTTCCTCAGAATTTTCTGTAAATTTGCATGTGTTACGTTCAGTATAAAAATTTTTATCTTTCACATCTCATTTTAAAACTTTTACTTAACGAGTGCCCTATCATTTTAAACAAACTCCTTTTTATATAACTAGAACTAAATAACTACTGATAACAAATCTTTTTATATCTAGGTTAACATATCTTTACTCAAAAACTAATATTTTTGTTTCTACTTTTTGTAGGCTGTCGAAATTGGTTTCACCCCTTTTACCACACTTTCACTGTGTCTTGAGCTACCCCCACTCACACACGAAGCACTGAGTTTCTTCTTTGTCCTAATGGCATGTCTTTGGACATCGATGGATTTCCTGTTTAATTTTTGATGAAATTATATATTTCAACTATGCTGTCACACATACAAAAATCAAGAAATGTTTATGTTTCAACCCCAATATTGGAGAAATTATTATGGCATTGATCTAAACACATTACTGCACCCCTGTTTGGTAAGTTTTATTTCAGTTTATATTCACTTTTACAGACCATGCACTTTTTATGTTTCGTTATGAAAGTTTTAAGATAATTTACAATATTTTCCCCTGTTTATTGAATGTTGCGTTTTTAACTTTTATCTAAAGTTCAATTACATTGACTCTATACTAGATTTTTAATAAATTTCCCCTTTTAAAAGTTTATACTATAACAATTGTCTCTTTTATAGGTGAAATCTTTCCCCTGAAATTATGCAACTTTTAATACTACTGGAGTTAATTGAAGTGAAATTTTTATATGGGACTACATTGGTGACACCTTTTCGATGGCAGGAAATACACAATAGGTCTCTCGTCAGCTCTGCCAGTGGAGATCCAGGACTTCGACTTGACACCTTTTTCTTGTTTTTTATTTGTTTTTCATTAATTTTTATGGCCAATTTGGCTTTGCAAATACCTTATACCTAACTACATTTTTGATATGAACAATAAATACTTAATACTACTACACATATGTTAAAAACTAAATTAAAATTATTTTCTGAAATTGTTCATTTTTAAATGTATGCATGTATTTATTAAACTTTTTATTTTTACTGCATGTTTGCACTCTATTTTTGTACCTCTATTTATCTGCATTTTATTATACTAACGAAAATAATTAAAACCTTTTAAAATAATTTACAATATTGCTAAATGTGATAATATATATATATATATATATATATATATATATATATATATATATATATATATATATATATATATATATATATATATATATATATATATATATGTTGTTACACCACTGAACTGTGTAGGCTGGTTAGATGAGACTGGAATTGTACGAGAAAGGCCGGGAATATTCTGGAATGTTCTAGACCGTGTGAATGGATGTATAAATAAAACGCACGGTGGGCCGAGAGTCAGTCTCGTTGAACCTGAACGAGTAAAGAAAAAAATAAAAGAGAGACTTACAAGTGTTCAAGTGTGATTATAGTTAAGACAGTAATTAATCTATTGTTGTTAATTGTTAGTCAGTTAATAAAGTAGTGAGTAAGTGTTACCTAGACTTTCAATCAACGAGTCTACGAGTATAGGTGTTTGTGTGGATAGCAAACACGTAACAACAAGCTTATTCCATTGGCACCATCAACTCATGCCCTCTTTACAGATCTTATTAGTTTTTTATTTCGTCAATATCCTTATCATATGTGTATCATATGTGGCTTCCTGGTTGAGTGGTAAGGACACTTGTCTCTCACCCGGTCGAGGAGCTAGGATTTTTTCTAAACCAGTAATCAATCCTAGCATACTCGGATATTGGGTGTGTGTCCATTGTCTCTAAATGTGTAGCCCTCTCCCACACAAGGTACTTTGAGGTACCTTCAGGGATACAGGGATCGTTTTACTTGTGGTGTTTAATATTTTAAATAGATATAGTTATTGTGGTGTCATCAGTATATATTATTGTGAAGATATTTTTTATAATCTTTTGTAGATCATTTATATACAATGAAAATAAAACTTGACCCAACACCAAACTTTGAGGAACTCCTAGTTAGTCAAGCAGCTCTAAAAGCTTTTGGCTCATACCGGTGTAACTCCAAAATGGCATGGAACTGTCAGAAGGCTCTAAATTATTTGAGCAAAAACAACAAAGTGACTCTGTCCTGAATACCTGGCCACTTTGTTCTGAAAGGTAACGGAATAGCCAACTCCTTGGCCAGAATAGGAGCAGAATCACGAATCATCGGATCAGAACCGACACTTGGAATAGCTTCAAGTACTGCTAATATGGCCATCGTATCTTGGACTAAACGAAAAACTCTCCAGTATCGACAAGAGTTACCATGACTGGGTTATTCGAAGGCGGTTATAAAATACCCTCTAAAATCAAGAGATAAAAAACTTTTAGAGTTAACCAAGGTAAATCTGAAAACCCTAACAGACCTATATGCTGGACATTACCGATCAAACTATCATCTGCACAAATGCGGTCTAGCCGAAAACGCCGAATGCCGCCTATGACTGGAGGATGATGATAAGGCAGACCACGTCTTATGCACCTGTCCTGCTAATGTGGAGAGGATCAAATTATCAATACTTGACAGAACACAACTGCTGTCAGAGGATCTGAACACACTCTCAACCAATGAAGTTATTAGTTTCAAGAAATAAAATTTATTGGGTGAAATATAGTTAGGAGTGGGCTACAATAAGGCTACCGATGGCCGCAATGGAGGGCACACAAGGAATCACTCACAAAAAACCTTACCTAACCTAACATAACGTAACCTGACCTAACCTAAACTAATAATAAGGAAAGCTATAAAGTTGAACCCTCAAATATAATACAATTCTGAGATCAGAATTTAATGCTTTATTCAAAACTGTAAAAATATACTGGGTGTTATGATTAAAATTTAAGCGGTCTTCTATTTAAATAATGTTTTTTATTTTTGTAATGACTAGATATAATATTATTTATATTAAAAAGTGTGAACCATATTTTAGTGACATCCAGTATAGAAATATTTTATTTGCAACAAAAACTTATCTGCATTTTCCAAAGATAACAAGTAATTTTGCATCTCCTTTGTATTCTCAGCATTTCAACATTTAGGTGGATTTGTAGTTCATATTTTGAATATCAAATAATCCTTTGTTCCATTTGTTCTATATCAAATATTGTATATGTCGACTGTATTTAAACAATAATGTATGAAAAATAAAAGTAATCAAAAACGCACTGAAAACCATCGTAAACAATGTTTCATGTCATCTGGGAATTCCACTGGAAATCGAAGTGGAACAATATGGCTTTCTGTAATAATAATAAATATCGGCTATCTGCAGTACCAGCCCGGTCGTTTGTGAAATTATCATTCGCTACCATCCAGCATCCGAGGAGACAGAAAACGATTAAATATAGCGTGCGATAGAGATAGTAAATATAATTAGTATTTAAAACTGGAAACAAACAAATCTACGGCTTAGCGTTCAAACAGTGATGTACGTTTCGACGTTGCCAACGAAGGATTTTAACCCTCATAACAAAGATAATTATTTTTTATTGTGTGAAAATTTACTGAAATTTGTTTAGGTTTTTCTAATTTGCGGAGTTAGCTTTTCCATTATTCCCTTTTGTATAACTCTTTGAATGTGTGTTTCGCAACTTTTATTGCATTTTTGCTGAATGTACACTACTAAACACGGTGGATTTCATAAATGTTTGAAACTGATGATTTCAGCGGATCAGTTTTTACAAAATGACAAACTTTATAGCTAATCAATGCAAACACTTTTATTGTGATATTAATGACGTATGCAACTGTTTTATAGGAGCATATTTTTTCCAAGGGCACAAGATTTGTTTTATGATGACAACATTTTAAAACGGTTTTATTAAAGATGTATCGAGAAACCATCATATTTATTTACCTACCAACAACCTGAGAGGCAAAGTTCAATTACAAATTTTACTAGTATGTACAGAATAAAAAAAAAATAATAGAGTATCAGCGTAAAATAATAAAATATCTAATATAACAAAATTTTTAATAGTAAAATATAAAAGATCTATAGTCCGTTTAATGAACAGATAGAATTATGCCCCGCCCATAAATGTGCGCCAAATTCGAATAGAATTTCTCTGTCGTATTTTTAAAACCGATATCACAAGATAAACTTACCTTGATAGCTTCTTGACTGTCAAATACGTTTTGGCGTTTTGAGGGGGATTACAGTTTCTGTTGCAATTCGTTGTTTCTATTTGCTGTTATTTACATTTACCTAATAAATAGTGCTTTTTCAGCGTTAAAAAAACATTTTTATTTATATTAAGGTACGTAATAAAAGCGATTAATATTGATTATATCCTATAACCACACTTTTTTTCAGGGATTAATACCAACTATGGCTCAAGCAGCTATTTCTCCAACGAAAAAACGGAAATCCAGGCATTTTTCGGTTAAAGACAAACAACATATTTTGAACATTTATAAGACTTATACTGGAGACAACCGTGATAAACCTTGGGCAGAAATCGTTGAGTTTGTTGCAAAGGCATCAAGTAATTTTAATTTTTGTGTTTTATGGGGTTGCTCGTCAGGGCACCGAAGTATATTTTTACTATTAAGGTATTTTTAGATTGTTTATATTTATTATAGTTTATGTTTATATTATTATGCATATTAATGTAGTTGTTTATGCTGCAACTGTTTACAACATTTTTCGTGAATATAAAGAAACACATCAACTTCATCCACTGAAAGAAGGGACTGATACTATATATTAGTGTCCAGATGCTCTATATCTAAGTTTTAAACTTTAGTTTGATATTTTAAAGCGTTAGGAAGATATTGCAGAAAACTGATATCTATCGTTCCCCGTTAAAGGGCAATTATTATCCACTTTCGGAAAAAGGCTCATATAAGAAACTCCCATTATTTTTGGATGTACTACCAGTCAGAATATCGTGTGTGTATAAGTGTTATGTATACTGATATGTTGTTCGAAATAAAATGGTAATATTTAAATTTTTATTTGAAACATATCTTGTTCGAATTATTCACGTTTTAAAATCGATATGCCTAACCAGGCAACCGGTATATTTTGTGTATTGGATGCGGTTACATAATATTGGTAGATCCCACTCCAAATTACACTGCAATCTGGCGGAACCGATAGCAATAATTTACTTTTCTACAGATAAACGTGTCTCATTTGCATTTTACAGAAAAGACATTTAAAACATTTCGATTAACTGTTTAAATTACAATTTTACCCTCCAAAACGTGTAACTATACCAATTCGGATATAGCCACAATTTTGTAGCTTCAATTAATATTCAGAAGAAACTGCGAATCCATAAAATTTATTATACAATTTAGCTATATTTGAATTTCAAAGTGAGATTATCATTACGGAGAAGTTCCAATCAAAATAATTTACACTGAGGACAATATTCTTCAAATATTTAAATTAACAATATTCTGATATTAAAAAATATATATATAGAGTGCTTCTAAAAAGGTAAATCAATTTCTGAATCACAGATTCTAGAGGTAAAATATTCTATCTCAATTTACCTACATACAAAAATCCTAATGATCTCTCCAAAGTCAGTCCTAGAAAATACATATTTTGCGATATATTCTTTAAATTTTGAGATATTTTGATAATATTTTTAGTCCAAAAAAAATTAAGTGAGAAGTTGACAGTTATTAGGTAGTTATTGAAAATATTTGGTATTAGTTCAAAATTAAGAACTGAGTATAATGATTCATAGTATCAGATTCGACCGGCCGAACAAGTATGCAAAAAATTAAAAAACATTTTATAAATAGTGAGCCGCGACCTTTCACCCAAAACGCTGAGAGACGTAACGGAATCGTCAAAATGTTATAGAACCAAAGTTGTAGAGAATAAAATTATTAAAAGAAAAATATAGTCCGACGGTATACTGGATGTAACAGGAACATGGTATACCCCTTTTTCTCCTTTGGTTTAGAAGATAATTGATTAAAATTTGGAATATCCTAGACACATAGTAAGCGGCACTTTTTGACATACAAGTGATTTTTTTTTCACTTCCAGTTTCGCTGGAAGTGACAGTAACTTTCGATTTTTAAATGGAATACCCTGTATATTATTACATTTTTGAATTCTGCATAATTTTCTGAATCCAACAGTACTAAATTAGTGACATTTCAAACATCAATATTTTTTATAATACAATTTTTAGGTTTCCATTTAAGTGTGCCATGACGGTTCCAATTTATTCTGAATGACCCGTATAATGTTAGAAAAATTGAAATCCCGTCAAAAATGCAAAATTACGTGATTTATGAGCAAATAAAGTTCATCAAAATGATTTTTGAGGCCAAACTCAATTTTTTTCAAATGAAACCATATTGGTACCGTGGTACCATTTATTAGTACTATTAATAAGGAATTTATTCATATGTCGTATTAAAATGTGCGATAAATACAAATAAAATTACAGCTAAAGGAAAATAAGAAAATACAATTTTGTTCTAATTAAATGTTAAGAAGTAACTAATGTGGCTTTGAAAACAATGAAATATTTAGCTTGTCAACAATTTTTTGGTTCACGGTGTTTTTATTGTGTCTTTAAAAATTGTTTAAAATTCTTGATAATTGTGTTCAAAATGCCGCAAATTTATACAAGAGATGAAAAAGTGGACATGTTAATTATTTATGGGGAATGTAGAAAAAGCCGTTGCGGCTAGACACATTTATGCCATCCTGATAGATAATGTCCAGCGAGAAATTATTTCAATCTTCTTGAAAATCAATTCCGAAGTGAGCCCAACAATGATCCCGAAGAAAATTTCATTCTTGACGAAGAAACGGAAATTAATGTTTTGGCTCGAGTAGAAGTTGATAAGACTGTTTCTTTAAGGCAAATTGGGTTTGAATTGGAAATCAGTCACTAAACAGTAAGCCGAATTTTGCACAAATACCATATACATCTTTTAAATACCAATTGCACCAGCACTTGTACGAAAATGATTACGAACGTAGAATGGAATATTGCAATTGGATTTTACAGAATAACGTGCAGCCAAACAATGATGAGGGTAACTTCCAAGTGCGGTTCGGTTTCAATGTTTGGCTTTGAATAATCGGTAGTAAAATAATTGTTCCAATAATATTTGAAGGACCCTTGACTGGTGCCAAATACTTGTGATTTCTGCAAAATGAAGATGAAGACAGTTTAGCTAAATTACCTTTCCATTTAGGACAGGGAATGTATTTCCAACAAGATGGCGCTCCTTCCCATAATTTAAGGATAGTAACTGATTACCTTCAACGGAAATTCGGAGAAAACGTAATTTCGACGAATGGTTCTGTGAGGTGGCCTCCAAGGTCACCTGATTTAACACCCCTTGATTTCTTTGTTTGGGGTCCTTTAAAAAATGTTGTCTATGCAACCGCCGTTACAACCAGTGAAGACCTAGAGCTACGAGTAAGACACGCAAGTGGTGAACGTTCTTCGAGAAACAGTTATGCGAGTTCAGAAGTGCATTGACGTTAAGGGACAGCATTTTGAACAACTGTTGTAATGTTTTGTGTTCATTTTTTTGTATTCAAAGCCACCTTATGTATAACAAGGTAATTAGAACAATATTGTATTTTCTTATTTTCTTTTAGCTGTAATTTTGTTTGTATTTATCGCACATTTTAATACGGCATATGAATAAATTCGTTATTAGTAGTACTAATAAATGGTACTACAGTACCAATATAGTTCCATTTGAAAAAATTGAGTTTTCCCCAAAAACCATTTTGATTAAATTTATTTGATTATAAATCAGGTGATTTTGCATTTTTGACGGAAATTTGATTTTTCTAACATTACACGGGTCATTTAGAATAAATCGAAACCATCAGGGCACACTTAAATGGAAAACTAAAAATTATATTATAAAAAAATATTGACGTTTGAAATGTCACTTATTTGGTATCGTTGGATTCAGAAAATTATGCAGAATTCAAAAATGCCATAATGTACATTTAAAAATTGAAAGTTAGTGTCACTTCCGGCGAAACCGGAAGTGGAAAAAATCACTTGTTTGTCAAAAAGTGCTACTTATTATGTATATACGATATCCCAAATTTCAATCAATTATCTTCAAAACTAAAGGAGAAAAAGGGGTGTACCATGATCCTGTTACACCCGTTATATTTATCTTTTATAGTTTGGCTATGAGCCGTGCTCAAAGTTGTGCAATAAATACCCATGACGCGCAGGAGCGGCTATATTGTCACTCTTAATTGTTTAATTCATTTCGTAACTATTGAAACGAGTCCAATAAATTCATGGATATTCTACGCGTTGCGGAGAAATTTTCCACAATGAAAAAACACTTCGACCAAGATTCAAATTTTGACAGCTCCACGAAAAAAAATCAATATCATCGGGATTTCAGCAGAATTAAAGTTAAAATATCTTGAAGATTGATTATCGCAAATCAAAAAAAAGTATGTGCAAAATGAAGGTCTTTTAAAAACTGGCAAATTTGATCCATTTTTATCAGTGAATAAAATGAAGAATGTTTAACACTGTTGATTTACCAAAAACTCTGTCAACTTGCTTGAGGTGTTGGTAACAAATATATAGAAATACTTTTTTTCGGATTTTTTCCATTATAATTTACAACTTCTTTTAAATAAACATAAGAAAAATTATAATATTTGCAAAAAAAATTATACTTTTGCTTAGTTATGATTTTTTTACGGCGAAACTATAGCTTTTACAATAAAATATCAGGGGATCAGATTTATCAGTTATTAAAAGACCTTCATTTTGCAAATAATTTTTTTTTGGTTTACGATAAATAATCTTTAATTGTGCTAAGATCCCGATAAAATTGAAATTTTTTTTTCACGGAGCCGTCAAAATTTTATTTTATGGTCGATTTTTTTCCATTGCGGAAAATTTCACCACAATACGTAAAACATCCATGAATATTTTGGACTCGTTTTTTTAATTTATAATGATTTTGTGTTTAGTGAGATCAGGACTATTATAATGTTGAATGAGACAATTTAAATTTGTGAGGTAATCACTCTCGCGTTTTATATCGGATGTATATTTTTGATAGGCTTAGTCTAGGAAACGAAGCATCAAATTTATCTAATAAAATTTTTAAAAACTGTATAAAGGCCTGATTGCATATAAAATTCCAGTTAATTTTATGTAAAAGATATTGAAACCATAAAATTACATGGGTAGAAAAAATTCAGCTTTTTTACAAATTATGCGATATAATAATCCCTACCGACTGGCCTATAATACAAACCTAATTATTGAAATTATTTCTTCAATAAAAAACAGAAAAAACTTTATTTCCTATTTTTATTTTTAGAGGACTTCCAGCCAAGTATATGGACAATTTATCCTACGTTTCGTCCGAGTTTTCGGACTTTTTCAAGGTTAAAAGCTAAAAATAATGGTTTTACATAAGTCGTAAATTAGATTAGTGACAATACATATCTAAAAAAGTGTTTTCTTACCTAATATAAATTTCCTATTTTAATTTCATTGCATGGGCTGGTTTTATTTTGTTTTTCATCATTTTTTTATTTGGTAGGTATGTGTTGTACGTGTAGTTCGACGAGTTAGGCAGAGGATGATCAGTATTTCGTGTCGTCGTTGATGTGTTCTTTTTAAGAGATTATACCAGCTGATAGTATACTTATATTGATGGTCCGAGTGACAGAGTTATTGTAAACATTCTCATGATATTGGATAGCCGTTGAGAAGAGATTTTGGAGTTAGCACATATACAGGATGTATAAAAATTGTTACTATTGAATACCATTGCGATATATGCTACTTAGATTTTCTATATCTGTTTGATAATTTATTGTTTTTTTGTTGTTTTGTATTTCGGCCATTTGCAAAAACATGCGTTTTTTGGAATTTCTTTCTTTATGCAGTATGGTTGTATTCGGAAAGTTAAAATTGTGTGAATTATTTATGGCGTGTTCAGCTACTGCTGTGCTACATGAATTAGGAGTTGCTATGGAATTTCTAATTGATAATTTATGTTGATTTATACGTTTATTTAAATATTGTTGGGTTTGTCCAATGTAACACCTATCGCAATCTGAGCAATTAATTTTATAAATAACATGGGTTTGATTTAATTTCTCTATTGGATCTTTTAGTTTTGAATATAATTTATTTTTTATGCTATTATCATTTCTGTATGCTAATTGTATGTTATATTTACCTAATCCTTTCTGAACTTTTTCTGATACTTGTGGTATGTATGGTGCCGATATGTATATTTTGTCTTTATTTGGATTGTTATGATTTTTGTCCTGGTTTGTGTTGTTAAATATGGGTCCAAAGCAGTTAGGTTGTAAATCTATGTCAACTTGATTTTTATTGCTTTTGTTATTTATTATATATGTATTCTCTTTAAATATACTTATTCATAAAAGGTGGCGGGTAAAATTTATTTAAAAGAATGTTTTTGATTTTAATTATGTTTTCTTTGTGAAACAGTTTATCTGGTAGTAAAATGGCCCTGTACACGAGGCTGTTTATAACGCTAATTTTATATGTATTACTAGTTTTTGATTGGAAGTTGGTATATCGTCCCGAACTCATACTTTTTTTGATACCAATTAGGTTTAATTCTACTGGTAGATCTAATTAAAGTCAGGTATAAGAAGTTTATTTTATTTTCATTTTCTGTTTCTAATGTGTATTTTATTTTTCTGTAATATGTACTGTATTTCATTTTTTTTAACGCATAGTAGACAATCGTCTACGTATTGTTTATAAAATGCAATTTTATTTGAAAGTATCGGTATTAGTTGGTTTTCTAGATATTCCAGAGTTAAATTTGCACACACTGCTGAAAGTGGTTGGCCCATAGCTAGTCCTGTTTGTTTATAAAAGGTTTTATTGAACGAGAAGTATGTTGAATTTAATATAAATTCTATGGTAGAGATAAATTCTTTTTCCTCTATGCTTGTAAATTGTTTGATATCATTCCATTTATTTTGTACGGAATAAATGGAATGATATCGCATTATTCAATAGTAACAATTTTTATACATCCTGTATATGTGCTAACTGCAAAATCTCTTCTCAACGGCTATCCAATATCATGAGAATGTTTACAATAACTCTGTCACTCGGACCATCAATATAAGTATACTATCAGCTGTTATAATTACCTACTCTTAAAAAGAACACATCAACGACGACACCAAATACTGATCATTTTCTGCCTAACTCGTCGAACTACACGTACAACACATACCTACCTAATAAAAAAAACTCGAAAAAAAATTATGAAAAACAAAATAAAACCAGCCCATACAATGAAATTAAAATAGAAAATTTATATTAGGTAAAAAAACACTTTTTTTAGATATGTATTCTGTCACTAATCTAATTTAAGACTTATGTAAAACCACTATTTTTAGCTTTTAACCTTGAAAAAAGTCCGAAAACTCGAACGAAACGTAGGATAAATAATTTATCCTACGTTTCGTAGGATATGGTATATGGACAATTATTGTCCATATACCTGGTTGGAAGTCCTCTAAAAATAAAAATAGGAAATAAAATGTTTTCTGTTTTTTATTGAAGAAATAATTTCTACTTTAACAGCCAACAACTTGTAAAATATCATCTAATTATTGAATAACTCATAATTAAAACTTGCTTCCAGTTTTACATTTTGTCATTGTCATAAAATGACTAGAGCAAAGTGTTGCTATATCCCAGCGTGTTACACAATTATTTGAAGAAGGCAGGCGGCCAAAATCTGTTCAGAGAATGCAACTAAATTACAAACACATTAGCATAATTGCCTTATCTTCTGTGAAATTTGTTCAATAAATTGAAACGTGGAACTTTATTTACAACCGTTTGCACCCAGGACGGCTGAAGTGTCTTTGTCTAGAATGTGTGGCAGCTGGACGTGCACAAGTGTTTCTTATTACGGCTGACATTTTATGACTTTAACAAGATGGCTTTTCAAATCTTTATTCTAATACATGGCGACTCTCTGTCGCTTCACATTTTTACCTTCGGAATGTATATAAGATATTTTTTTGTAAGTTATTGAAATTAGACTTTTATTCCTATCCATACTTTCGAGAAATTGAGAAATAAATGTCTTCAGAGTAGAATAAAACGAGATAACATGATTCATTGTGATACAATTAAAATTTCATATTTCTTCAAAGCTGTGTAAGTGGTAATAGTGGTAGTATAACAAGAAATACGGTTGGTATGCTGATTGTTAGTATTACAACGTGATTTTATGTGCTTATTTATTTATTTAATTTTGAAATGCATCTGTCCAAACAGAAATTCAATTATTATAGGATAGAAAAACTACAATTTAAAGATACGAAGTATATAATATAAAGATTATAACATATTAATATTATAGAGAATTAATACAAAAAGATTACAAAACAGTTAGATATGGAAAAGATAGTTTGAGGTCTGGCACACATAGAATAGTTTAGATGTCATATAAAACTGCATTTAAATCTGCAGGTTTAAGAATAAGTTTCCTTATTTCTTTTATTTTGGTATCAAAAATATCATCAATTATTTTGTAAAGAAGTATAGTTGGAGCACAGAAGATACAAAAGAGAGACCAGTAGTAAATTTGTTCGAGGCAGAGGCACATAGAACAGAGACGAAATCGAATGAGTCAGTAGATTTGGAACATTAAAACTAAGGCAGCCAAGGACTTCAGGAAAACCAATCTTGCTGTTTAAAATCTTATAAAGGAATACAGGAGACTAATAAATACGACGCGTTTCTAGTTCACTTAGGTGAAATTTATTTAATAATTCACTCTCTGAGCCAGTACCGCATGACACTTATACCAAAAATATCTACGAAACCGTTTTTTGAGGCTTTTCAGTTATAGTTGTCAGAGCCAGGACTCCACATAATTATAGCGTATTCAAGTTTTGAGCTAACAAACGGGTTAAAAAGAGTTAAAAAGTTATTTTCATTAAATTCTTTGCAGCGACGTAAAATAAAACTAAGTTTCTAAAAGAACTAGTTGATAGTCGTATGATATCAAGTTGCAATTCAACACAATCTTCTATACTGGCAATAGGAGACTACACAGGTTTAAATCGTCAAATATTGCATTTGTTGTGTCGTTTATAAAGATATTAAATAATAAAGGTACGGCGCCGTGAGGAACACCAAATATTGTGATAATCTCATTAGACCAGAAACCACGATATTGTACAGTTACCGTCTACCTTCTATATACAATTAAAACAATGTGAGGAAGTCGTCAGTTAGACCAATTGATGACAATTTGCATAGCAAACTACTGTGTCTGTCGAATGCTTTTGAAAAATTGTATAAATAACATCAACCTGCATTCCTGGATTTTCAGCTACGAATTGGGTGATGCATATGAAATTGCTAGTAGTAAAATAGAGTGGTGTGAATACGTGGTGATCATAACAAATTGGAGGTTTTACGTGGCTAAAAAGGATATCATGTATTAAATACAAATGTTTGTTGAAGTTATACAGTCCCAAGCAGCACATTTAGTAGTCTCTATGTGGTAACTACCATCAGAGAAACTTTAAAGGCTTCCGCAACCAACGTCTGTTACGTAATGCGAACGATCCGGTACTTCGCATTGTCAAGAACAATAATTCTATTCGGTTTTAATTTTGGAATTAGTGCATTTTCAAACCATTCCTCAAATATTTCATCCTCCATGTTCTTGTGGTAATCCACGTTACAGCCTTCCATGTTTTTCCCCCACAGTTTTAATGCATTATTAACCCATCCATCAACAGATCCACAGTGTAATATAATCAACTGAGTCCCATTATTAGGGAGCAATGAGATTGGTTGACATTTCCTAGATCCATCAGTCTCTCCTTTTTTTACGATGTCATGAGTATCATACCAAGTTTCACTTAGATAATAAATTGGTATATTTTCCCTTCTGAGTTCTTTTATTTCTTCTAGATATGAATTTCGCCAATCCACTATTCGTCTACTTTCCATAATCGCCATGCGTTTAGTAATACTTTGATATTTAAATCCAATTTTTCTCAGCCAAGTTCCTAAAGTTCTTTTGGTGGATTTTAGATGATAATCTATTTCTTTTAATTTTCTGTCTATCACATCAATAGCTGGGATTTCATTTTTCTGATACGCGTCGTAAACTAAAGTTCTTAAAAGTTTTGCTAACGATGGGTCCAGAGATTTTGATTGACCGGCGTCGGATCTTTGATTCCCTGGGAGGGCACCTTCTTTCACCAATTTGTGTATTGTGGGACGGGGAATGTTAGTCAGAGGTACTGTTTCACCTAGTACATCCAAATCATACAAATTAGGGTCATTGACTCATCGCTTCAAAAGATTATTGTAAACGTAAGGCAAATTTGTTTCGTTTGCTCGTTCAAATGTAACCGACTATTTCTTACTGAAAACACTAATGCACTTTGCTTTTCTTTATCACTGTAATCACAATAATTTTCATTTTCACAAACACAATAAGATACAGACCTAGAGGCCTCCCACGGTCGAGACATTTTTACATCAAATACCTTCTTAAATTATTTTCAAAATCCCATTACATGGAATAGTCTGCTTACACTATTGTCCATAACTGCAGTACAGTATTTCTTGGAATTACTTATGTTTTTAATGGATATTTATCCATATCATCGTACTTTATCAAAAGTTACAAAATTTATTTTACTATTACTACGTTAAACTGTATCTATACCTAGTGGTCTACCCTTGGGAGTCTCTGTTAGGTAGATTTTCACTTATTTCCACTATATTTTAATATTCCTAAATTCATTTGTATTTTAAATATTTAGAATACTGCGTCGATTTCAATACACAAATCGTTCTTTATGTGATTTATTATCGTTTAATGTTTATATTTTTATTTCAGATAAGCGCAACACATTATGTCCTTGGTTTTAAATTTCTGGCTGTATTTAACTTACACTATGCATGTGCATATTACAGAAAATGAGATTGTCCTACGTTATGAGTTTACTATGATTATGCTATACATGTTTCTGTTTCTCTGCAGTGGCATTTTCACTACAGGTACTTATTTAACTTCCCTGATATAATTTTAGCTAATAATGACCCTTTTGTTAATCTGAAGTGAACCTTACATTTTATTTTTATAATTTCTAAGTTTACTTCAAATAAGTGTTATTTGTTATTCATTTATAGATCTTCTGTACTCTAATTTGAGTATTACAATAAATTCACTATTATATGTGGTATTTTAGCATTTATATATATTTTTTTATTTTCACCAAGTAATTTAATTTATTCATCGTACTTCCATCGCTTTTAAGTTGTTGTCCATGATTATTATGTCAATATATATATATATATATATATATATATATATATATATATATATATATATATATATATATATATATATATATATATATATATCTTGTAAATTATTTGTTCAAAAACTTTTACAAATGCCGAGAGCACGGATAGGTCTATAATTTTCAATACTATCTTTTGTACCATTTTTATGTATAGGAGTTACTAAACTTTTTTCCACAAAGCAGGAAATGTATTTTTTGCCAATGCCAAATTAAAGATTACATAAAGAGGGTGCTCAAATAATTCACTACACCCTTTGAGAATGTACGGTAGAATTCTATCAGGTCCAGCAAACTTATTTTTAAGAGATAATCGAATTTCGTCCAAAGCAACATTATTTATATTTGAGGATTCAATATTATTATTATCATTTCCAACTGTTAGATCTACATCATGTGCAGTTTCATCACCAAAAACTGACTGAAAATACTCTGAGAAGCCCTCAACTAGCTCTTCTTGCTACTCAGTTTGACGCCATCATATTGACATTTTATATTTTTTGCATAATTCCAAAATTCATTTCTATGTCGTAACTGATAGAACTATGTCGTAACAGATAGAACTTTACGAATATTTTTTTAAATAAAATTACTATGCTCCTTCCAACTTGGATGTTGGTCGATAATAACACCTACATAATGGCTTATATCCTATTTATTTTCGGATAATTACAACTGATGCACATTGCAGTTGTTTTCAGAATTTTTTTTCTGTATATTCGGCAGGTTGATCAGCAACTGAAGTGGAAATAGTCAAAGTCGAATTTGTTTTCTGAGTGTTTAAACTTTATAAACTAAAATCTAATCAATTTTGTATTAAGTTGAGATTTGTTTCGATCATTTATCTCCTGTAAACATTACAGCAGTCTCATCTACGTATGAAAAAAATCCAGTTTTTAAAAGATTTCCAAATTCGTTAATATGTACGAGAAAGAGCACAGGTCCTAACACAATACCCTGTGGTACACCCTTAGAGATAATTCAACAGATGAAAAGAAACTACATACATTGTTTTTTCTATTTTCATTTTTTTGAGAACTAATAGTTAAATAGTCCTCAAACCGTCTCAATGCGTCTCCTCAAATAGTGGCATCTTTTAATATGTATAAATAATGTTCTGTGGCATACATTATTAAAAATCTCAAGTCTATATAAACTGCAAAACTCTTTTTGTCCTTATTATGGTTATTCTTAATTTCACTTGTTAAGTCATGTACTGCGTGTTCAATACTTTTACCGTTTTTTAAGCCGTGTTGCTATTCGTAAAATGTACCTTGTCTTTATAAAAAATCTGCAAGCCTTCTTTTGAACATTTTACAAGTATTTTAGCAAAATTGTTGACTACCAAAATTGATCGTTACTGGTAATACTTCTCAATATATATCATGATTTAATTTAAAATTATGAGTTCCATTAGTGATTAGTTCCTTCTTATTTGAATCGTTCAATACACAAACTTTTGCATTCATTAATTTTATTTTTCACTTTTTAGTAGTTGTTTTGATAGTCGACAGTATCCTAATGTAGATATAAGTTACCTGTCGAAGTGCACAATAGCTTTAGAATTATCTCAACCTAGACAAAGGTAGCAAATAGCGGAGAGCAAATAGTTTAAGCGATATTAATTGATAAGAGATGTAATTCAGTTAGAAAAAAAGAAATTAACATTTCAATTTAAAATTTGGGTAAATAAATATAGGAGAGAAATTTATTCAATTCAATTAAACCTCTTTGAATTCACAATAGTGGCTGATTTATAGTGAAAATAAACATAAAAAAACGTCTGTAAAATCCGCACAACAAATTTTGTATGTTTAATGAAGCCGGGAAATAACTTTTGTTGGTTATTAATGTAACTGTCAGAGTAAATTTGCTGAAATATTTTAGCAAAGAAAAGAAAGAAAACAAAAGGATGCAGTTATTTACAACTCGTGCCTCTTGTAAAAATAAGAAATGTGTTGAAAACTGACAAGTAAAAATGAAATATTGATTTTCTATAAACTGTTAAACAAGTGATAAGTTGGCAGTCGTAACTAAATGGCAAAACTATGTATTGGGATATTTTTCTAAACTTTTAAAATTTGGTAAGTTAGCTAGCACTTTCTACTATAGGATTTAATAGAATTGATCCATGAGGTTGACCAAGAATAATATGGTAAAATCAGAGGAGCGAAAATTTAAGAAAAATCTTTGTTAATCCTTTACAATTTTTAATTATTCCTTCGTAATTAACATGCACTATTTAGTTTTTTGTTTAATTCTAGAGTATGCTTCTCCCGATTCATTTGATTATCCAGAATAATACGGAGTGAATTTATTTCATCTGCAAATTTCACATTAAAGTTTGCACGTGTAATATTTGGTTTTTCGTCTTTGATTAAAGTTTATACAATCTCTCCAAATTAATTTTAATTTTAGTAACCACAAACCAATTACATATATGCGTTAAACATTCATTTCATTTCAAGGTAGAATATTTGTGTCGCATTTTTCCAAAAAAAAGTGCATACACTATAGAAAGCGTTGCAGTTGAATTAAACACATAAGACGGTAGATCATTTAAATAAAGCAGAAACAGAAGTGGGCTTAGAACTGAACCTTGAGGTACCCTACTATTTATTCTACCCCCATCGAATACGAATACTCTGCTTAGCATGTTTTCTTAAAATTATTCGCTGTTTCGTCTCTACTAAGTAACTTTGAAATCAATTTAAAGCTACACCGCATATACTATAGTATTCTAGTTTCCAAATTTATGTTATCGAATGCTTTGGAGAAGTCGCATGCTATACCAACTGTTTAATAATTAAAGTCTAAGTTTTCAACAATGGTCTTTGTTATCTCATAATATGCTGCAGCTGTCGTTGATTTACTACTAAGAAATCTATGTTGGCATTGATTTATTTATTAAATCACAATTGTTTTAAAATTCCCATAATCTCCCATTAACAATTGCCGGATTTACTGGAACTACTCGTTCCTGACGGTCAGGCTAATTCATGCCAACAAGCCTGACATAGTCCTCCTCGACCATCAACTCAAGGTGATGTATGTCATCGAGTTCTCGGAACCTGCGGAGAAAAATATCACCTTGAAGGAGGATGAGAAACGGACCAAATACCGCGATCTCCGGTACGAGCTTCAAGTGCTGTACCCAGGCTACTCGGTAAAAATGGTCGTCCTTCTAATCGGTGTACTCGGAGGGATAAAGCCTACGCTGCTCTCGGAACTGAAGACCATACCGGCCTGCCAAAAATCAGCCGAGTGGCTGGCAGGACAAATGCAGAAGGCGGTCATTCTGGGTTCTCTCCGTCTGCTTAGGGCACATGACTCTGGTATCTACAGTTCCTAACTCTGCGGGATGTTGGGAGTGGCTGTAGTTAATACGCCGGCGTGACTCCCGTGAGGCGTCGGAGGCCACGGGAAGACTGTCCGGCATCGGAAAATCCGAGAAAAGGAAAATAATAATAATAAACGTGTTTATTCAAATATAAATGTATACACATTTACATCTAAATGGGGTGAAGTTTAACTCATAGGTTACTCTTACACTTAACCCCTAACATATTCATAGTTATACAAAAAGAAGAAAAAAACATACAAAAGCAGATTATTATTAAAATTCCTAATCAAATATTTAAGAAATATGTAATAACTGATAGGAAACTGTACAATGTATCATGTAAGTATACATAATATATAATACTAAACTAATAATAACAAATAATAATAAATAAGTAGAAAAAAAATAAGCCACAAATTATTTCAATTTGATTTGTTGACCTAAAACATTTGGTTGAACAGCTCATTTTTCATTATTTTACGAAAGGTATGAACTTCATAACATTTAAAATAATTGTTTATACCATTGTACAATCAGACAGAATATTACGTAAACGATCTTGTGTATAATGTTGTTTTATATGGTTAAGTTAAGGCATAGTTAAGGTGTCCGGATATCTAATATTTAAATTGTGTATCTGGTTACGGGTTATTAATTTGTTTCGTAGATATTCTGGCGTTGATGATTTTTTATGTAACAATTTTTTTCCAACAAATTGTATTTAATGAAATAAGCGTTTACTTTATATAATATACCTGTTTTACAGTACTATATTTTCAATAATATATATTTAAAAAATCATCATTGGACATTTCTGCAAAATATTTGACTATACCCATCGCTATTTACAATTTTTAATTCATTTGTTGTGGTTTGTTTTTTTTTATTTATTATTTCCCAGACTGCTTTTGTTTTATTTTTGCTACTAACTATATCTCGTTTCATAATAATATTTTGTTTGGATGATTACCTTTTTTTGAGATTTTACATTATTGTTTTTTTATAAGTTTCAAGTACATCATTTTCATAGTTAATTACAAATTAAATTTATTAATTACCTATATAAACAAGAGATTTTTATTTCTTTTGTAATCCATCATTTTTTGTGAAAAATGGTCACATAATCTGTTATATCTTCAATTAGAGTGGTGTAATTATAAAGATTAACAGTTTCAAAAATATTATCGATATTAGATACATATACTAGATACATACACGTCAGTCTGTTCAAGGTTTGCTGGATTTATATTATAGGACTAATTTCCCTCACTTTTGACCTATGATATTAATTTCCTTACTTTTATGACGTTTTCCATTTGATTATTTAAAAAAAAATAATAATGTCTCCACGGATTATTTAACAGTTCTTCAGATTCTATATGAAATTTTTCCAAAGGAGATCTACATATATAACATGCAAATTATTGTGCATCTCAATTTTTTCAATGCTAAATTTAAAGTTTGTTTGGCTCGCTAGCGATTTAGAAGCCTCAATCGGTTTTGTATTAACATATTATATTTATTATACCAAAATGTATCTAAATTACCCAGCACTGATTTACATACCGATTAATTTCTTCCTGTTTATTATTTAACCTTTATGAAAATATATAATTTTCGACATCCACTGACTCTGCTTCCTCTGATATGGAAAATTGTAAAGGTTAAAGCGATAATTCGCAAATTTTACATATTTCCTTTCAATAAAATCAGTTTGATTGTTTATTTTGCAACAGATATAAATATAGGTGGCGTGCATAAAATAAGGAAAAATTTTGTATCTCAGAAAGAATATTAATATATTTGAGAGAAATCCTCCCTTTTATTTTTACTATGCATTATTTTGGTACACTTATATTATTGATGAACGCATAACTATGGCATCTACGACATTTTTTTAAATGGTCATTATTTTCATTATATAATCAGATTACAATCGTGCCAGACTTGATGGGTCTATTTCTATTTCAATACCAGTAAATAAATAAAAATTAATGTTTACTAATTAATAATTTCAATTGTAGTGTCATCAAAATTTTGTAGCTTTAAATGTGTAGAACCATCTTAATGATTTATTATCTAAAAAAATTTTTCGTTTATTTTATATACTTGTATTTCTTTTGATGTCTGTGTGTCTAAGTAAAATAAAGTCTAGCTGGCCTTTGTTTCATTGTTGATAATATTATTGGCACTTTCGATTTGTGAATTACTAAGCAAATTTTCACCTACTTTTATTGTTGAATAGTTCATCATATTCCTTTTACTTCCTCACCCTTCAAAGTGAGGAAGTTATGTATTAGTGAAAAAAATTTTGAAAATTTTTATTGCATTTCTGGACAAATCTCGACGAATTATGATGATACACAAAATTTCAGACAGAAAAAATTGTCTGTCTGTTTGTGTCTGTGTGGTTCGCGATAGCAGCTACAGTCAAACGTCAAAAATGTGACTTTTTTTGAAATATCAAAAATTACTTTCATTATAAACTCCACCACACGGTGAGGAAGTTCTGATCCCCAATAATTGGCAGCGGTTTTACTTAAGTCTTAAAAACAGAAAAGTGGCATCCTCACAAGATAAATCTGTACACAAATTATCTGACGAACATCCAAACCGAAAGATGGAATTTTGTTAATAGATGATGAATAAGTGCAATGCTGAATCGCTGTTAGCAAAAAATATTTTATTTCCTGACAGTCTAGTTTTGTAGTGACATCAATAGCCAAAACTGTCAATATTGGGAGAGGAAAAATCATCATTGGACATAGAAACATCTCAGCTAGTATCCACAAAAAGTAAATGGTTGGTCAGAGATTGTTGGAAATAGGACAATTGGGCTTTACTTTGTTTACGAACATTTGACTGGATCAAGGTATCTTCATTTTTTGCTTTGACAAATTTATAACCAAATGGGAATAATTCCCATCTTCCTAATGAAAACTGTGGTTGCAACAAAATGGAGCACATCGACAGTATCCAGTAACTGTATGGGGATTTTCCAAATAGGTGAATGCACGAATTGATAGACGCTAGGCCATTACGTAGCCAGAAATAATAAATTTAGTTCAGCAAACATTTATTTCCAATTTGGGACATTGTCAAACGCAAGGAAGCCTTTTTCCCCATAGTTTCACTATGCACATGGTTAGATTTTTTTTTACAATTTTGACCGCACCAATAGAGATAAACCCATTGAACCTCCATTATTATTGTATTTTCAAATGCCCAGTACCATCCAATTTTTTTTGGAAATTGTTTCAATTTAAAAAAACGTCGATTATATTATCTGAAATATAAAATATTGTCATAGTTTCAGCTGAACTGGTTACTAATTTTTTTTTTTTTTTAATTTCGAGTTTCGAGTTTCTTTGGAATAAACATTTTTACTGGAGTCTTACGTTAATAGCTGTTCCAAAAATGAAAATGCTGAGTGAACGTTTGGCACGTTTTTGGTGTCTGTTACGAGGAATTCAGAGAGAGTATTCCCGATTTTGCCATGAACTTTAAAACCATTATGGAGGTTAACTCTAGGATGGTGGTGAACTTCCGAGAATAAGGCACTATTGAAATGAAAAAAGTTCTAAATGACCAAGTAAAAAGCAGAGGAAAATGAGTGACAATGTTAGAGGAATGATTGAAAACTATATTTCTAAATCTTTCAGAAGGTGTAATCAACAGAGGAATTTGTCTTATGACACTTGCCAAACAATTTTAAAGAAGAATCTACACTTATTTCCGTACAAAACTCATTTACAACATCAAATATTATCAACGAACTGAAACAATTGAAGGAGTAGATGGAAAAAAGGTGTTAACTGACATTGTTTAAATAATTGGAACATCCTATTCGATAAAGGTGTTGTAATGTTACAACTTTTCACCAATGTAATCCTCACGAATCTACTTCACTTTCATTGATCAAAACATGAACACAAATTTGTATATTCAACACAGTGTTAAATTTGTTCATTCAGCATACATAAAGATGGACTGACTTGAGGGTATTTCCAACAAGATAAAGCTACAGAACACACCACGTACCACAATTAATTTTTAACAAAAGTTTTAGGACAATAGAATAGTCAGTCAAAATTTATTAAAAAAGGAATTTTGTTTAAAAAAAATGTCGGGGGCGTCACAATCCGAACAGTGATGACATTATCAATAAGATAAGTGTATTAATAGATAGATTGATAATAGCTATTAATGTAACGAGATTATTATGTGATTTATAATAATCGAGGACGTTGCAGCCGAGTCGCCTGGCAACGTCCGAGATTGTTTAAATCACATAATTATCGAGTTACATTCAACGCTTTATCGTATCATTGACAACGATAACGTCAAAAAATCAACAACTTTGGTTGTCATTTTAGAGTGCCATAAAAATTAAGATAGTCTTAATTACGACAAACTCTGGCGAAATCATGGAAGATATTGATATTCCTGAATATATACTTGCTGCTGCTAACACTGTAAGATTAGATTTTCTTCCGGATAAATCAAAAATCCAGTACGAAAAAGAATATCTTCAGTTTTGTGAGTGGCGAAATAGAGAAACGGTAATACTTGCTTCTTTTGTGAAACTCTCAAATCAATACTCCCCGTCATCTTTGTGGCCTAAATATTCTATGTTACGAGCATGTTTGAAGTTGAAGGAAAGAGTGAAAATCGACAAGTATGGCGCTTTGATACGATTCATTAAGAAAAAAAATGTGGGATATAGAGCTAAAAAATTGAAAGTATTCACGAAAGAGCAGGTTAATGAATTTGTTTGTACTGCTCCAGACGACATTTTTAATGATGAAAGTTGCTTTTTTAATTGAAATTGGCGGAGCTTGTAGAACCAATGAATTAACGAAAATATCCATGGAAAATGTTGAAATTCTAGAGAGCAAGCTAGTAATCACAATTCCTGACTCAAAAACCCACAAAAAAAGGTTTTTTGCGGTGATATCTGATGGAGACGATAATCCTGTGGCTTAGTTAAAAAATATATAGCATTACGTCCAACTCATACTCCGCATAGAAGAGTGTTCGTATCATATAGAAACGGAAAATGCACCGTTCAGCCTTGTGGTATCCATTTCTTTTCTAAAACATTTGAGAAAATTGCTATGTATCTCAAACTTGAAAATCCAACTATGTATACTGGTAATTGTATTAGAAGATCTTCAGAAACTTTTCTTGTTAATGCTGGTGGAGACATATTAGATTTACAAGAACTTGGTGGGTGGGAATCGAGCAATGTTGCAAGAGAGTATTTAGAAGATAACTTGAGTGAGAAGGTTTCCATTGCGCGAAAAATTCCAGTTGGAGACTATCTGTAAATACTGTATCATGTACTAAAGAGACCATCGAACTGAAAAAGAATGTTACTAGGCAAGATTCAGTGGACATGCCTATCATTTTGGACGATAATGGTGTATCAGTTGTATCTATCAAATTTGAAAACTGTCAAAATATTCACGTCAATGTTCATAAACAATAGCTATAAATTAAAATTCGTATCTAGGGTATTATG
Organism: Rhamnusium bicolor; assembly: GCA_029963845.1. Lineage (NCBI taxonomy): Eukaryota > Metazoa > Arthropoda > Insecta > Coleoptera > Cerambycidae > Rhamnusium > Rhamnusium bicolor. Next base: position 1,462,944 of record JANEYF010000559.1, on the reverse strand, counting down.
ATATGGTAACTAACGTATTATATATTGTAACTAACGTATTATGTGCTACTAAATTATTGTGAAGTTGTAATGTTATGATATTAATAATTATCAATAAAGATTTAACTTAAAGGAACCTTAATTTTCAATGATACGATAAAAAAATATAAATCGAGGGAACACAGGATTTTTCCGAAATATTTTACTAATCAGAGATAATGAATTTGTTCCTTACTTTATGCGCACCGTATACAGTTAATATTTACTGATGAATCAACGAAATGTACTATTTGGATAATGTAAATAAATATATGTTTTATCGCTAAATGCTTTACACAGATTTATAGCTCGGAAAATAATAATTTGAATCAATGTTCTGCAGTGTTGCGTTGTGTTGTTGAAAGTATAATTCGAACGGGAAGTGCATGTATGAATTCACAGTATGGTAAACCAAACTGATTATGGACCGCGACAATCCCTGCACTAATGCAAATTGGTTATATCAACCGTTACAGAGCCATTGTCCGATAGATATCGTTTGTGCGTCATTCGCACAACTGCGGTGCCCCACACCACACACCCACAGCCAGCTCTGGAACATCAAATGCGGTGCATGCCATTTCCACTGCCATCTATGCAAATGTAGAATTTATGTGAAAGAACATGTAAATGAATCATTTCAAACTGACAGATATGCCGAAAAAGATTTTAAATTCCAATTTAGAGGGTGGCAGTAGTTGAGAATACAAATTCGTAAATCTCTTCAACTTATTTAGAATATATTATATACTGTTCTAAGATATTGGATCTCTAAGATTGTCATAGTAAATAACTTCTATTTACAATTTGCCATAAAATAGTTAGAAATCTTAAATTATTATATAATATACTATTCCAAATTTGTCTTGTGTTGTATTATAGATAAGGTAACGCGAACCAACATTGTCAATAGTACAACATTGTTTAAAATTCATTTGTTTTTATTGTGACAAAAATGTTGGTCTAAATATAAAGTAAACCAAAAACTGCAACGATTATCTCCACCTGTTGGTGAAATTTAGAAGCTCTGGCACTGTTATTAGTATTTTTAATATGGCTCCATATGAACATATGTTACTGGTGTAGTGAATTTCGTGATTTAAAACTTTGAAAGTAATAAACATTTGAGGTAGTTTTTTGTAAGAAAGAATTGTATATAATAGATAGGATATATAGTTTTGTGTAAATTATTAGTCAACTTTTTTTTACTTCCATTTTCTTTGTTTTCCTAGTTTAAGGTTATATTTGACAATGTCATTCTTACCCCTTAGATTAATATTGACACTGTCAGTGTTGGTTTAAGGATCAAAATTGACATTATTTAAGTTATTTGAATAGTAATGTTAACATTTTATTTTAAATTAGATGCCTCGTGCCAAGAAGCCCCGACGTGCTGATGCTCAATTATACAAGTCATACGGTGATGATTCAATAAAAAAAGCTGTCGAGGAAGTCTGCGGAGGTGGAAGTTATAAAGCTGTTGCCAACCGATATGGAATTAATAGAACGACCCTTATAAATCATGTAAAAGGAATGAAATGCAAAAAATAGGGCGTCCAACTGTCCTTACAATGCAAGAGGAAGAGATTTTAGTACATACCTTGATAAAACATGGCGAATGGGGATATGGTTTCGACAGACTTCAGCTCCAAAGTTTCGTTCAAGATTATGTTCGCAGAATCAATAGGCCAAATCCATTTCATAATGCCTGGTCCAGACTGGTGCCTAATGTTTGAAAGAAGATGGTCCAAAGAATTAAGTCGACGTGTGGCTCAAAATTTACCAAAAAATTGGGCCGCCGCAGGATCCCAAGAAGTAATGGAAGATTGTTATAATAAACTGAAGGATATATTTGCACGTTTTGATTTACAAAATAAACCTCAGAACATCTTTAATGGTGACGAAATTGGCTTTCAAACAGATTCGGCATAAAGAAAGTACTTTGTAAAAGGGGTAGTCGTAATCCTAACAAGTTGGTAGGAAGCGTTACAAAGACAATGTACACAGTTCTTACGTGCTGCAACGCTATCGGTGATTTTTACCGATGTTCATTAATTTATAAAGGTCTACACCTGTATTCAACATGGTGCGTTAGAGGACCAGAAAAGGCTCGCTATAATTGCTCACCATCTGGTTGGATGGAGGCACCCCAATTTTTGAATTGGTTCAGAAACTGTTTTATTCCGGAAACTTTAAAATTAGATGGAACCAAGTTAAGTGTTCTAGATGGACATAACTCACATGTTTCACTAGAACTTATAGATGCGGCTGCAGAAGAAAATATAGAAATAGTTTGTTTGCCTGCCAATACATGGCATCTTGTACAGCCATTAGATGTTGGTGTATACAAAGCCGTAAAGGCGTCCTGGAGGGGAATACTTCGAAATTATTATAATGAGACGGTGTACAAAAATTTCGATAAACTAGTATTTCCAACACTTATGAAGAAAATAAGTGAATCTGCTTGTTTGTCAAGGGCTAATGCAATTGGAGGCTTTGAGGGTTCTGGCATTTATCCTTTGTGTAAAGAGAAAATGACGAGAAAGATAGAAATTGCCAAAATCGTTGAAGAGGGAGAAAATTCCAGTCCTCCTTCTACCTCATCCCCTGCAGAATCAGTTGAAACTGTGAGGAAAAATAGAGTTCCATCTGCATCATCAAATTCTTCTATTTCCACAAGTACTAAACAACCTTCCGAGGACCTAAAGCAAGGTATTGAACGTACCATAATGACAATTTTGCAATATAAGCATAAGAAAGAAACGACTCCAAGCAAGCGAAGTCGTGTATCTAGAAAATTCGCTGAAAGCTTGAGAGATGCGGAGATAATAGAGAGAATGTGTGATATTCAAAATAAAAAGCAGTTAAAATTAAACAAATCATCGGAAAAGAAAACAACTGAAGGAAAGACAAAAATAAAAAGAAAAATTGATATTTCAAGTTCGTCAGAAAGTGACGTCAGTGTACATGTAGAAAATAATGATGAGGAGGATGACTTCTGTGATCTGACAATTGAAAACGAAATTAATGTTAACGAACTAGATAACAATAATCATCTTCCGGATCTTACCCAAGACCGAGAATTAAATTGCCCAAAGGGCATCACTGATGTAAGCCATAATAATGATTCACAGGAGATACCAGACTCGAACAAAAATAATGACAATAAACAGGAACAACAGCCTGTTGTCGTAGGAAAATAGATATTAGCTAAGTATCTCACTAAAAAGGACATAGTACGTTACATAGGTAAAGTTTTACATATCTGACAATTGTGTAGAAGTTGATTTTCTTCGAAAAAAAGAACTTTATTTTGTGTATCTTGACATTCAGGACAAAACCACGATTACCTTGGAAGATATTGATCAAGTTTTAAATGATCCAATAATTCAAAGAGAAAAACATTACTTTAAGATACAATATAAAACAGGCATAAAAATATATTAATATTTAAGTACTAATATAACTATAGAACAGTTACCATTTACTTTTAAATTATCTTCTAAAACTGTTCCTTATACAAAAAAAAAGAGTTCTGTTATTTAAAATTAATAAGTACACACTTTATTTTCATAAAAAATTTCAATTATAAAATATGTTCATTTTAATAATTTTATTTAAATTTTATGTTTCAGTTTAAAGTGCTATCGGTTTTTACTTGTATTTACCATTGTTTATTTTGGAATAAATTATATTTCAAGAAATAGTTTGTCTTTTATGCAAAAAAATACATATTCTTAGCCCTTTTAACTCAAACATTGTCATAGTAGAGGTTTTAAGAGGGGATGTTAATGTTGTACTTTTTGTGGGTAACATTGACACCTATCGCCATTTAAAAAAAAACTGTTTGAAAATTAAATGGGGTATATTTCTAAAAATTAACTATGACAGTAGCTTCTCCATTTATGGTGAATTAATTTAAATACATGTTCATTATTTACAGAACCGCCAATACTTATCTGGAATTTAAAATACTAAACGGTGTCAATGTATGCCCCATTTACCTTATATATTTATGCAAACTGGACAACTAATAATAGTTACCAGTTGGCCCAGTAATTTTCACTAATACATGACCGCTATACAGTACTACTATTTAGAAAAGTTGGCCACAAGATTGCTGCTATAATAAAGGATAAGGATAATAAAGGATCAAAATTAAATATTAAATATCTGATGTGGCCAGCACATAACTTTCTTATACCAGTATATATCATCCTGATCTAAAAAATTCATTCTATTTAGTTCTTCACTTACTTCAATTAAATTTTAATAGCATACCTTGGAATGTTTCTTTAAAATTTTTAAAAATATAATTATCAGCGTCGTTCGATACTGTCAATAATAATTCCTGTCATATATTTTAATAATTTCTTTTTATTGACATTGACATTTTTGTAACTAAATTAGACCTTTCGAATGTCAAACTTAAATTTATCCTAACCCCATTTTATGAGGCCAAATGTGTAAAATATTTCAGTTTACATTAGCTTTATTTAAGTACTTGAAAAATATATTTTGTTGACTTGGCATGATTTATAATCTTCGATCAAGAATATGTTTTTTTGTAAAAGGGAAATACAAAAAAAGTTTGGGTCCCGTGGACCTCCCTGCAGCTGGCCAATTTTGCTCATCACCGAACTTATCATTGTCTGGCCTTTACAACATGTGTACCAAATTTGAAAGCTTTATCTCAAAAACTGTGGCTGCTATCACGATACTACAGACATGCAGACAGATTTTTTTCCATAAAGTTATGTTTTTTCATTATAATTCGTCGATACTTGTCCAGAAATGCAATAAAATTTTTTTTAAAAATTTCCCAAAATTATACCTTTTTTCTTCTTTCATTCGTTATGTCTCTTCTGGTGGTACCACATTCACCAAATTTAATGCGTCACCTAAAATGTTGTTGAACATCTTAACTGCCAAACTTTGGAAGTCTCTCATTAGTATTTTTTGAGTTATCGCGAATACACACATACATATATGCACACATCCACACACACGCACCGACAAACATCATTCGGAAAATAGTCAGAATGGATTCAGGAGGGTTCAAAACGTATATGTCAATCAAAATCTCGAAGTCCAAAAAAATATCACGATTACTTTCCTCATATTAATAAGAAAGTAAAAATGAGTCTAAGCATTGGCGCCGTTATAGATCGAATGGTAATGAGGATGAACTTATTAAATTTAAAATATTAAAATCTAGGGTGAAAATTGATATTGATATTGCTCAAAAAGAATATCTAATAAATGTTGAAAATCAGATACACACAAATCCAAGCAGCGTCTGGTGATATTTAAATACAAAAAAAGAACGTCCCCAGTATTCTCAACTTTATGATTATGACGCATAATAATGTGGTACTAAAGGACCCGTAAGCTGTAGTCGATATGTTTGCTGATTTTTTTCAAGAAGCAACTGCAAATCTAGATGCAACAAATCAGATTGACATTATTTATACGGATATTTCAAAAGCATTCGACATACTTGACCATAGTATTTTGCTACGAAACATTTGATCTAACTGAATGCTTCCTCAAATATTTTCAGTCGTATTTAGAAGATAAATGACTAACTGTACAATGTCGTGGTTTCTGGTCTAATGAGATTATTGCAACATCTGGTGTTCCACAGGGCTCCATACTCAAGCTTTTATTATTTAATATATTTATAAATGACACAACCAATGATTTACAATGCAATACATTATTACATGCTGACGATTTACAACTGTTATATTGTTATTATAGAAGATTGTACTGAATTGCAACTCATACGGCTATCAACTTGGTGTAGTGCAAATAAGCTGTAATTAAATATCGCAAAATGTAATTCCATGATATATTATCATATATAGAATCCAATAAAGTTTGTTTATCAGGTTAATAATGAGAAGTTAAATAATTACAATCAGGTTAAATGTCTTGGTGTTCTATTTGGTACTAAATTATATTTTTCTAATCATATCAGTGATATTACAGCTAGTTATTTTAGGCTTTATTTTACGTAACTGTAAACAATTGAATGAAAATACACCAAAACTTCTTAACTCATTTGTTAGATCAAAACTTAAGTGTGTTTTAATTTTGTGGAATCATTGCTATAAAAACAATAAATGTAACATTGAAAAGATGCTTTTTTAAATATCTCTGGTATAAGTGTCATGGCACTTGCTCAGAGAGGGCATTTCAACGTTGTGAATTATTAAATAGATTTCACGTAATTGAACTAGAAACTAATCGTATTTATTACTCTCTTTTATTATAAGATTTTAAATGGCAAAATTGCTTGTCCTTAAGTCCATGATTGTCTTAGTTTTTATGTTCCAAATCTACAGACTAGTTCGAATTCATCTCTACCCTGTTTGCCTACGTATCGAACAAATTTACTAATATATTCTCATATGTATGTGCTTCAACTATACTTTTTGACAAAATAATTTAGATCTTTTTAATGTCAAAATAAGTGATATAAGGGAACTTATTCATAACCCTGCAGATTCAATACAGTTTTATATGACCTAAAATATTCTGTATGTGACAGACCTCGAATTATTTTGTTTCCCTTCCCTATAATATTAATATTGTTATAATTTTTATGTTATGTACTCCGTATATTTAAATTATAATTTCGCTACCGTGTAATTGATTTTCTATATGAGCAGTTTGCAACACCCCCCTTCCAATTGCTGGCATAACACAATTAGCTGGGGATTAAACTTATTGACCGGTAGCTCAGTTAGCAGGTCGTGAATAAGGGCTTAGATTGATTTGAGTTCCCACCAAGATCTAAGCTGGGCACCAGTACTTTTGCAAATACCAAATAATTAAATGTTTACTTTAAAAGGTAAAGATAACGTTAATACTTGAATTCTGTTGGGAAGGAAGTCAAATAAAAAGATATTATTTAATAAAAAGTATAATAAAGATTGGTATGAAAAATGTACAATATTTACATTGGCTCAGATGGCCTCTTTTAGTCAAAAAAATCTAGGTGTGGTTGAAGACAACAAACTAACCACACAAAAAAAACTATAAGACGTTATTGAAAGAGAAAAAAAATGACTGATCTCTTATACATTTTTTCTGACCAAATATAAACGTTCACAAGGGACGAAGATCTTACATAACTTCAAATGGGTCAGTCCTGTGAAGAATCCACTAACGGCTAAGCTCTAAATGGGTTCGGTGTCAGAGTGAATCATCAGTGTCAGTACTGCAGTTACCCTTGAGACGAAATGCCAGTTGCATAAAATATTGTTTCCCTGCTCCATCCAGTATATAATGATCAGGTCGATCCACCAGTTATTCTCTTCTCTTGGTCCAGGCATTTACATAAAAAGGGGAGAGTTTTATGAGATCAGTATTATCGGCAAAACAAAGTAAAAAGCTGTGAAGTTTTAATTGTCCAGCTACGTAGACAAAATATGAGAGAACACAAATTTACAGAATAAATTGCAAACTAAAACTGTTATTGGTATCCCACAATATTTTAGGAAGTTGAAGACTTCAACTAACTTAAGTATCAATATTGGTTACGTTAAATAGAAAAAAATATTAGTCCAACAAATAAACTAGGTATAGCTATGATAATAAACAAAGTGAAATAGTTATTCACTATATTTTAAGATATTTTTTACTAAAAGAAGGTAATCTTCAAGAAAATCGAATTTAGAATGTCTGTATACAGACATAAAACTAGAAAGATAACGTAAGTAATATTTGCTAAATATAAAACAGTATGATAATTGTCAAATTAAAGGTAACGATAAGTTAAATTATTTATTAGTTCCTCGTAGAGAGGTAATGATGAATTCCAGATAAAACTAAATAAAGATATATAGCTTGACTATATGTTTGCTGCAGATAATTAAAATTTACTTAATTGATAGATAACTAGGCAGGTATCTTTGCCCGAGAACTAGGCAAGGCTCTACTAGAGCAGCGTTTCTAATACTAAGTAAACGTTCAAGTAAGCACTCGATATTTTAAATTTAGAAAAACCTTACGCTACTGAGGTCTAGTTGGCAACATCTGTTGCCGGGTAAATCTAAAATTTACAATAACCAAAAGTTAGTTTAAATAGCACACGAAATTATTTACAATATCAGAGGAATGTTAGATAAATTGCCAAGAAGGCACAATAAATCGATACTAATCAATATTAATGATGACTGTTCCAAAGAACAACTAAAGTGAACTGATCACCGAAAAGCCAATTCGCCCAAGACGTAAACTAAGATAAATACGGTACAATATCATTAAGAAAAGTAACTCAAAGGTAATATTTTTCTTTTTTTGACCGTTAATATCAAATAATATCTGACCGTTTTTTTTGTGGGGATTTCGGTCAGGTATAACTAATTTTATAATTTTTTTCTAACGTTTCGGTTTATTACACCAACATCAGAGAAACTATTAATTATTAGGTATTTGTTTTAAATTTTGTTACATGTTATTAAATTGTCTGTTTTATTGCGTTAAAAACATGTACAAAAGTTTCACAGCCACATTATTTCGACAATCCGATACCTGCTTATAAGATGTCTTATTCGATTACAGGTCCCTCAGAGCCTCTTGAATATTGATACATATGTAAATATGCTTATTAACAAAACCTCTGGTGAAATTTTCATTTGCACGTACTAAAATGGCATATTCCTTGGCTAAGAATACGCTGAATACCGAAATACGAGTCTTTGATTTGTCTTCGATCCATCTATATACCATTTAAGACCTCCGAGACTTAAAAAAAATTGACATACTATGAAGAAGACACTTCTCCTTTTTTTAAGACTTTAATTGTAGTAAGGTAGATATTTCTCTTCTAGTAATTTGAAAATATGTTAAAATTCTGTTTTAACACTTTTAATTCAACATGATAAAATCGTTTTTTTTTTTTAATTAAAAGGAAACAGACCTGAAATCGAAAACACATTGTATTTTCAAGATTTCTATGAGACGGCTTTAGTTTACCACCCTGTATATTCTGCTGGAAAATTCTTCACTTTAAAGACAAATTTACAAAAGAATCTGAGCAATTTTTAAAAAATTTTAATCAAATTCTTTTGAACGTCTATGGAGAACACCCTGTATATAACATTGCAATTTGAGTATTTGAGGTGATTACAACTTTTCTAAATAACTTTTATCGCTAAAAAATTGCCACATTTTTTTTATATTTTCGTTCGTTTTTGGTCACAGTAAGTTGATAATAGGGAACTTTCACATTTTGTTTTTACTTCATAAAAATGTTCTACTACACTAAAAAATAAGATATGCAAAATATGACGCCTTAATTCCCAATAATAAATTTGTTATAAATTATTAAAGTTTCGCGCGCGAGCGAACCGTTTCAAACAGGTTCAAAAGCGCGGGAGTAGTCGTGACATCACACCATACAATTTACAAGCGACGACGCTTGATTTCAGCCGTAAAAATACCAGCATCGCCATAAATTTTAAGTGTATACTTAAAATGGAAACAAACACTCCTTATTTTAAATATTGCATTGTACCGTTGTGTAAGAATACTACAATGAAAGTGCCAGATAAAGTATTTATAATATTGCCAGAAGATAAGAATCGTCGATGTAAATGGCTAAAAGCGTGTAGAAGAAATGAAAAAGACATTTCACAGAGCAGTAGGTCTCTACAACGTGTGTGAAGATCATTTTAATGTAAGTATTATTAAATACTATATGTCTATCTACTAGTTTTTCGCAGGCGGGCAATAAAATATTCCGAATTCCGAATTATTGAATTTTAATTAGGGTAGGATTAAGTAAAGAAAGAATGTGTATACAATGTTAGAAAATAAGATTAGTAGATAGAATGTAATTTAGTGATACTAAGTAAAGGTAATTTCCTGATGCGAAAGTAAACAGCTATTTATTATTATACTCTTCGCAAATACGATTACGAAGAGTATATTGCATTTGATCGGGACATTTCTAAAATCGTTAATATCGCTCGCAGAGAAAAAATCATTTCGTTCGTCATCGAATTCTAAACAACTTTCAAAATGTCCGTCTGTTCATCTGTCCGTCCGTCTATCCGTCCGTCACGTTTCTTATAAGCACGATAACTAAAGAAAGAAAAGTCCGATCGAATTGAAGTTTGGGCTATAAGTTAGTGTTATCTAGAGGAAGAAATCCATTGTTTTTGAAAAAAATCAAATAGTAAATAAAAAAGTTGTAGGACATTTTATTTAAAAATATGATTCTACAGAGAGTTGCAATTTTCAATGTGCTACTAAAATTGAAGTAATTTTCTATAGACACCAAAATGCTGTAAAATATACTACCACAAATTTCGCCTACGCAGTCGGCATCATCGGGAGATGAAAAAAAATTGAAAATTAATTATGTGGTCAATATGTTAGGTATTGTAAGAATGAATCTTAGTTTATACTATAAAATATACTGCCACGTGTTTCGCCAATACAGTCAGCACCATCGGGAGAGAAAATTAAATATGTAGTCAATACATTAGGTATTGTAAGAATGAAGTTTATAAGACAAACACAAGATTCTTTTCAAAAAACTGCGAAGAGTATCCTACAAAATGTGCAACAATTATATAAAAGTTAAATAACACTACTGTCTGCGAAGAGTAAAATGTTTACCTCTAGTATATATAGTATATTGCAAATACCTTTCCCTTGCCCTTTAATTTATTCTATTCAAATCTTACATTTATCTATTATGTGAATAACAACACCACACATTTCCCTTGCCCCAAAACATAGTACGAAAATACCTACGATAGGTAATTATACATTTGCGCAACATTTTCTTTGCAGCAAATGTCTTCTATAGAGACACTTTACGCGTGTGTACAAAAAAAAACACGAAAAATATAGAAGTGGCTGTTGTAAAGAATTACCCTAAATTCTTTCAAACATAAGACTAAGTCTGCTAAAAAATGCTTAGTTGCGACTAAGCATTTTGTAGTTATTTCTTTTTATTCCGTGATCAAGTTATAACTATTTTATGTTTATAAATTTTTACTAAAAGCTAAAAAAATACGTACTTCTCTGCATTGACTCCGCGGACCTCTCCAAGGGAAAAACTTTCACTATTTTGTATAAAAGATGCCACCATAAACATATCCACTTTAGGCAAATTATCAGATTGGCCCTTTGAAAAACCTTGATCAGTCATATCTGTACAACTACAATAAGCGGTACTATAAAACACAATTATATATTTATATCAGAACAGTCACTAACAAATCAACCACAGTCTAATAACACCATATTGTACATATGTTTATATAGAATGTCATACTTTGTTAATTTGCTTGTATTATTATTTTTAGGTGTTTTATGAATGAATTGATTTTTAGTTTTCTTTTTTCTGTATATATGTATATATTAATATAAATCTTACTCTGTACCCCATACAAGTTGTAAATAATCTACTTAATTGTGAATAAAGATTTTAAATTGGAATTGGAATTGGTAAACATCTGATTGTGTTGCTTCCCGGCGCGATGACTACCAAATATTGTATGGTGTGACGTCACAGTCAATAGTAGCTCGTTTCGGGCCACTTCAATTTTATCGCTGTTTTGATCCTTCATACTGATCGCGTGGAATTAGAAATCTTATTTTTTTTGTGAAGTACACGTTTTATTACAACGTTACGCTATGTTTTTTAGTATTATTTTTATTTTTAAAATTATAGGCAAGTTCCCTATTGGTTGTACCACAAATACCCAGGTATTTTTGGTACAACCAATTTCATATATTCCACAATATATTTTCAAAAGTTCTGTTCTACAAAAAAAAATTGCGCTTTGATTAGACCAATAATTATGGAAATATCGAAGAGGTTTCATCTTAAGTGAGGCACGCTGTATATACATATGTATCTATAATAATTATTAGTAGAAAATATGTTTGTACATTTATAACTCATAGAGTTTAGATGAATGTTTTGTGCAGCCAATATCCTATGACAATCATTAAATAATATGCCAAAAATACCAATTTCATATGGAATTTTCTCGAAGCGAAGAATACTTTGTGAAAATATTTATTAAATTCCAACCATATTTCCAGTTTCATATATGTAGGATAATTTTGTTACATAACATGCGCATTATTAGAGAAACTTTCATTAGTAGAGGAATTTAAACTGACATTTTAGTGTGTTTGTAGTAAATTACAATTTAAGTTGCAGCGAGATAATACAAAAATTTTTCCCAAACAGTATTAAAACTTTTTTAATATTGTACAAAATCTTCCAATGCTGCAGTAAGATAAAATTGGCCGGCAACTGACTGGGTCTATCTAACTAAACTAAACCAACTAAATCATAATAACGCAAAGCCTGCGGCCTAACTAGAAACTTCACGGAATTCGCAAGATTCAATCTTGATTACAATAAATTATCCAACTTGTAAGATGGCTTGGAGTTAAATTAGTGTTTACGTGCCCCTTAGTTTGCGCTGTTTACATGTCATGTCCATGTTTAATTACTGTAAAGTACACAAGCCAAAGATTAATGACGATTATTATACAAAAAACTTAGTAAAAATTATATACGGGATATTCCGATAATTTATTTCCAATAAATTGTCTTTAAACCTTCTATCTCTTGTATACCAGATAAAGTTGGTGTTAGCATAGATACAATTTAATTTGTTTTCATTAGTTTATATCGGAAAGAATCCCAAAAATATTTATTTTTGTCGTTTTAATATTTTACTTAATTTATTCAGAATCCATCTTTTTATGTTCCGGTTCTCATTTTTATGTCAAAATTCTGACGATTTATATTGTCTTAAAATCATCATCCCCTATTTTTTTTATATACAATACGTTACTGAAAAAAACACAAGAAGTACAAGTACAGACATGATATTTTTACAAAAGGAAGTGTAACAACATTGTTGCTTTACAACAGTTCCCGTGTACAAAAATATGTATTTGAAATATGTTAGCATGAAATGAAACAATTAAAAAAAAATCATTTTTAATTTAGAACATTTTTGGTACCGGTGTACCACTTAAGATATAAGTCCAAATAAAAACCTTGTTATATTAGATACAAAAAAAAGCTGTATACGAAAGCTGTTGTATATTAATCGGACTACAAAAATGTATGTATTAGAGGCTTATAAGTAAGCTGCAAATCGTTTCTGTGTATCATAGTCGTAGAGTACAGATGTACTTACCGTCGCCGGCATTCACCTTGACCGCGAAACCCTTTCTCCAGCCGTCTATTATTAGCTTTCGAGTTGTGTACACGTTAAGTCACTTGGGCGTATTGCATATTGTTTTTCTGTTTTTTATTTTATTTGTTGTACTGTACTGTTGATATTAATTTAATAATAAGGCATGGCAAACGTACGCAGGGGTAGAAAACGGCCATTTGCTGACAAAGTGAATAAATTCATAGGTGAATTCCCGGATTCATTCTTTGATGGTGCTACAATAATTTGTAAAGTGTGCGAGAAAGATTTGATGTGCTGGGATAAGCGTGATTGTGGACTTCACGTAAATAGTGTACACCATTAAAATAAAAATAATGGCGTGCCTTCGACAACACAGTTTATGTTTGATTTACTATTAATGCTGATTGCCTGTGATGTTCTGCTGCACATACTCGATAAACAACCATTTCGAGAGTTCTGGAATAAATACAATGCCCAGGTGAAGTTACCAAGTCGCACAACGTTATGTAACTATCTACCAACTGAACACGTAAATGGTAAATAAGATGAAATGTGATTTAAAAAATACACGGCTGTGGTTATCTGTTGATAAGACACCAGATTGTAAAAAATATTCTATTTTAAATGTTATAGTACGAGTACTGGACCCTCTTAAACCGACAGTTCCACTGTTACTAGCTAGCAAAAGACTAAGTCAGTATACCAGCGAAACAATTACCAGGGTGGTGCTGGAGACGTTAGAAAAATTTTAACTGTCAAAAAGTCAAGTGTTGATGTTTGTGACTGATGGCGCTGTGACAATGCGTTCGGTAGGCCGTTCTTTGCAACAACAAGGTTGTACGTTTATACATGTTACGTGTAAAGTGCATGCTTTACATCTTGTGGCAGAAATTATTCGAAAAGGTTTTCTAGAGGTGGATGCAATAATAGCAAGTACAGAAAAAGTGTTTCTTAAATCTCCTAAACGTCTCCGTGCATTTCATAGCAAGTGTTCCAGTATTCCTGAACCACCACAGCCGATTCTTACACGTTGGAGAACATGGTTGCAGGCAGCTTTTTATTATACGAAATATTTCCAACAAATAAAAGCTGTGATACTACAATTCAATCCAGATGAGGCTGCAGCTATTAATTAAAGCCAGACAAAATTTGAAGATATTTCCGTTGAAACAGCTTTAAAAAATATTGAGAAGAACTATAAACCATTACATGAAAGCATAAAGAAATTAGAAAACAGTGCGTTGTCGTTAACGGAGTCACTGCAAATAGTGGACGAAGTAAATCTACTGCTACACACTATAGGTGACGCTACAAATGAGCGCGTTGAAGAAAAGTTCGCAAGTGTATTAAATGAAGACACCAGTTTTACCAAATTAAGACAAATATGTGATGGTGCAGCCCCAGATCCGTTAAGTGCGTTCAAAGACTATTTTATGTATGCGTGTATTACATCAGTAGATGTCGAACGGTCGTTTTCAAAATATAAGAATATATTTTCACCAAAGCGAACATCACCCATGGAGACAACCATAGAAACATACCTGATGCTGCAAAATGGCTACACATCTCCAGTTTGTGATAAGCAAGTTAGTTCATCAAGCTAGTTAAGAGGGTAAGTTTTACATACATTGTTATAAATTGTAACAGTTTGTTGTTTCTCGTATTAGTTAATTTCGCGTACGCCACTGTTCCACGAAACATTTTTGACAGCCCTACATAAAGATGTTCAAATTTTCTCTAGTCAAATAAAGCTTTATTTTTTTAAATGGAACACCCTATGTATTATTATATTTTTTGAATCCCTGAGGAAGGTGCTTTTCAAATATATAAACATGTTGGGATGAAATCTCAATGTCTCATGAAATGCAGTGGGCTCAAATTAGACAGCAGCCTATTAGGCATTTTCCATTTTCCAACTAGTGCAATTTCCCAAATAATCATGTGGATCGAGATTATTTTATTTTTTTATTCAAAAACTATCAATTTGATGAAACAATAAAAGAGACAAAAGAGTTTTAAAATGATTAAGCTTTCCAAGGCAAATATTTATACGATAATATTCAGGTCCATTAAAAAGTCGAATAAAGAAATAAAAGGGGGGTTGCTGATTTAATCCATTTTACCGATAAAGGATGATTGAAAATACATTCTTTAAAGGCGTTCGTTCCTATTTGTAGAAAATCTCTACCAAAATGTAGTTTTTTATTATTTTTCCAAATTTAAGAAAAAAAATCGGAAACCTAATTTTAGCTTCCGTCTTTTTTGGGGGGGGGGAGTAATTCTCGAAGCGTTTCCGGACATACCTGCATTGAAAAGTTTTTTCATATTTTGAGAGCCTGATTTCAGATTTTATGTTTGTCCAGTTAATCCTAAAACAACCTGTATAATGAGATAATATTGATCCATAATCTTCGTGAAGGTATTTGGGTCACCGAGATATATGCCGATGATATATTACTTTTTCCTAACAAAAAACAACATCCAAGAAAAGGAGTAACTAAAATATTAGGAAAAAATAGATTTACTTTACTACGTAAATTTCAGTCTCAGTCGTGTTCTTCCAGGATTAAATTTAAACATTAATATACATCAGCATGTAAAGATTATTCCAAATGGCTTTAAACATATTCAGTCATTCATTATTTAGTGTCACATCAAACATTTCCATTTTATCGAAGTCGTCAATACGTTAAATCGAGATTTTAAAATGTACAGAGCATCGGTCCATACGTGACATGTCAATAATTTACTTGGTTAATAAATTTTTGATGTTTTCTTTTATTCGAAATTTATTTCAGCAAAAGTGAACTATGTTTCAGTTCAGTTCCAATATACATTCATTCATACAGATGACATTATATTATTAATATGTTTTTGAATATGGTGGGAGGTGGGGTAGTTAAATAGACAAAATGTGTGGAAAATATCCGTGATTTAACGATCTCTACCTCAGATTTAATGTGAATAACTAACTACGAACTAATAGATAAGGGTATAAAGTTTTGTCATATTATTTGAAGAGTTTTAAGAGGTTTTATGCTAAAACGGAGAATAAAAATATCATTCAAGTTTTACTAACGATAATAAAGTAAAATTTTAACTACAGTTTTATGTTATCTACCCACAAAATGTACGACGTTATTGTCCTAAAAAACTACTATATGCAGCACAGGTAAAATTATCGTTACTATTGCCTGAATATAAAGATACTTAAAAGGTATTTATTTGCATTGTTATTATACCACTTTGACCACAAAATATCGTAGCATTTACTATAAAAATGCATTGTGGCTATGCCATGGAATAAAAAATCATAGGTGTATATCTGCCTGTCTGTCAAAGTGCGTCCGTTTGCATGTATCTCTGAACAACTGACTAACTTGTTCAGCAAAAACCTTTATTAAACCTAATAGTCTAGTTCACAAGTTAAAAACGAATTTGAAGAATATTAATAAAAATACGTTTATAGTATAAACTATAAGAGATATGGATATGATCAAAAGCTTATTCGGTAGATATCTAATCACTGAACAAAATTTTCTTGAAGGTCTATTACTGTATCTGCAATATTTAATAAGCTATAAGTCATAAAAGATTCGAAAATGACAAAGGAACCTTAATTTTTTATAAACAAATGCGTATAATAGCCGATTAACATTAGTTACAAACTAGGTGGTTAACTCATTTTAAGGATTAATTAATCCTTTATAAAAATGAACTCCAAAAAAATGTGGTAATTAACAGTAAGCGCATTTTATGAAAAATGGATGAGAACAATTTTTTAAGTGGATAGCGTTCCTTGGGATGTCTAGATGATCCGATAATTTTTTTAAATTTTTTAATTAATATTTTATAGCTAAAAAAATTTTTTTTTTGTTGCTACACAGTGGGATTCTGAGGTCTGCCACTATGGCCGATGGTGGAGGCGCCGTCTCAAAAATACCAAAAACCAAAAGCCGAATAAGGAACACAAACTTCAATTTTCTTATAACTAATACATCAAACTTTCATAATTCGGTTCGGTAATTTATTTAAATGTTGACTGGGTTAAGTTAGTAGACTTCAAAAGTAGGAATATGGAGAGATTTAGATAAGTGTTGTTTTGATGCTTATTTTAAATAAACAATTTCGTGCTTAAAAATTAAAATGAAGTGCAATGTGTTATACACCGTTTCAAAGAGTAGTTCTTCTAGTATTAAAAACATAAAAAATATTTGTATATTGCTTATCCCTTACTACTATAAAAAAAAATGATAAAGGTCTCATGTTACTGGAATGACTTTCTCAACTTCAACAAAAATTTTAACTGTTAGCAGGGTTCGCCCGGGTAAGTTTCTTTCCACCATCTGGCAACTAAAAGGATCCTGTATAAGATCCAAAAAAAAAATCTTGCGGATTTTTTTGCGCTTCTCTTGCAAATCAACAAAATATACAAAGAAGCGCGCGCGACGACCACTTAAAAATCTGCAATACTCGTTCCGTAAGAATTATGAATTTTCAAAATACGGCGTTATAAAGAATACATATACATTATGGAATTGCAACAAATCAGAGCATAGCATTTCACTGAATGCCTGGATTTTAGAAATCGTGTATCGGGACTGTCCCATCTGATTTTTTTAGCAGCACCACCATATTCCACGTTTGACAAAATAAAATCAAATAAATATTTGTAGTTGTTAAACTTATTAAACAAAGTGGTATATCGATAAAAATGATTTACGATATAATGTGAAAAAAAATATTTTTTAGCCATAAAAAATAAACCAAAGAGAAAATATTTTTTTCTTCACCTATACACGGGATGTGTATTCTGTGGTTACCATTGTCCTTAGAAAAGTATATAAACTTGGGTTTGTTAAAACTTTAGGTTATTATTAATGTATACAAGCAGCATTAATTAAAAGTAACAATAATTTGCCACTGTCAGCTGTACCTACGACAGTAAACAACGAACTATTTTAAAATTACTAAACGTAACATATGTGACGCTTTTATAGAGTACGGAAAACATATATCAACAGCAGAACGGTATGTTAAGGAGCATTTCGATCTTTCTGAAAAGCAGTTGCAATGTGTTATCATCAAAATTCAGAAACAGTTATTGCCCGAATTTAAGATACGCTGGAATAAAGCCGGAAGAAAGAGGGATGTGTTCTTACACAGCAACGAGAAATAGTTAGGTGGCGAATTTTTTGTACCATTCCAAGAAGACGAAGAACCATCAACATCCTTATCTGAAAACCCACGAGGGAGACCATGTAAGTTATTTAACGTATCTGCAGAGAAGACACAGAAACGAAAAGCAATAAAACTATTTCGAGACTCTGGACTTGATCAGATTTATCATTCATATACTCAGGGATTACGTTCAATTGGTGAGACATGGGAATCAGAAATTATACAGGAACTACGTTCTGCATCACAAGAAAGGAAGGCTTTTATCCACACATTATTAAGACGTAATACTTCTGTTGAGCCTTTCACAAATCAAGAGGCCTTGGCTCTTTTCATTGATTTAGATTTAACGAAAAACCAATATACATACCTTATAACCTGTTTACAAGACAAAGACTACTGTACTCCCATCATATACCAAACTTACAGAAGCAAAGCGAGAATGTTATCTAGAGCACATGCAAGTAACTGAAATTGGTGCTAAAGTAAGTTTGCAGTCTGTTCTAGTTCACACATGTAAGAGAATAATCAAAATTGATTCTGTGAATGTGGCCAACTTTTCCTAATTAATATTATACAGTAAATGGGGCTGTGATGGATCTTCGCGACAAAGTGAGTACAAGCAAATACTGTCTGGTGAAAGTGACGTAATATCCGATACTAACTTGTTTGTAACATCCTCGATTCCACTACAAATTGTAGATGAAGTCACAAAAAACGTCGTTTGGAAAAGTCCAACCCCGTCTTCTGTTCGATACTGTAGGCCCATTTTAATAGAGTTCTCAAAGGAGACTCCAGAGAAAACAAAATCTGTTGTCAATGAAGTGGAAACTCAAATAAGCACTATTTTGCCTTCTTTTGTAGCGAAGAATGAACAGCAGATGTCTATTAAACATGAGCTGTTCTTTACAATGATAGATGGTAAGGTTACACATGTAGTAACAAATACTCCATCAAGTGCCACATGCCATATATGTCTTGCAAAACCAACAGAAATGAACGATTTGGAACGTGTTAAACAGAGACCTGAGAATGAAGAGCATTATAGATTTGGACTCTCATCTTTACATGCATGGATTCGATTAATGGAGTTAGTACTTTATGTTTCATATTATTTATCATTTAAAAAATGGTCAGTAACCTCAGACGACATAAAAAAGCAAAAGCAATCTGAACAGGCTTATGTACAGGAGCAGTTTCGGAAAGAATTAGGATTACTAATTGATAAACCTCGACAAATCAGCGGAACTAGTAATGACGGAAATACCGCTCAAAGGTTCTTTGCCAATTCTGCTTGCACTGCACAAATTATTAGAGTTGATGAAGAACTAATTATGAGATTTCGCATACTACTTCAGACAATGCCAAGTGGTATGGCAATCAATGCCAAAAAGTTTGGTGAATATGCTTTTAGAACAGCCGAATTATATGTAAGCAAATATCCATGGTACTATATGCCCTCCTCTGTACATAAAGTACTCATTCATGGAGAAAACATAATTCGATATAATGCACTTTTACCACTTGGCCAGTTGTCCGAAGATGCACAGGAATCCAGAAATAAGGATTATAAACGTTTCAGGTCACATTATTCTCGCAAATGTTCCCGAAAAGCTACTAACGAAGATGTCTCTCATACTTTACTGGATACATCAGACCCTTATATAACGAGCTTAAGACAATCTGTCTCACTCAAGATTGTGGAACTTGAAGAAGAAGCCTTGCAACTATTATAATAAATATTTATTTGCATATAATTATGTACATAAATTACACGCTGTATGTTATCATTGTACAATTATAAAATGAAATGTATAAATACAAAATAAAAATTATTTACCGTCACTACTGAACGTCAGACCTTTCTTTATATCTGTATACCGAATTTCATGTGTCTATAGTAACAAATAAAAAAGTTACAGATTTTTGAGACGTCGCCTCCACCATTAGTATTTTCACCATTAAATTAAAATTATTAATAATGGATGTACAGTCCGGGAGTTAGGACCTTTTTATCGGAAATTTCGTCCTCTTTAAGAATCTTTTTTTTAAATTTCTTAATTATTAATAGTTTCTGAATTATTTGCGAAAAACTAAATGCCTTTTTTCTTATCTTAATTTGTTAATAACTTTTGCAATTTTTTATGTGCTGGTAAACAATTTTTACATATTTTTCTAGACGTCATTCCGAATCCAATGAGCTATCGCCCATATTTTTATGACCTTTATCACTAATTAACACCGTTTTTAACTTGTGAACTGGACTATAATAACAATAAGAAATAAAATCAAACTACTATTCAACAACTAGGCTTCAAGTCATATGCTCGATTTTTTATGAATTTTATGTCACCAAAAAAGGCTTTAAAAAATCTGGTTTGTGGTACCTACCGAACATCTTAGTTTTAAAAAATAGTAATTATACAAGTGAGCACGATTTGAAGACGAGTGTTGTTAACTTACGAGTACATAAACACATTTTACACACTAGTTGTGTACATAATTTTGTCTACTACCACACTTCGCGAACGTATTTTTAATTATTAAAGAAAATGTGGACTTAAGTAGATTTTCAAACTACAAACGTTTCTGAAAAGGCAGTCTGCTGGATACGGGTCTGAAAAAGCATAAGTTTATACAAGGTAAGAGGTAACTAAATTGTTTTTTGTGGGAATCTTGCTATTGGCTAATTTTAGAAGAAATTTCATTCAATATTATTTAATTTTAGATTGAAAATAATATGATGTTTACGTTTAATGGGGATAGGCCGTTTTATAGAGAAACCAATTTATGTATAGTCGACGTTTCGATTTTTAATTAAATCATCCTCAGGACTCTGTATAGAAAATCAAGGTAAATCGACAATTTTTAACATATTTTCTAAAACAAACAAACAGATTACTGTAAAATAACTAAAAGTTGATATTTAAAAGAATTTAAAGGTTCATAAAATTAGAATTCTTTTTTTAATTACCATAAAAAATATAAAAATATGAGTATAAAACACAAAAAAAGGAAACAAAAATGACAGACAGAGTACAAATGATTAAATTAAAATAAACAAATTACGAGAGGTATAATAAAATACATTTAAAGTAGGTTATCCGTGTTGTCATATAACAGTTTGAACAAGCATTAGGTATAAAAAGGTGGAAAAATCCACAGACGCAAAATATAATTTTTAATTACTTGTCCAGAGAATTACCTTTTGTCTTATTCTTCTCATAATTCAGACAACAATAAATTTCTTCTTATCGTTGTAGCAAGAAACGCCAAAACAATAAAAACGTGATGTAGGTAAGAATGTCTTATTTACAGTTTTTTATTTTATCAATTAAATTAAAATAAGCTGTGTTGAAATTTTCAATGTCTGATCTATTATTTACACTATTATTGTCTTTTTTATGTATATCATCACCATAAGTAACCGTTTTTATTTAAACTGTTTGTCTATAATCTTCGTGTCTTCAAAATTGAATTGATGGAGATTTTTTAGGTTTTGTTTCGACAAGGCAGTAGGATTACCATTTACTTTCTTATATTTAATATAAGGAAGTATAGTAATCGTGATTTTTTTCGACCTCGAGATTTTGATTGACATATAAGTAAAGCTGGCCGAGGTCACCTGGCCGACAGAGCCGTCATATGACTCATATGTTTACATCATATCAATACTTGAATAAGTACAATAAATGGAAATAAATTTTAACAATAATGTTACATTTTATAAAAATTTGTATAAAACTCACCCTTTTGAGCAGATTTATGAAGTAGTTTGGTTGTCGTCATCACAAAGTGGGGAAGATCTATAGTATAATAGCATCAGGTATGTTTCTATACAGCTGTCTCCATCAGCGATGTTCGCTTTGGTGAAAAAATATGTTTGTATTTTGAAAATGACTGTTCGACATCTACGGATGTAATACGGGCATAAGTAAAACAATCTGTAAACTCACTTAACGAAGTTGTAGATGCACCATCACAAATTTGTCTTAATTTGCTAAAATCAGGATCTTTCTGTAATACACACTCGAATTTTTCACTAACGCGATTATTTTTTGCGTCATTTATAGCCTGTAGCTGTATATTTACGTCGTCCACTATTTGCAGCGATTCCACTAACGACAACGAACTATTTTGCAATTTTTCTATTGCGTCGTGTAGTCCTCTATAATTGTTATTAATAGTTTTTAAATCTGTTTCAAGGGAAACGTCTTGAGAGCTTGTCTGGCTTTCCCTAATAGCTGCAGCCTCGTTAGGGTTGAACTGTAGTATCACAGCTTTTATTTGTTGAAAATATTCAGCATAATAAAAAGCCGCTTTCAACCACGTTCCCCAACGTGTAAGAATCGGCTCTGGTGGTTCAGGGATACCAGGACACTGTCTGTGAAATGCTCGAAGCCGTTTAGGATATTTGAGAAATACTTTTTTTGTATTTGCTATTAATGCATCTACCTCTGGAAAACATTTTCGAATCGCTTCTGACACAAGATGTAACGCATGCACCTTACACGTAACATGTAAAAACCTACAATTGTCTCTTTGAAGAGAACGGCCTACCACGCGCATTGTCGCGGCACCATCAGTCACAAACATCAATACTTGACTTGTTGAAAGTTCAAATTTTTCGAATGTCTCCAACACCACACGCGTAATTATTTCGCCAGTACACGCAGTTAGTCTTTTACTAGCTAGTAAAAGTGAAAATGTTGGTTTAAGAGGGTGCAGTACACGTACTATAATATTTAAAATAGAATTTTTTTTTACAATCTGTCGTCTCGTCAATACATAACCAGAGCCGTGTATTTTTTAATCCACATTTAATCCTATTTACAATGTCTTCACAAACAGCTGGAATATATCTATGTAACGATGTACGACTTGGTAAGTTCACCTGGGGATTGTATTTATTCCAAAACTCCCGAAATGGTTGTTTATCCAGTATGTGTAGCGGAATATTACAGGCTATTAACATTAACAATAAATGAAACATAAACTGAGTTGTCAAAGGCATGCCATTTTTTTTTTATTTTGATGTTGCAGGGTATTGATATGACGACGACAATCTGTTTTGTGCCAGCACATTAAGTATTGATTGCAAACATTACAAATTATTTTGCATCCGTCATAGAATAAATCCGGAAATTCATCGATAAATTTATTCACTGTGTCCTCGTACGGTCGTTTTTTACCCTTTGGCGCGTTTGACATTATGTATAATTTATAGGTACAACCTCACGCATTAACCTTTCAAATAAGACTGCAGCGTAAATCACTTCTAAATCGGCACGTGTGACGCCAGCGCAAGACCGTGGCTGTACTCCAGCCACCTCGGCCAGCTTTACATATAAGTTTTAAGCCCTTCTGAATCTATTCTAACTATTTTCAGAATGATGTCTGTCGGTGCGTGTGTGTGGATGTGCATGTGGATATCGATTTATCGTGCCTTGTTGGCAATTTATCTAATATCCCTCTGATATTGTAATAATTTCGTGTGCTAATTTAAACTAACTTTCGGTTATTGTAAATTTTAGATTTACCCGGCAACGGATGTGGCCATTTTGTATCGTAGTTAGTTGTTTTCTGTCTTAGTCTGTTGAAGTTTTAGGCCACTGGGCTACGTTGGTAGCTCTGTGTAAAGTGGTGACTGGTGACATTTGGAGATTGGTACACCTTTTTGGAATAAACCTATTTGTTTATAACCTTTCTGAAAATTATTTAATGTGGTGCATCTGTTTTGTGGTGGATCATTTTATACTAGTGCATATATTTACCAACCAGACCTCAGTAACGTAAGGTTTTTCTTAATTTAAAATATCGAATGCTTACTAGAACATTTACTTAGTATTTAGTCAGGAACGCTGCTCTAGTGGAGCCTTGCCTAGTTCTCTGGCAAAGATACCTGCCTAATTATCTGGCAATTGATTAACTTTTGATTATCTGCAGTAAACATATAGTCAAGCTATATATCTTTATTTAACTTTATCTGGAATTCATTATTACCTCTCTCCGAGGAACTATTAAATAATTTAATTTAACGTTACCTTTAAGTTGAAAATTATATTGTTTTATATTTAGCAAATATTTATTTGCGTTATCTTTCTAGTATACAGACATTTTAAATTCTATTTTCTTGAAGATTACCTTCTTTTAGTAAAAAATATTTTAACATATAATGAATACCTATTTCACTTTGTTTATTATCATAGCTACATCTAGTTTATTTGCTGGACTAGTATTTTTTCTATTTAACGTAACTCTTATTGATACGTAAGTTAGTTGAAGTCTTCAACTTCCTAAATTATTGTGGGATACTGATCCCAGTTTGTTTAGTTTGCAATTTACTCAGGAAATTTGTGTTAACTCTCATGTTTTGTCTACGTAGCTGGACAATTCAAACGTCACAGCTTTTTACTTTGTTTTGCCTAACTGATCTCATAAAACTCTCACTTTTTTATGTAAATACCTGGACCAAGAGAAGAGGATAACTGGTGGATCGAACTGATCATTATATACTGTGTGGAGCAGGAAAACGATATTTTATACAACTGGTATTTCTTCTCAAGGGTAACTGCAGACTGACAGTGGTGATTCAAACTGACATCGAACCCATTAAGAGCTTGGCCGTTGGTGGATTCTTCGCTGCACTAACCCATTTGAAGTTACGTAAGATCTTCGTACCCAGTGAACAGTTATATTTGGTCAGAAGAATCTTTGTAAGAGATCAGGCACTTTTTTTTTATTCCTTGGTCTTCAACCAAAACTAGGTTTTTTAACTAAAAGAGGCCATCTTCGCATAAGTAAATTTTTGTAGACACACCAATCTTTATTATACTTTTTATTAAATAATATCTTTTCATTCGACTTCCTTTCCAACAGAAATCAAGTTTTAACGTAATCTTTACCTTTTAAAGTAAACTTTTAATTATTTGGTACTTGCAACAGTCCTGGCGCCCAGACTAGATTTTGGTGAGAGCTCAAATAAAATCTAAGCCCTTATTCACGACCTGCTAACTGAGCTACCGGTCAATAAGTACAACCCCCAGCTAATTCTGTTATGCTAGCGATTGGACGGGGGATGTTGTAATTTCTCTAAATAATGCAAAACGATTTGTCTTCTTTGACATCCGTTAGATTTTCATATCTTGAGTAATCAGGCTCGAGAAATACTGTTTCAGTTGGGATTATATCTCCCTTTATCCACGTGATTTTTTCCAGTTCTGGTCTGGTGTACGGACCTTCATTATCCAGAACAGACTCATCTGGCTCTTCACTTATAGATTTCTTTACTCTTAGTTCCGCTCCAGCTAATAATTATTGACCACTAAGATTATCGAGTAAACCCCCTTTCTCTTCGTCACCTGAATCCTCATCGGTCAAAACGTTTGCCTCCGGAGGTTCTATAAATATTTCTTGAACATCCAGGTCATCTGCATACGCTTTTTGAAGAGCTTCTTCCACGGTAAAATCTCTCCTAAAAGAAATAATGTGCTCTTTTAGGTGACCCCCATAAACAATTAGTGTTACCATACGGTAACAAGCGACAAAACTAACCTAAGTATTTAAAAATAAACTACCAAAAATTATCATTGACCATCTTATAAAGTACACTTTTGCCTATAATTTGCACGTATTATAAATAAATAAAAGTAAAGAGGACTGTTTACAAGTTACTTACTTTAATCGTAAATCGCCAAAATAAATGATTTCCAAATATCGTCGCTTTTAAAGAACGCTCTATTCACACAACGTGCCACTGTGAAAGTCTAATCACTACTAATGAGTAAAAATATGTATAAAATAAGGATTCTCTCTCGCAAACTCAAAATTTATAACCCCAAAAATGGATGGCGTTATATTATGTAAAACCTTGTAAGCGTTATCATTTGGTAACTCTAGCCGTTGAAGGGTTTTAATGCATACTGACCTATCTCCTGTCGTAATTCAAAGTTAGTGATTTGAGTATTTTGTAAAATGGAAGGTTTTACAGTTCGAGAACTTGTCCGTGACAGCTGGATAAAGTGGTAATGGTAGACATTTTGATTTGAAAATTTTTTACAACTTCTGTGCGTGCCTTGCCGTTAATTGGATATTTTGCATTATTAGTATGTAACAGGTCTTTAGCATTTAAGTTGTAAATATTCTAAATAGGTAATATAGATCTCTTGGCGCGGTGTTGCCAGATACCCTATGTATTTTCATTTAATTACTAGGTCAAAAAACCTATTAAGGACTTTTTGTTCCTTTTAATCCAATGTCACTTGTAAAAATAGTGGCACTCAGATTTCTAACACCCTGTATAAGTATCATAAGAAAATTATGTAAGTAGCTAATAGAGCAAGCAGCTTAAAACTCCTTATGAAATAAAGCAAAACAAAAAAATCCGTAACTTTTAATTTAAAGAAGTACCTTAATTTATGTCTAATTTATATGGTGTTTATATTTTTGTTATTTGAATTAAGAATTGCACTGTATGTTTAACAGAGAATAAAAAATTAAATATTAATTGCGTTTATGTAAGTTACTATCTGAAATTGATTCAGCCAGCAAAATCCATACTTATTGTAAAAGCATATATGAAGGCAATATTGTTAGAACAGCTTCCGCACGAGCTTCTGTACGAGTAAAAACTGAAAAATTATTCAGTTTGGAAAAGTTCTGTAGTTCTGTTGAGGGAATGGAAAGCGATTAAAAACTTTTGTACCATAGGGGAATGGCGAAAAGTTGACAATGTAATAAGAAACAAGAAAGTGTTCGAGAATACAAGAAGAATACATGGCCTACAAGAAAAATCGAATTATTCGAGGTTTTCTGAGATGCAAAGCATCGCCTACCCAACATAACGAGTTTCGTGCGTGAGGCGTAAATAAGAGTCTGGGGTGTATTTAGCCATTGGCGGTTGGTAAATCGATTATAATACCCAAAGGAATGATAATTAAAGAAAATACAGAATTTGAATTAAAAATGATGCATTGTGGTATACTTATGAAAAGGGATGTACAATGTATTTTGCAATAATAAATTTATTTTATATAAAAATTTAATTTTTAGTAAAAGAAATACAGCTATTCTGTGGTGAAATTAAAGACAAATATTTTGTAAATTAATTACGTAACTGTAGCCTTAACAGTGAACTTGATTTCTCTCGATCAATTCATTAAATAATAAAAAGTGATTGTGATTATTAGAGATGGGGAGGTAGCAATAAATTCCAAATGACTTTCGTAGATATAATACTCCTTCATTGAAAACTATCCACCCTAAATAAATTTGGACATATTAATGTTTGTAAAAAACACAAAAATACGTCAAAAAGATAAAAGAGGGGGCACATTTTCTTATAAATAGACCTAGAATTAGTTCCATCCCCTTACGGCCAGAACCACCCCTACATTTTTTTTAATAGAGCACCCCATATTATTTCAGATCATTAGTTTGTTCTCGAGGAGCTCATTACAGAAATGTGGGGTCTAAAGTTAGTCTGGGAGCTACAGGAAAAATTTATTCGAATCCATTCACCTAGATTATTCGAGAAAATTACCCATACCAAATTTAATAAAGGAATATGTACTGACAAGAAGAATTTGTTTGCTAAAGAAAAACTATTTCTCTTTTTCTAAAGAAAAACTATTCATTTTTATGACCAAGGCGTATTTCCTTAATATTCTTTAACAAGTGAATTCATCGAATTAATGTAGTGTACAATACTGCCTAGTTTCTTAACTATTTATAGTTACTATTACAATTATTTGTACCTTACAAGAAAGAATTGAAATTGTAGATTTCTACTACGGAAACAATAATTCGGCAAGGGCTGCTGCTAGAATTTTTAATACTACTCATCTCGGAAAAAATACAACACATAAGTACGTAATTGAATTGATGCAGAGATTTATGGAAATGGGATCAGTTGGTAACAGAAAGCATAACCCAGTGCAAGTGGTTATTGCTATGGAAGTTACAGTTTTAGGAGCAGTTAGTTTAGGGATCAGCAATCTTTCTCAAAATTATCTAGAGCAACAGATGTTTCACGCAGCAGTGTTTTTAGAATTTCACGTACACATAAATTTCATCCATACAAAATAAAATTAGTACAGGAATTGCACGAGGATGATCATGACCGTCGTCTCGAGTTTTGTAAAGTAATGAGTGTAAGTTTAATTGTAACTCCAAATCTTTTGTACAATATTTGTTTCTCCGATGAATGTACATTTTCTTTCAATGGATCAGGCAATAGACATAATTGCAGATAGAGGGCTGAGAGTGAATCACATGTAATGCGCGAATTTCATACTCAGACCTCAAAAATTGAATGTTTGGTGTGGTATCCTAGGAGATCATATTGTTGGACCCTTTTTTATTGAGAGAAATTTAAATAGTGAGTCTTATTTGTAACTACCTAGAGAAACAGTTGATCCACAAATTACCCAAATAATAGAAAACAATGAGACTTTTGCTGAAAATCTCCTTGTATTTCAACAAGATGGAGCACTCCCACATTTTGCTGTGACTGTCCGTCTTAACGATACATTCCCTGGCCGTTGGGTAGGTAAAAGAGCTCCGATGATGAAGTGGCCACCTAGATCACCAGATTTGACTCTATTAGATTTTTTGTGTGGAGCTTGAAAACGAAATTCTATGCAACTCAACCTGACTCGCTAGATGATAAGGATTGTTCAAAAATGTCAACACTTAACTCCAAAAGTTTTTCGTAATGATAGATAGGCGTTTGAAATGCGACTATATCATTGCATGAAGGTCAATGAAAGTCATTTTGAACAACAAATACAATAATTTTTGCAATTGAATCGTTTATTACTCGAAACCTTTTTTTAATTAAGAAAATATGTAGCTCCCAAACTATTCACTTTCGACCCCACAAGTTATACATTCTTGTAATGAGCTCTTCGAGCAGAAACTAACGACCTGAAAAAATATGGGCAGGAACTGGGGGTGATGAAGTGGAACTAGTCCTAGGTCTATTTGTAGGAAAATTTTTTGACATGTTTTGCGTTGTTTGCAAAAATCAGTATATCCAAATTTATTTAGGGTGGATAATTTTCATTCAAATGCACTGTATAGTACACTTAATGAAACATTCCCAAACAATATGAAATGATAAAATATTCTTATGCACTGTGCAATAAATCTAATTTTTTTTATAAAATTTGACCGAAAAATTAAAGGTTTTTGTCATGTAATTGGACGGCTTGCAGGTATGAAATTACAATTAATTACTCATTAGTATCGAGTATCCAATAACAATGTGAATGCATAAATATAGGCGGATCCGCCTTGGCTATAACGTTTACGCCCACTGCGCCATGTTGAATACACGCTAGATACGTGGTATTTATAAAAAGTCTATATGATTAACACGTAAATACGTAAACACTTGCGAGACTAAAGACAGCGAAGGTTAACTTTTTTAAAATATTCCGAAGTTGCAATTTAACTGTTCAGAAGAATATTGCACAAGCTTTAAAAAGTGCTTTCGTGTAACATCAAAGCAAACATTAAGAGACACATTTCCTCAGTCATAAAAAGTGTATGAGTGGTAATATTACATATTTTATTTTTGTATTGCTATTTTTATTATTATCATTTTTCTTTTTACTGTTACCGTTAATTCAAATTATCTCCGTATCCTGTAATTGGGCTTTTGTCTGTTGGATATGTATTACGTAAATAAATAAATAAATAAATAAATAAATAAATAAATAAATAAATAAATAAAGTAAGTAAGTAAGTAAGTAAGTAAGTAAGTAAGTAAGTAAGTAAGTAAGTAAGTAAGTAAGTAAGTAAGTAAGTAAGTAAGTAAGTAAGTAAGTAAGTAAGTAAGTAAGTAAGTAAGTAAGTAAGTAAGTAAGTAAGTAAGTAAGTAAGTAAGTAAGTAAGTAAGTAAGTAAGTAAGTAAGTAAGTAAGTAAGTAAGTAAGTAAGTAAGTAAGTAAGTAAGTAAGTAAGTAAGTAAGTAAGTAAGTAAGTAAGTAAGTAAGTAAGTAAGTAAGTAAGTAAGTAAGTAAGTAAGTAAGTAAGTAAGTAAGTAAGTAAGTAAGTAAGTAAGTAAGTAAGTAAGTAAGTAAGTAAGTAAGTAAGTAAGTAAGTAAGTAAGTAAGTAAGTAAGTAAGTAAGTAAGTAAGTAAGTAAGTAAGTAAGTAAGTAAGTAAGTAAGTAAGTAAGTAAGTAAGTAAGTAAGTAAGTAAGTAAGTAAGTAAGTAAGTAAGTAAGTAAGTAAGTAAGTAAGTAAGTAAGTAAGTAAGTAAGTAAGTAAGTAAGTAAGTAAGTAAGATAAGTAAGTAAGTAAGTAAGTAAGTAAGTAAGTAAGTAAGTAAGTAAGTAAGTAAGTAAGTAAGTAAGTAAGTAAGTAAGTAAGTGAGTAAGTGAGTAAGTGAGTAAGTGAGTAAGTGAGTAAGTGAGTAAGTGAGTAAGTGAGTAAGTGAGTAAGTGAGTAAGTGAGTAAGTGAGTAAGTGAGTAAGTGAGTAAGTGAGTAAGTGAGTAAGTGAGTAAGTGAGTAAGTGAGTAAGTGAGTAAGTGAGTAAGTGAGTAAGTGAGTAAGTGAGTAAGTGAGTAAGTGAGTAAGTGAGTAAGTGAGTAAGTGAGTAAGTGAGTAAGTGAGTAAGTGGAGTAAGTGAGTAAGTGAGTAAGTGAGTAAGTGAGTAAGTGAGTAAGTGAGTAAGTGAGTAAGTGAGTAAGTGAGTAAGTGAGTAAGTGAGTAAGTGAGTAAGTGAGTAAGTGAGTAAGTGAGTAGAGTGAGTAGGAGTGAGTAAGTGAGTAAGTGAGTAAGTGAGTAAGTGAGTGAGTGAGTGAGTGAGTGAGTGAGTGAGTGAGTGAGTGGTGAGTGAGTGAGTGAGTGAGTGAGTGAGTGAGTGAGTGAGTGAGTGAGTGAGTGAGTGAGTGAGTGAGTGAGTGAGTGAGTGAGTGGGTGAGTGGTGAGTGGTGAGTGAGTGGTGAGTGAGTGAGTGAGTGAGTGAGTGAGTGAGTGAGTGAGTGAGTGAGTGAGTGAGGTGAGTGAGTGGTGGTGTGAGTGGTGAGTGAGTGAGTGGTGAGTGAGTGAGTGAGTGAGTGAGTGAGTGAGTGAGTGAGTGAGTGAGTGTGAGTGAGTGGTGGTGAGTGAGTGAGTGGTGGTGGTGAGTGGTGAGTGAGTGAGTGGTGGGTGAGTGAGTGGTGGTGGTGGTGGTGAGTGAGTGAGTGAGTGGTAAGTGTGAGTGGTGGTGAGTGAGTGAGTGAGTGAGTGAGTGGTGGTGGTGAGTGAGTGAGTGAGTGGTGAGTGAGTGAGTGAGTGGTGAGTGGTGGTGAGTGAGTGAGTGAGTGAGTGAGTGAGTGAGTGAGTGAGTGAGTGAGTGAGTGGTGAGTGAGTGAGTGAGTGAGTGAGTGAGTGAGTGAGTGAGTGAGTGAGTGAGTGAGTGAGTGAGTGAGTGAGTAAGTAAGTAAGTAAGTAAGTAAGTAAGTACGTAAATAAATAAATAAATAAATAAATAAATAAATTACAGATAATCCATTATTTAGACAATTTTTGGAAAAGTGTATTAGTGGGCCGTATAACAATGTTCATGTGTCACTAGAAACGACACTAAAAAAATATATTAATCACAGAGATGTGACAGTATTCAACAAAAAATTTATTCTAAACTGACGGACAAATACGTCTGGATTAGCGTGGATCAAACCACCAATACTTTCAGCCCTCTGTATATTAACTTTGAATGTTAATGAACTCGCCAAAATAATCACAAGGTAAGATATTTTGTCATATACGAATGAACATAATTATGCGGTAACATTTTTTTCGCTACTTCCCGATCTCTCATAACTGATAATACGAAACAAATAACACGTCAGATTTTCTAGAATCAGATCATTCTCATACAAATACTGGCATAAGTGATACTTATGTGAACAGAATCTATGTTAAAATCCATATAGTAGGTCGTTATTAATTGTTTCGTTTAATAAAATTTAAATTTAAAAACTCAAAACTGTCTGTTAGTAAACCTTAATTTTTATATTTATTTTATGTATGATTGATTATGAAACAGTTTTAGGTTATCTCAATACACCACAATGTAAATATTACGAAGCAGAATAAAGTATTACTCAACGATTGTAGCTTCACACTTGGCGGCGCAGAGAGAGAAGAAATTTCGCTAGTATGGAATAGAGACAAATCAAACCGCATTACATGGAAAGGGCGGAGTTTAGACTACTGCGCATCCAAACTCAGGTGCCATGATAGAATCGTTGACTAGTAGCTAACTTTAGATCACAGCAGAAATAAATTGGATTTTTCTATCATTTTATAAGTTTTACATTATCACCCCTTATTTCCATTGACTGTAAAATGACAATTTTGTTTAACCCTTTCGAACAAATCAAAACCATCCAAAACATGTACAGACACCTTTAAACTTTTCGTTTTATTATCTTTTATATATTTAGGGAAATGCCGCCTACCAGTAGGAGTCGACGGAAAATGAAGGGAATGATATAAAGAGAAATACGACTTTTTCAATTTCCTTTTTCTTCATTGAGAGAGTACATCATGTGAATAATTGTTTTTCTATTTGTTTGCATCTGATCTGAAAAAAAAGTAAAAAAAAATAATAAGGTGCGTTTGTAACAAAGAGGAAGATTTGTATTTTACTAATTTATGCAACAAATAACTGATATTAATGTTAATAATTTGATCAGTTTTTTCACAAATTTTTTTAAGATTTTAACTTAAAGAGGAGCCGTTGTTATAGGAAAGGATGTCGCCACTCTAGGTATATTCAAATTTTATACTGGTAAACAGTAAATTTTCTGACTGGATATCACCTCACGATTTCATATAAATTCAAAACTTTTGAAAGCATTTTTGTCGACGCACCACTCACAGAGACCACAATACCCGTGACCAAATATTATTAAAGAATTTTCTGTAATAATAATAAATAGATACACAATTAGCGATAGGCGCAGTTTACAGTCACTCGTCTGTTGCCAGAGCGAATGTCAGAAGAGGCTTTTACAGTAGGTTAGGATATCGCCTCTTTCGAGAAGATCTTTTGAGCGTCTAATTTGAATTATTTATTTATGTATTATTTTATTTTTTTTAGAAATACTTTTGTTTCGAAACAAATCAATATTTGATTGTTCAGATATTTTTCATAATTTTATTGATTTACTATCTGTGGCGTCTCACAATGAAATTGTGAAACATTCCGATAATTCTAATAAATACTTTAATACGAAAAGATTTCTTTAGATGAACAAGCAATACTCTCCACCGCAGCCTTAGCGCCATTGAAACTGATTCTACTTTGTCTCGATTGCACTTCCAGCAAACACCCTTCGTATTCAGATAGGCAACTGTAAACTGTGCATACCGCTAGTCCTGTGAGTTGGCTCGATCTGTGTATATGAGGTTATTTAAAACATGGACACAATATGAAATATACTTAGATGTGGTTATTTCTAATAATAAATGTATTGTGGAAAATGCATTCGACATTTTAGTTCTGGAAGATTTACATCATCCTGTACTGGTAATTTTCTTTAAATCTGAAAATTCTTCGAAAAACAATAAACAAAAAATAAATACTTTACATTACAATTTTCGCAAAGCAAATTTGCCAGAGCCTTGCAGATGTGGATTGGACCTTTTTGACACTTTTTCTAATGTTGATCTATCTACTGAAAGTATCTAGCAAAATTTATCATATGTACCAAGAACTAAGCAATGTAATAGAAGTTCTTTTACCCTGGTTTACCAGTGAAATAATACAAATTATTGAATTAAAGCAAAATAGGGCCTGGAAACGGTATAAAAAGCATAAAGTGAAAACGCACTGATTGAATTTAAAAATTTGAGAACGTTAATCAAAGAAAACATTGATATGTCATAAAAAAATTATTGCAGCAATATCGAAAACAATATTAACAGTAATCCAAACAAAGTTTGATAATTTATAAATAATAAAAAAAATACGTTCACCATACCTGACAATGATTGATAACACTGAAAATGTACTGGTCGATGAGAATATTATTAATAAATTTGCTACACACTTTCAGGATTCGTATTCACAACTTGACAAAAATTATGAAAACAAAATTACTGATTTAACGTCTAATAACTTCCATATAAGCGGTTTTTCTAAAACTAATGTAACAGGTGATTATAAAGTAAGGGATATATTTCAACTTATTATATATTCTTAACAAATCAAATTAATAACAAAAAAGTAAATGGAATCTAGTTGCTTATATAATGGGATTTCTGATGTCAAACACTAGTTACCGCAAATGCTCGATATGATTTCCATTTTGTTGTTGTAAAATTACCAACCGTTCCTCCAAATTGTATACAGCACATTTCTGGTTGAATTGCACGAATTTGCTCTCTAATACTGTCCTTTAATTCCTCCAGCGTTGTTGGCTGTGTTCTAAACACCAAATTTTTTAAATAACCCCACAGCCAGTAATCCGCTGGGTTAATATCAGGCGATCTTGGTGGCCATGAATTTGCAAAATGTCTGCTTATAACATGATCTTAAAAAACCGCAGTTAACAATTCTTTAACTGGTCGGTAAATGTGAGTAAGTGCTCCATCCTGCATAAAAATCATGTTTTCAATTCCTTCGTGCTCGTTTTGCAACTGTAGAATTGCATAATCCCTTAACATTTGCAGGTACCGTTCATCAGTAACAGTTATAGATACCGCCTCCCCATTTTGTATTTCCTCAAAAAAAGTATGGACCAATGATGAAATTAGCCGTGAAACCGCACCAAACGGTGACATTTTTGTCATGAAGGCCTTGCTGAACGATTTCATGTGGATTTTCTGTTGACCATATTCGACAGTTTTGAGTATTAATTCCACCATTAAGAGAGAAATGGGCCTCATCTGTCCATGAATTACGGGATAACCATTCGGGTTCAATTTCCATCTGGGCCAATATGTGTAATGAAAAATCGTACCTGAGAGCAAAATCTGCGTCCTTTAATTCAAACAGCAGTTGCAGTTTATAGGGATACATTTTTAGGATTTTCCGTAAAATTTTCCAAACCGTGGTGTATGGCATTTGTAATCATTTTGATATCTCATTCACACTATTGATTGCTAGCGGATTAGTATTGGCTACGTTTTGATTTTCCTGAAGAACTTCTGCAACTTGGACATCACTAATCCTAGGTCTTCCTGACCTCGGAAGGTCTTTTACAGACCCTGTTCTCTCAAATTTGCTAATCAAATTACGATACGCCTTCATTTTGCACGGCCCTGCTCTCAAACCCATTTTTGTACGAAATCTTCGTAATCCAGTAGTGTAATTTTTACCGCCTTTATAATAATAACATTGCACTAAACCAATTCTTGTTTGCAGATCCATATTAAAATTGTTACAATTTACGTTATGCGAGTTTTATTTTGAGAACAATTCTCTAAATTACGATTATTTCTTTGACACTTGTATCAATAGTTGTCACGATAATTCTTTTGTTTTCCATAGACACACTAAAATCCAATTATTGAGGCAACTAGATTCTGTTTACTTTCTGCTACTAGCATGCTTTCTTAAAACTATATAAGAATTTAAAATAGACCCCTTACTTTATGATAACCCCATATATGCAAGTTTAAAAAAAATTAAAACCGAAATTTATCACTGGATTAGACAATATTTCTGCCTTTTTTATTAGACACTGTGCCTATGTATTTGTATATCTTCTAACAATGAAATTTATTTATTTAAAACTGCTTTTTCCAGAAATCTGGAAAACCTCTAAAGTTGTCCCTGTCTTCAAAAAGGGAGATCGTGCCATAATACAAAATTACAAGCCTGTTACTATAGTTAATAACTTCTGTAAAGTTTTATGAAAGGGAGATCAACTGTGACCAATCTCTATTGTATCATGCAGTATTTAGCGAATTCTTTAGATGTCAAGCTTCAGATAGATGTCATTTATACAGATTTGTCAAAAGCATTCGACATTCTGGATCACAATATCTTATTAGTAAAATTGCGGAGGGATTCTCTTAAAATATGTTAAACTTTATTACATCGTACTTATCTGACAGAAGATAATTTGAGCAATGCTTTGGAGTTCAGTCTGTTAAAATACATACCACTTCTGAAGTTCCTCAAGGCTCGAATTTAGGACCCTCACTTTTTAATATCTTTATAAATGATGTACCTAATTTAAATTGTAAATACTTATTATATGCGGATGATTTAGAGATTTATTCTATTATTAAAATTATTGAAAATTGTTTTACGCACAATACTACATACATTGTAATAAATTGTCACAAAAATAATTACATATTTCTTTATTAAATATGTTAGTTGATTCTTTTATATGACAGGTAGAGTAATAATTAAGCGAAGACATTAAAAAATAATGTGCCATGCAAAAATGTTTTATTTACAAATTCATTATTAAAATTAATCATTGTTCCAATATTTCACATGTGATCACCATAACGTTTTCTTAAAATATTTTTTGTAAATATTTTGGTACATTCTGTTTAATTATTCAAGTTAAAACACAGATGTCTTGGTCGTAAAGAAGGCTGTGGTAAAACTATCTTTGCCTTTTTAAGATTCTGCCCAACCGATAACTAATTTAATGCACTCATCATATTTTTAACTGGTGAATACATAACATATTAAAATTTAGTATTATCCGAATACACATATTTTGTTACAATTACATTTTTATTACATGCTAACAACAAAAATGCACAGTAATTAAAGTGAGGGTAGATAATTTTCTCATTTACAAGCTTACTCTACTAAACTGACAGAATACCAAAAAAAAGTTGTTACATACATAGTTTACGTGTTGGCCAAAATTAACTTGGGAATCTAATATTATACCTAAATATTTAATTTCTACTACATTTTTAATTAATTAATTTTAACAAATAATTAATACTATAGAGGCTTTCATTTGTAATTCTATCCGTGCAGTACTATACATACTATACTTTAATACGCATAAAAATAAAGACAGATTTGAACCACAGTACACTCTGCAGTGCTCGAATTTATAATTTTAATACTTTACAACGGCAGTATAAATGAAAGAATAACAAAAATAAACAATAATAATAACATAACCATAAACTATGACGCGTCTGGTACGGAACGTATTAAAAATTAAGTAGGGACTTTAGCGGACGGGAAACTTAGGTTTAGTACGACCAGTATTGTTTCGTATTTTTCAAATGAAAATCGTACATCGATACCGTACAGTACA
Organism: Rhamnusium bicolor; assembly: GCA_029963845.1. NCBI lineage: Eukaryota > Metazoa > Arthropoda > Insecta > Coleoptera > Cerambycidae > Rhamnusium > Rhamnusium bicolor. The sequence goes on along the minus strand of JANEYF010000559.1, from coordinate 1,425,307 downwards.
GTGCTCTATAGCAAATGGAAAGCAGCTAGTAACACAGTATAATATCATTCACATAGATAACATATGGCAGAGGGCCCATTGCAGTTCCTTGAGGGAATCCACTCTGATGGACACTATTGTTACTCTTGTTAAGTATCTTATTATTTATTTTTGTTTTATTTCTATCTTGTAAATAGTCTTGAATCAAATTTAATGCTACTGACTGTACAGCATATCATCATATGAGAGCCATAGGGTTCTAAGCGACATTTTATGTAAAACAGATATGTTTATTACAACCTATTGTAAATATTTTTCTGCATCTTTCTCGCTGGGAAATTTCACTGTTGAACGAAAAATGACACCATAAACTTCATTTCCGTATGATCCTAAGTAATTATTTGCTACAATCTATGTTTCTCTTTACTGTTTGAAATCATCCACTGAAGCATATTTATTTTTCTATGTTTTCTATCGTCTGTTTAATAAATAAAATTTACTAATACTATTACTTTTTTTTTATACTAAAGTATACTTTACAGGGGTATATGGTACAAATGCCAATGTTAATTAATTTTCTTATATTTCTTATAATTCCCAGCATTCTGAATGTATCCTGTCAGATAATAATTACTAGATTACTTCGTTCCATACCTTCTACATATAAAAATTGAACCAAAGTGACTTTTTTTGGAAATTATAATCTAAAATTCGTTTTTTCTGTAAGAATTGTAAATTGTAACTTAGAACCATGTAGGTATCATGCAACAAAATGTGTCGTACATCGAACTAATCTTTTAAAAGCTTAATAGTAAGATATGATCACTATTACTCTTATTTTTAAACCACAAATTATTTGATGTAACTTATTCAGACTAAGTACTTCAAAGCTAGAAAAGCAAATTTCAATAATTTTCCAACTATATTTATTGCAGATTTCTTCTATGTCCTTCTTTGTACTCATCAAATTCATTTTGGTCTACCTGTATCTGGTTTTCTTTTTTTTGCAGTTGACTAAATCTTTTATAGTTCTCCACATTTTTATTTTCTTATACCTAATATCAGAGTGTATTGTAATCGTGATTTTTTTTGAGTTCGAGATTTTGATTAATATAATACATTTTAAACCCTTCTGAATTCATTCTGACTATTTTCCGAATGATGTCTGTCGGTGCGTGTGTGTGTCTGTGTGTCTATGTGTCTGTGTGTGTGTATGTGCATGCGTGCGTGTGTATGTGTATGTCGGTGTGTCAGTGTGTCGGTGTTAGGTGACACATTAAATTTGGTGAATGTAGTACCACCAGAAGAGACGTAATGAATGAAAGGAAAAAAGGTACAATTTCTGGAAAAAAAATTAAAAATATTTATTGCATTTCTGGACGAATCTCGACGAATTATAATGAAAAAACATAACTTTATGAAGAAAGAATCTGTCCGCATGTCTGTAATTTCTCGATAGCAGCCACAGTAATTGAGGTAAAGCTTTCAAATTTGGTACGTATGTTCTAAAGGCCAGACAACGAAAAATTTGGCGATAAGCAAAATTGGCCAGCTAAAAGGCGGTCCACGGAACCCAAACTTTTTTGTATTTGCCTTTACAAAAAAATATATTCTTGATGAAAGATTATAAATCATGTCTACTATTAAGTACTTGGATTATATTTTCCAAGTACTTAAATAAAGCCGATGTAAAACTGAATTTTTGTACACATTTGACCTCATAAAATGGGGTTAGGATAAATTTAACAGTTTGACAATTGAAGTGTCTAATGTAGTTATAAAAATGTCAATGTTAATAAGAAGAAATTATTAAAATATATTACATGAATTATTATTGACAGTATCGAATGACGCTGATAATTAATTATTTAAAAATTTTAATGAAACATTTCAAGGTACGCTGTTAAAATTTAATTGAGGTAAGTGAGGAATTAAATAGAATGATTTTTTTACATCAGAATGATATATATTGGTATAAGAAAGTTATGTGCTGGCCACATCAGATTTTTTTACTATCGCCTTTAGCTTTATCCATAATATCTTCGTAATATTTCTTATTTTCTTGACGAATTATGTGTGTTGCCTGATTCCTTTTTACTTCAAAATCCCATATAAATTTGATAAAGTCGTATTTTTGTGAGCAGTATCGTGTAGCTTTTGAGACCCTAACGCTTCTACTAGCTTCTATTGCGGAAGTTCCTATAACTTTATATTCCAGAACATCTCTAAATCTACATCTAGTTTTTTGGAAATGAGTCAGTTGAAACAAACCAAAAGACAGCACAATAAGTTGATTTTTGTACCGTGTATATGCCGTGTACTAAGTAATATTTTACAAATTCATTTTTGTTTTATAGTGCCTTAACTTTTATTTTAATTACTAATTTAAATACTTCCGAGCAAAATTACTATAACAATGTTTCATATGAGTCAGTCCAACTAGTCCGCAAATACCAAATCGCAACACCCAGGCTGGCATAATGATAACACTGATGTAGTTTTCCACGAAACACCAAAACACTATATACTGCACTCGACTCGCGTTTTGCCAACCAAGTTGGCATCATCTGGAGATGATTACAACTAAACTTATGCTAACAATCTACCCTATTTATACCTAAACTATTGTCACGGTTCACCGAACTGCCACGGTTCGGTGAACCCCGACTTTCCTTTGTTTCAATTTTGTCTTTTGGATTGCCTAAAAGTTGTTGAAGTTTGTTTCCCGATGAATGAACCACTGTCATACCTACATCTTTAAAAAATCTTACTAACGTCATTCAGTATTTCCAAATTCCAGTATTTTCAAATTTTATTCAAGTTAAAATTTCAAATTCTTCACACATTTCAAATAAAGTTACAATGTTTGCAAAGCAGAAATGGCTGGATTTAGAAATTAAGTATCTGTACAGTAAACGAAGTGCGCTTGAATTACAAGCATATGGACTTTACAAAAAGCTTACCTATAAGTTAAATAACTTAGAACATGAACAATGGTGTGACTTCCAAAGGAATATGTTTATATCAATAAACGCGAAATTTATTAAGAAAATATCGTCACAAAATAAAAAACTCAAAAAATTAATCGGTAGTACTTCAAAAGAAAGTGTTCCTCAAAAAGTTCTCAACATTGTAGAAAATCATTCCTCACAGTCGTTTGATAAAGAAGAAATTAATCTCCTTAACAAGAGATTAAATTTTGCTTTGCCTGCCTCTGAAGGCATTTTAGATGATATTGTTGCAAGTGTTGAAAGTTCAATTCAATACCTTCCTGACTCCTCTAAAGAATTTGTCAGAGAAGCTTGCAGAAATCAAATCTCGACAAATATTGTCACTAAAGTAAATAAAAAGTCAAAATCTACAAAAGACAGAAAAATTATCAAACGGTTGCGTGAAAAAGATTGTTTTTATTTAAAAGCTGATAAGGGCAATAAGGTTGTTATTTTAGATAAAGAGGACTATTATGAAAGGGTAGACAATCTGATTAGTAATGGTCCTTATAAAAAACTTTCTAGAAATCCATTACCAAAAATGGTTACTGAAGTAAGAAATGTACTTAAATCCTGCAACAACGTTATTACTCCAGCTTTAAATTGGAGGTTACATGTATCTAACCCAAGTGTACCTAGATTGTACTGCTTGCATAAGATACGTAAACCAGGTCGGTACGTCCTATTGTTTCAGCAATCGAATCGCCGACTTACCACCTATCAAAATGGTTAACAGAAGAGTTCGAAAATTTACCTATTACACCACCTAGTTTCTCTGTGATTAATTCCAGCGATTTCATTAATAAGGTGAAAAATATTCAGTTGCAAGAAGGTGAAATTTTGATCTCCTTTGACATTTGTTCATTGTTTCCAAGTGTTCCGATACCACAGACCTTGAACTACCTTAAGGATCTACTCAAATTAAACAATCTCAGTCAAGATGTAGTAGAAGAATATCTTAAACTCACTAAACTTTGCATGAAACAAAATTGTTTCCGATTCAACGATAATTTCTTCGAACAACATGAAGCAGCAATGGGTAACTCTTTGTCACCATTCATTGCCAGTCTCTTTATGAACAGATTCGAGACGGTAGCAAAAGAAGAAATCGAGTATTTCCCCAGTGTTTGGCTCAGATATGTGGATGATATTTTTGCAGTGTTCGATACCAAAGTCGCTGATATTGATAACTTTGTATCTAAATTAAACAGTCGCTTCGCGTCAGTTAAATTCACATATGAAACTGAAAACTCTGGACAACTACCATTTTTAGATGTATTAGTAATTAGAAATAGTGAAAATAAGTTAGAATTTGACATTTACAGAAAAGGTACCAGTACTCTAAGATATATCCCTAAGAACTCTCACCATTGTGCTCAACACAAAATGGCGAGTTTTAATTTTCTAGTCCATCGTCTATTAAGCTTCCCTCTCTGTAAGGAGAGGTTTGAAAAAAGAAAAGGCATTGATTAAGGATATAGCTGCGAGTAATGGATATTCTGTAAGTTTAATTGATAAAATAATTAGGAAACGAAAGTTTAAAGAGTCGCTTCGAAATTCCTCAACCTTTCAAAATGAAAGAGAAAATCTGAAATTTGTATCGATTCTATTCGATCTTCGATTCACCCGTGGTATTGGTAAGATTTTTTAAAGGTGTAGGTATGACAGTGGTTCGTTCATCGGGAAACAAACTTTTAGGCAATCCAAAAGACAAAATTGAAACAAAGGAAAAGTCGGGGATTTACGAAATTATCTGTAAGGACTGTAATCAAAAATATATTGGACAGACTAGACGATCATTTCAAACTAGATTCGAAGAAAGTGATATACAGAATAAACGCAAATAATAGAATATCAAATTTAAAAAAATCAAATGATTATGTTGAGACACTCGCGAATAATTATAATCCGATCAATAATTTAATTATCCCGACCTTTCGTAAGCCTATGGCTGTTATAGCCGTAAGGAAATTGTTTAATCTTGTATTCATTAGCTGCATACGACAGGAAAAATCCGATAGACGCATACGACATAATTGAAATTTGTGACATGATTTCATCTTAGCATAAACATTTTAACTTAATTGAAAAATATATTTTCATCTTGTAAAAATATGATCGATTTGATTTATCCATCACTTTATTATGCAAAGTAAACGACGTTCTTTTTTAATCTAGAAAATCGTAACAGAATTTCAATTAGTGTGTTTGTTTTTCTTACATAAATAAAAAGATTTTGTACATTTAATGGTTATTCATTCGTTAAATACTTTAAAAATGTTTCTAATATAATAATATGGGTTTAACTAACTTTCTTAAATGATATATGGTACTGTAACGAAGTGATTATTCTATAGAATTAAAATATGTAACTAGGTGCTATTTGCCTGATTCAAAATATATTTTAAACATTTTAGTACCGCGCCCTTAATAGTGGTATTGTCAGTTGCTCATTAATAATAGTAGAATTAATATTTGTAAGATAGGTAGTAGTAATCCGGTTGAATAAACATTCAACTATGCCGAGCTGTAGACAGAACATAAATCGCGAAACGCGAATCGCGCATATTGTCCCCAGCACTCCTGTGCCCGCACAAAAGTGAAGGACCCCGAGATTGGAAACAAACAAGTTAGTTACCGTCTGGCCGCTGACCGAAGAACCACGCCGACCAGCATAGTAAGTAATCTCGTTGTGAGTATAGAGGTATATAGGTATATAAATTTAAAAGGTGACTTAGTTGCCATATTCCGCGCATCACTACCGCGTCTTCTCCTACTTCTGCTTTTGGCAGTGTTTAGTAGCTTGAGGATTTTTCAGAGCATCAACAAGAGTCCGTTACTACCGCCATTACCGACCAGACGTGCCGACGCCGACCGCTCCGTAAATCCAGAGAGGAAGCAGCCCCGGGATACGGAAGTAGGTATCAAGGTTTGATAAATAAGGGTTTGGTAAATAAAAGGTATTACTTGGCTGGTGTGTATTTTCCGGAAATTGTTTAGAGTTTGTAAAACGCGACTGCCCCATCGGAGTCGTTTCATTAACTGTAGTGTGTAAGTTACCATTTCCCGACCCCTGGCTTATCCGTTTCTTCACTGTAGTTGCCCGGCCTATATCGTCCCGCCGATAGAGTAAAGTGATGTTTCTGCACTCTAAACAGAAACTGGCGCCCGAGATATCCGTACGGTGAGCACCGCCGTAGTGTTGGGCGTCAAAGTGACACTTCCGTTCGTGGGAAGAACAGAAGAGTGCGTCGCAGTACTTTCATTCGATATGTACCACATAATTAGAAAACTTTCTACGCAGCATACCACACCGGTAAATAAGTAACTTGATACCGATACGTTTAGGCAACTAAGTTGGCATCATCATGAGGTGAATAAAATTAACGGGCATTTTCGGTAGATAATTTCATGCTCAACCAATTTAACACAATGTTTGCTACTTTTAAAGATGAACTTGAGCCAACTGTGCTATCTAGAATGGATGTTGTCAACAAAAACGTACAAAGTGTACTAGATATTCTACCGCAAAACAGTTCTTCTGCCAGTATAGCAGCTACAAATAAGTCCTCATCATCATTTATACTGAAGCCCAAAAATTCTGAGCAACGCAACTCTATAACAAAGTCTAATATGTTACGCAGTATCAATCCAGTGACGTCTAATATAAACATTTCAAAAGTCAGGAATACTCGCAATGGGGGAGTTGTCATTAGTTGTGACGATAATAATGAGTCGGTTAGATTTAAAGAACTGGCGAAAGATAAACTTGGAGATAAATACGAGGTAAAGCAACTATCTACATTAAATCCAAAGTGGTCGGAATATCAGAGAAATTCGAAGAAGAAATTTTGTTGGACTATATTACAAAGCAAAATAAACACTTTTTCTGCAATGACAGTGTGTGTTAAATTGTAAATATAACACCTTTACATAAAACAGGAATGTATATCAAGCCATTCTTCAATTAGACAGAATGACATACAATAAAATTTTAAAGTGCGGTAAGTTATTTATAGGCTATGATTATTGTTCGGTTTACGATGCAATTGATTTGAGACGCTGTCACAATTGCTGTGGTTTTCATCACATTGCCAATCAATGCTCTCTTGATAGGCCTGTATATCCTAAATGCTCTGAAGCCCATTTAATAAAAGATTGCAATTCTGATTACCCTAAGTGTGTACTTTGCAGCAAATCGGGTCAACGCGTTGATATAAGCACTGATCATGCCACTTGGGATCCGAACTGTCACGTTTATAAGGAGACACTTAAGAAATTCAGAGCGAATATTATAGGAATCAGTATAAATTAGCCACTAAAGCCAAATAAATTTGACCACAAGCAAGTAGTACATCTAACTTGTGAAATAAATACTGACATACTAGCTTCATTGAATTGTTACTATCAAAATGTAAGAGGCATTCGCTCTAAATCCTCAGATCTATTTAATTCTACCGCCCTGTACATCAATATGACTTAACTGCGCTTACGGAGACTTGGCTAAATGTTTTTATAATTCCTAATTTTTTGATATTAATAGGTATGATGTATTTAGATGCGATCGTAATTTTAATGCGACTAAGGGGAGGTGGTATATTACTTGCAATTTGTAAAAATTATTGAGCAATAAAAGTTGATATTAGTGTTGGTGATAATAAATCTTGCGATATTAGTTTTACTGATATTTTAAAAATACAAATTAAGCTCAATTTTCGCTCTCTATATGAGATTGTCATATATATTCTCCCTCACGCGAAAGCTGAGGATTATGAAAAACTAGTTGACATCCTAGTGTCGCTCTATAGTATTTATGGTTCTGACCTGCTGGTAATAGGAGACTTTAATCTTCCTGAGTATGCGCATTATGAAAATGGTAATGTAACTACTACTTCCATCCGCGCTATTAACAGTTTTTCAATTTTTTTTGGGTTAGACCAGTATAATCATATTTTAAATACAGACGGAAGATTTCTAGATCTTGTTTTTTGTAATAGGCGCTGCTCTGTAAGTAAAGCTTCTAAAATTCTCTTTAAAGAGGATAGGTATCATCCTGCATTACTAATTAAGGCTGATATTCAAAATCTCAAACACGATAAGTTTTCGCATAAAATTAATTTTGAGTTTAATTTCAAAAAGGCTAATTTTGTAGAACTGTATAACCAACTGGGGCTCATAGATTGGACTTTCCTGGAACATTTTAATAATATAGATATAGCTGTGGATGCCCTTTATTTAAAATTATGATATTTTTGATACATATGTACCTAAAAAACAAAAAAGTTGTGGGTCTTATCCCACATGGTTTAATAGACAGATAATCCATGATATTAAGCAGAAGGAAAAAAATTTAAACGAATATAAAAAATCTGGTAACACTGAATATTACAATATATTTAAAACATTGAGAGCAAAAATTAAATCTGACATCGATAATACTTACAAGTTATATTTAGACAACATTGAAAATAACATGCAAACCAATCCTAACAATTTTTGGAGTTTTATTAATTCAAAAAACAATACTTCATCCATTCCGTCATCGCTAGTTTACGAGAATCAAATGATTGAAGACCCTCAAGTAATAGTTGATAGTTTTGCGGACTTATTCTCTAAATCCTTTACGTTCCCTACACTCCGTAAATTTTACGACGTAAGTAGTCTGAACTTAAATACTTTAAACTTATCTGTCATCACTGAGGAGGAAGTATGCCAATCTATAAAGAAAATTAAAGCCACAATGACCATGGGCCCTGATACAATTCCGGCATTTCTAATTAAAGATTGTTCAACTGTATTCGCTAAAGCCCTTCTAATAATTTTCAATTTAATTCTCAGTACTTAAAAATGGAAAAATTCACGCGTGTGTCCAGTGTACAAAAAGGGGAAAAGAGTGACATAACAAACTATATCACTATTATTTGTAACTTCGGAAAATTTTTTGAAATTTTTCTTCACGATTCTATGTACACTCACGTATCATCTATTGATTAGCATGGCTTCATGAAGGGTCGATCTACAGTAACGAACCTTGTGTGCAAAACGCAATTTCTTTGTGAAGCTCTTGATCGAGGGGGTCAGGTAGATACTATCTACACAGACTTTTCTAAGACTTCTGACAGGATTAACCACGGTGCTTTGATTTCTAAACTTGATAAATTTGGTCTCTCGAAATCGTTACTTCTTTTAATACAGTCATATCTAGAGAATCGACATCAATTTGTTTAGTACCGTGGTCATAAATCGAATAGCTCCTCGCAAAAGATCTGGCGTGCCACAGGGTTCGATACTAGGACCGCTCTTCTTTGTAATGTACATTAATGATATTTTTGAAAGCTTGGATACTAATGTTCACTTCCTCTTTTACGCAGAGGACCTAAAAATGTACCGATTTATTGATAATATTCATGATTGTCAAATTCTGCAAAAGACCTTGGACACTATCAATACCTGGTGCATCAACAACTGTCTACCCCTCAATGCTAGCAAGTGTAATGTCATGTCATTTGGCCGGAAGCATAATCTACGTGTACAATTATAATATCGATAATGTTGTTTTATAAAGACCTGATATTATTAAAGACCTTGGCGTGTATTTTGATCCTATATTGTCATTCAATAAGCACGTCGAAATGGTAACTACTTCTGCTTTTAAGAGTCTTGGCTTTGTAATCAGGAACTGCAAAGATTTTAAAAATGTCAACGCTCATCATTTGCTCTATGTAACATTTGTTAGATATCACATTGAATATGCTTCAGTTGTGTGGAACCCAATTTATAATGTCAATATATATTACAATTAGAGAATAATTTCCTAGAGTTCCACGCATTTAAGCCACAAAAATAAGTCCCAGTCTAGTTACTGAAAATTAAGACAACGAAATGAAATAACTGTCCTGGTATATTTTGAAGCATATCCACAAGCTTCTATTTACACCGCAGCGTATGACAGGTATTTCTTATTCCTCTGTAGTAAAGAAGTTTGTGGAAGCATAAAATACACAACTATAAATATATTAAAGTACAAGCTCTGCATCCAGGAGATGCTGGTAATGGAGTTCAGTTTTGTGAAATGATTTTAATTCGCATTCAAGAAGGTAATGACTTTTTTGAGAAAAAATAACTAGACTGATGAGTCGAAGTTTTCCCGCGAAGGAATATTTAACAAACGCAACTGCCATATTTGACCAAAAGAAAACCCTCACGTAATAAGGAAAAGAGGATTCCAGGGAAAAATTTGTTTTAATGTGTTTTGTTTATTAAAAGAAAACAAGTTTTATTGCCATATTTGCAATAGAACCTTAACTTCTCGGCGTTATTTGGAGATAATAAGGTCAATCGCGACCGATTTTTTGGATGATTTACTATTACTAGAATATGGAATTGTTTGGTATCAACTAGACCGAGCCCCCCCTCACTGTACACGAGAGGTATCAAACATACTAGACGTTATGTTTGAAGATAGTTGAATTAGACGACGCGGCTCCCGGAAATGGCCAACTAGAAGTCCAGATCTTACCCCGCTTGATTTCTATCTTTGTAGAAAGATGAAAAGCATAGTGTATGAGATGTCTGTAAATGCACAGCAAGAATTAGAAATCAAATTAAGATGAGCTCTTGAAGAACTTGCTGCGAATGAAGTTTGGCAAGCAATCACTAACGGTGTTATGGCTAGAATATTAAAATGTTTGTATGGGGAGTATTTAGAGCAGTTAGTAGTTTAAAAAAAGTGTTTGAAATGAGTTTTTTTTATATTTTTATCAGTTTTTACTTTCTTTTAAGGAAGTATAGTAATCGTGATTTTTTTTCGACCTCGAGACTTTGATTGATTTATACGTTTTGAACCCTCCTGGAACCATTCTGACTATTTTCCGAATGATGTTTGTCGGTGCGTGTATGTGTGTGCGTGCGTGCGTGCGTGCGTGCGTGCGTGCGTGCGTGCGTGAGTGTGTTTATCCACAATAACTCAAAAGATACTAATGGGAGACTTCCCAAATTTGGCAGTTAAGATTGTCGACAACATTTTAGGTGACACATTAAATTTAGTGAATGTGGTACCACCAGAAGAGACACAATGAATGAAAGAAGAAATAAGGTACAATTTTGGGAAAAAAAATTAAAAAAATTTATTGCATTTCTGGACGAATCTCGACGAATTATAATGAAAAAACATAACTTTATGGAAAAATCTATCTGCATGTCTGTAGTATCGCGATCGCAGCCACAGTTTTTGAGATAAAGCTTTCAAATTTGGTACACATGTTCTGAGGGCCAAAGAGAATGATAAATTCGATGATGAGCAAAATTGGCCAGCTGAAAGGAGGTCCACGAGACCCAAACTTTTTTGTATTTGCCTTTACAAAAAATATATTCTTGATGAAAGATTATAAATCATGTCTACTATATCAAGCCAATCAAAATTTTCCAATTAGTTAAATTTTTTATACATTTGACCTCATAAAATGTGATTAGCATAAATTTAACAGTTTGACATTTGAAATATCTAATTTAGTTACAAAAATGTCAATGTCAATAAGAAGAAATTGTTAAAATATATGACATGAATTATTATTGACAATATCGAATGACGCTGATAATTAATTATTTAAAAATTTTAATAAAACATTTCAAGGTACGCTATTAAAATTTAATTGAGGTAAGTGACGAATTAAATAGAATGATTTTTTTACATCAGGATGATATATACTGGTATAAGAAAGTTATGTGCTGGCCACATCAGATATTTCTTAATTAAAATATTTTTCAAAAACTAATAATTTTCTTATTTTTATCAACGTTCTCAATGTTGACGTGAATTATTTTTAGCGCTGTTGCGTTGTTTTTGTTACCTTTGTTGTAATTACAATTCATACAAATTGTATACTGTTTTTTTAATTCCAATATCACTTTGGTGAAAACAAAAATAATCAATTCATGTAGTTTTCTTTTCTCTTTAGTTGGTTTTGGATCAACACTTCTGAGTAGAGGTTATACAATTATCTCCTCCTTCTTCCAGTAGGAGATGATTTTGGTGTATCCATTATAATCTGTATGCATTTTCTGCATATTTTACTTTTTTTCTTTTTATTTTTCGTAATTCAATAATAAATTGATTTGTTGCCATCCCTAAAGAATTATAAGCAAATTTAAGAATCTATTGTGACTCTTTAAAAACTATATTGTAACTTGCGAAAGCAAACTTTGTTCTCCAATAGCACACTATACTCGATACTGATGTTAATTTAACCATTTTTCTAAACAACCTTTAGGGTTATTTGCACAAATGTGGTTCAACCAAAGCTCAGTTGAACTTAGTTTAGAATCCAAGGATACCACTGTTGAATCAATCGTAACCTTGAATTTAAAACTAAATTCAACTGGGCTTTGACTCAACTGCATTGGTACAACTGGCCCTAAATAACTCAAAAACTGTACAATTTAGCTATAGGGAATGTCCATCTAGGTCGAAAGTTAATCAAAATTGGAAGCGAATATGATTATAAAATATAGTATGTCCTGTTTGAAATAAGCGACTTAATGAAGGTCGAATTTGTTATAGTTCGACCTCCTTTTCTGGTCACCCTGTACATTTTGGAGCATCTGTAGTTTGTGCGCACATAAGCTTCATCTCTTTGAAACATATAGGAAAATCATTGGTTATTGGAATTTATCACAGCAGATGTTATTAATTTTCAACTACGGATTTTTGCTTAAGATTTTATTAAAATTGAAATATCTTAAAAACCATTATTCTTTAGATAGGGCATGATATTGAATGTTATTTTTAATAATGTTGATGTCTACTTCCGATATAACCCAAAAGTGCCCTATACGTGGCATCATTTTCAGAGTATCCTTGAAGACCTCAATATGCAAATTTTCAGTTTCGAATTATTTGTAGTTTCTTGAAAATGTCTAATAGGCCATTCACGGTAATGTCTCCTGTATAAACGCAAAATATACCCAAATAAATTATGCTTCCATTTTTTGATAAATTAATAATAACAAAATACTGTTTTCAACTTGCCTAAATTTATGTGAATGTCAGATCAGGATGAAACTATTTGGACAATTGACATAACTAAAATAAAATTTGGACAAGTAGAAAACAAGATTTTGTAATTATATAATTTGAAAACGGAATTTCACAAAGTAATCATCTCGAATTAACTCTCGAACTGAAAAATAGTAATCGCAATATTTCAATTCAATGGTCGATAAACATTCCAACTACCTTTCATTTTATGATCATGTCAAAATCATTTTTACAATTCTACACAAAATATATATGCCAATTTGAAACACACACAAATCATTTTGTGTGGCGGTCTAGAGAGCACAGGAAATAATCTTTAACTTTCTCCCTATTTCTTTATAAAATATATTTATACAGCAACTATATATTCTACTTGGGATGCTTTTTCAATTGAAAGCTCTGGCAAGGACTTGATAGGTTTTTGCGTTTTTGCTGAAAACCCTAAATCCTCTACCCGTCAGCGGTCACACATTTCGTATAAAAAATTTCACCCGAGTGTATTACATATACTCCAAAAGGAGGATGTGTCTTCCAAGCTTAGTTTATTTTGCATTCGTGAAATAGCGTCACATCTTTCCCGAACACCGAATTAAAGCTGTACATAAATCCTAAATTTCACATGAAAACTAAAACCGATGTGGGATATTTGATTCTTTAAGGACGACTGCTCTAAATCTCGATTCTGGTGTATTTGGAGCGCTACCGAATAGTTATATAATACCTTAACCATCTTCGAAAAAAATGAAAAATGAAAATGTTTTATATTCATCGTCTTGAATTTAAAATAGAAGAAAAATAAACAGTTTTGGATGATTAAACTTTTATAATAATTTTAAAATTTTCCACTTTTTGCATGAACTGCAAAATAGTTTACTTATTACTAAACTCTATTAATTTAATTACATACACAGTGTGTCCCAACGAAAAGTTCACACCTCAAATAATACGGAGGAATATTATTTTTTAATAAACGCTGAATGTCTATTTTTATTTCTTGAGGGATAATTTTCAGAGTATATTTATATCTCATTTTGGGTGCAATCACGTCTTTGAGTCATCAAATAAATCCTATGTAAGTTGGTAATGCCGTTACTTTTCGAAAATGTCCACATAAATCTTGTTTCGAAAATATAAATACTTTTAATACTGCTTCAATTCATAGATGGAACCATCGATTGTGTAAATATAGAATGTAAAGTACAGCTCATCTTAAGGCTTGTTTTCTCTTAGCTGAGAAATTGAAAAACACAAGAAAGACTTTTGTGATTAGCATTACTTCATATCTATTTAGATTTAAATATTGACATGGAAAATGTTATGAACTGTTTTGCAAAAGCAAAACTTTCGAATTCGTCATATAACATACATATTGTTTTTTCCTTTTCCAACTTTGTTTTTGTTTAATTTATAAATGGATCGTTAATTACGACCTTACTTTTACATTTGCTTTAATTTTAAATGTATATATTTCTCTATATATTTCTTAATTCAGTGAAATTTAGTTTTTATCTTTGAAGCTCCTTTTTAATTTTTATAAACAGTCATGATATCATTTCTATTTATATACCTTGTTTAATGTATTTGCATTTAAGATTACCATAAATTACCATTAAAAAACAAATATTCTCAAAATGCGTATATCTTTTCTATCACGCGCTATTTCTGACGTTTATTATTAGGTATATATGTGTCAAATGCCCCTCCCGCTCCTTAGAGAGATCCTAGATCCACCCTTGTTTTAATCAGGTAACAGCTGAGGGCGATTCTAGACTAAATTTTCATAATTTTCCAAAATATCAATTATCCTAGGATCAATATGGTTTAAAAAATCTGAGGTATTATTGTTTCGTATATACATTTCTATAAAAAAAAATGCTTTTTGGCGAATCAATATTTTTTTTGCTTCTAATACTACGAACACTTTTATTTAATTCTATGCAATTTTTGTTCCTAGTCTGAGTAGTTGCTTTAATATTTTCTATGATAAAATGTACTGGAAGTATTGTTTTTGATTAATTAATTACATAGCTAAAACATTTATATTAGAACATTCAGATAAGAACAACAGTATAAAATATAAAAAATCTATAGGTATTTATTATTGTTATTATGTTAGGTTTGAAAGAATGCTTATGTAATACCCAATAATTATTACTTTTTTTATATAGAAATCAATATGATGTTACAAAAGTTTACGATAACGTTCCCCTTTTGAATTAAAACTAACTTTCCTTTCCATGTAAATGGAAGGAATACTCATCACTAAAACAAGTATTATACAGCTGATTGGGATCATTTTCTGAATTATAATATATAATTTCCCAAAACTGCAAACGTTTGCCGGGATCATCTTCATTTAGTTACTGAGATAGTTTAACTTTGTAAGGGTAAAATGTTTTTGACCTTTCTGTAAATACTTTGGAAATGAAGACAATACAAAATGTAATATAAGAGTTATGCTAATATCAAAGAGAATATCAAAAAATAATAATTTTCAAAATGTTTAATAATAATTAGTTTGCTATGTGCGAAAATTCAAAAGTTAATTTCCAAAAAACTAATTAACAAAATTAAAAACTTAGCAAATTATTGATCAGACAATGTGTAGTCAATAGAGTGGAAATTGTTCATCAAACATTGTTAAAACATCCTTTATTGGTAATAATTTCTCAATGTGCCTGTTACAAAATCTAAAACTGTTCCTTCTGGTACTTTTTTTTTTGGTATCCTGTACTATTTAGACTGTATACATAGATCTTATAGCTTTTGTAAGTTGACGCGTTAAAATGTTTTCACAATAAGTTATCTTTGGTTTGGTAATTTTATTTCAACATGCGAACATGCGTTGGTTGTATATATTTTTTGTTCTAAATTACTTAAATCTGTGGTGTATTTGTTAAAAGTTTAAACAGTTTTGTAAACCCCACTCCACGCTATAATACCATAATTATAAAAATAATATTTAAATATCTTTGTAATTTAGATACCTCCAAAACTGTCTGTTGAATACTACAATGTATTTTCCAAATTTTTTGTCACTCCAGTGCAACTATGGTCCGGATTTACTGTTAGTTGGAGATTTAATATACCAGGATACTATAATAATCAGTTAAATAATATAGAGGCCAATAGTCTGAACAATATGTGTGAGTTTTATTCCCTCAATCAATATAATCCTGTGACAAATCAAAATAATAATATTTTGGACTTAGTATTCTGCTCAAAATCATGTCTAGTCAGTAAAGCCTCTGATGTACTTCTAAAAGAAGATTCATATCATCCTGCTTTTGATGTAGAATTAACTATCAGAACTAAACATGCCACTAAATCATCAAATTTAAATTATAATGTCAACATGTCATATAATTTTCGTCATGCTGATTTCATCTCGCTTTATGAAAATATAAGAACGATTGACTGGTCACCTCTTGCGAATTACACAGATGCGGATGATGCTTGTAACTTCTTATATAATAATCTATATGATATTACGGATGTCTGTGTTCCCAAATCAAAGCCTCGTAACAGCAAATATCCTCAATGGTTTACTAATAGTATTATAAAGGACATAAAACAAAAATATAAAATACTCCAGCAATATAAAAATACAAGGTACAGGCAACTACATGAGGAATTCAAATTGTTAAGATCAAAAATAAAGACAGACATTAAAAGCAGTCATACATCTTTTTTTATTAAAAATTGAAGATGGTATCAAGGATAACCCTAGTAAATTTTGGGCTTATATGTCAAACAAAAAGTATAACCATGGAGTCCCTGCCTCAATGAATTATAATTAACAACAGCTATCTGATGGTCAGTTAATTGCTGACGCATTTGCATCACATTTTCAATCATCATACCTCCCTTCTCAGGATACAAATATCAATAGTGATGATCTTAAATCCAATGATACTCTTGTAATAAAAAATATATCTGAAGAGCAAGTTATGTCATGTATTCGCCGGCTAAAACCAAAGATGACTAGGGGTCCTGATAACATTCCTGCCTTTATGCTTAAAGACTGTGCTTTACCTCTTGCTCATCCGCTAACCATTACATATATTTAATTTAATTTTAAAAACGTCCAAATTTCCAAGCATTTGGAAAGTTTCACGACTCTGTCCCGTTTTTACAAATGGGATTAGGGATGATGTTTGTAACTATCGCCCTATTGCCATTTTATGCAATTTTTGTAAGGTCTTGGAAATTCTTTTACACTGTTATATATATGATCATTTAAAAAATATAATTGATATAAATCAACATGGATTCATGAATGCTATGTCAACTACAACTAATTTGTTCTATACAACGCAATATATTTCTGACATTTTAGATAGTCAAGGACAAGTTGATGTTGTTTATACGGATTTCTCCAAGGCCTTTGATCGCCTAGACCATTCAATTTTCATAAATCGCTTAGACCAATATGGAATATCGTCAGATGTCATAAATCTATTTAGCTCGTATCTCTCCAAGATAGTACAATATGTGCAGTATCATGGTTATAAGTATAACAATATAGATGTACTGTCAGGAGTTC
This sequence comes from Rhamnusium bicolor, assembly GCA_029963845.1. NCBI lineage: Eukaryota > Metazoa > Arthropoda > Insecta > Coleoptera > Cerambycidae > Rhamnusium > Rhamnusium bicolor. Next base: position 1,407,756 of record JANEYF010000559.1, on the reverse strand, counting down.
CGCAAGGTTCCATTCTTGGTCCCCTTCTATTTAATATATTTACAGATGACATAACATCCTCTCTCAAAATTGGCTTTCTAATGTATGCTGACGACATGAAATTGTATTCTAAAATCGACTCATATGATGACTGCGCTCGGCTACAGGATGTATTAAATCAAATTAATGATTGGTGTTTTGCTAATAATCTACCTCTTAACATTAAGAAATGCAATGTGATCTCGTTCAGTAGGCAATTAAATCCTCTAACCTTTGCTTATCAAGTAGACAATGTAATCTTGGCTCGTCCCTGCTTTATAAAAGATCTGGGAATTATATTTGATAGTAAACTGTCTTTTAATGAGCATGTTAACGTAATACTAAAAGTAGCCTACAAAAATCTTGGATTTTTTAATAAGAAATAGTAAAGATTTTGCTGACCCTAGCACAGTGATACTCCTGTATAACGCATTCATAAGATCACGCCTGGAATATGCGTCCATAGTATGGTGTCCAACATATGCCGCATATATAGACAGTATTGAAAATATTCAGCGTAAATTTCTCAAGTATAATATGTATTTTAAGGATAACAGAATTTACCCCACTATTGGTTTTCCCCTCGATTTGCTATTAAACTTATATAATTTTGTGTCACTGAAGGCAAAAAGATCCATGCACTCTATCATTTTTCTGCACAAGATAATTAAATATGATTTTGATTGTCCACAAATTCTCCAACACCTTGAACGTACCGAGATTAGCCTCGCGCTCTCCTGAAACATTTCATCTGTCCACTCCTCGAACTAACCTATTAAAAGCATCGCCAGTCTTTCAAGCTTGCTCTAATTATTCAGAGGTTAAAGACAATATTGATAGATTCAATTGTAAAATAAAGGAAATAAAGAACAAATTCTTAATAAATTAGCAATTTACCTGATAGATCTGGACTACTTAGTGTATTAGTAATCTGTTTATTAATTTTTTTTTTGTGTTTTTCCTCCTTTTTTAGTAATATTAACTACTAGTCACTTTGTGTTAATTTAATTGTTTTTATAACATTTTTTTTGTTTTTTTTTCTCTAATTTTGTCTGTCAATCATTTCTGTATTATGTTATTTATATACTGCTATTTTAAAACTATGTTTTGTAAAATAATGTATTTAAATGTTGAATATTGTATAACTATCGGCAGATATTTTGTTGCACTATCTATTTATAGTTTGTGTTCCTATCCCGTAATCGGTAATTTACTCTGGGATAGTGTAGTTAAATAAATAGTGCAGTCTGCCTATTTTTAGCCCCATGTTAATTTTTCACTTCGGAGATACAGTCAACAAAAATATGTAAAAAATCGGAAATTTTCCGTAGAATTCGATAAACCAAAATACAAACAACTGGCACCTCGGGGGCCCATAGTAAATTGGGCCCAAAGTTGGCCAAAAACGGTTTTTTCCATTTTACTCTGTCATGGTGCCATAAAATGAAAAAAAGTTTTATACAAAAGTTGTAGAACTATTAAATACGGATCGATCTGTGGAAATCCGATGTCAAAAAATTCAAAAATAAATTATTTATTTGAAAAAAACCGTTAAAAATCGCGTTTTTTTGAAACGCTCATATCTTCGTGAAAACAAATCATTCTTTCACGAAACTTGGTAAAAGTGTAGCTCCCTACTAACTAAAAAAAGATCGTTTTCAAAAAATTTAAAAATATTATAAACATTTTGCAAAAATTGATTTTTTCGAAAAAATCACGTTTTTTCAAAATCTCGATAGCTCATACACGCTTTCATATTTCTAGTCAATTTTGAGCTAAAAATTTGCTTGAAATGTTGTACTAACATGGTTATTTATTGCGCGCTTTTTAAATTGATCGTTAATGTGCGAAAAATCGGTTGAAAAATTGGTTTTTTTTTTTTTAATAACAAAAAAAATCGATTTTTTTTTTCAAGAAAAGGCAGCAGCGGCTCAACATGCCTACCGCTCCTATTTGCAGTTGCAAACGTGGCTCGGAACTTCGCTAGAGCCAGAACAATGGGGTTGGACTTCCGACGGCACTAATCTGCTTCCCACGTACAGCTCGGATCAGCTGGTTCGAGACGAAATCGTTAAAACGATAGCCTGCAGATGCGGAAGCGGATGTAAAACGAAGATCTGTAGCTGCAGGAGGCATGGTTTGAAGTGTTCAAGCATGTGCTTGACATGCGATCAAGAAAATTGCACTAATATAGAAATAACTACGATGGAGGCAGATGCTCTTGATGACGACTTGGACGAAGATATATTTAATGAGTCTTGCGTGATGATGGATGAATCACAGACCAATGTCCATGATGATGATGAGATCGAAAGCGAAGCCGACTCTTCCGTACTCGCTGCATACAGCGAAGAACGTACCAGTGACAACAAGGAGGGGGGGGGAGGGGTCTCCGATAAAAAAAACTGCGGATCAATTAAGTACTATACACGTTTATATTCACTGTCAATATTTTGAACTTTCATGTAAAATAAATATTTTATTTTTATACTATAAATGTTGCTCAACAATTATTATTTACCTGTCAACTCATATGTCTTTAAGAATCAACATAACGTTCAAGAGACATAATCGTATGAACGCTCTGTGTGCAGTTGAAACTACGATACGGTACGTATGATAAGAGCATACAGTTTTACAGATGTATCCACGTTAACACCGCACCCCCACGACACCGCTCGAGCGAACGAACGTATGAGCCGGGGTGTGCTCCGCTTGCCATTAAATTTCCAAAGAATAGAGAGCGAATATGGTATTGTAGTATTTTTTTATGTAAAATACAAGTATTGAACTACAAACTCTGTAAATTTCAGCCCTTAATATTAAAAGATAGCGTCACTAGATTTTTTTTCAAAAAAAAAAATTATCTCGGCTCCAAAGGGTCGTAGATAAAATTTTTTTTTTGTAAATTTATAAAAAAAAATACCAGCTATTCAATGCTGCTAACAAAAAAAGAAAAAAAATTTTTTTTTCTTGAAAAAGAATCGATTTTTTTGTTGTTAAAAAAAAACGATTTTTCAACCGATTTTTTGCATATTACCGATCAATTTAAAAAGCGCGCAATAAATAACCATGTTAGTACAACATTTCAAGCAAATTTTAAGCTCAAAATTGACTAGAAATATGAAAGCGTGTATGAGCTATCGAAATTTTAAAAAAACGTGATTTTTTTCGAAAAAAATCAATTTTTGCAAAATATTTATAATATTTTTAAATTTTTTTCAAAACGATATTTTTTAGTTAGTAGGGAGCTACACTTTTACCAAGTTTCATGAAAAAAATGATTTGTTTTCACGAAGATATGAGCGTTTCAAAAAAACGCGATTTTTAACGGTTTTTTTTTCAAATAAATAATTTATTTTTTAATTTTTTGACATCGGATTTCCAGAGATCGATCCGTATTTAATAGTTCTACAACTTTTGTATAAAACTTTTTTTCATTTTATGGCACCATGACAGAGTAAAATGGAAAAAACCGTTGTTTGTATTTTGGTTTATTGAATTCTACGGAAAATTTCCGATTTTTTGCATATTTTTGTTTACTGTATCTTCACTTAAGGGTCCAAATCCGTAGGCAGACCGCGCTAAAATAAATAAATAAATAATTGTAAATATTAACCATAATAACTCTTGGCAGACAAATATTAATGGGATTTGAGATAATATAGTTTTCAACTGTTTAAAGGTAAGTATAAATCAGAGTTCTTAATGTATCGGTGATATATATACAGAATTATACCAAATCATTTAATATGATGGGTATACTAATAAGAGATTCACATTTTACATATGATATTTATTAGTGGGTGACATTGTAGCAATACTTGTTTATCTCGAAAAATGATGCATGCATATTTCCCAGTTGTTTTAATCTGCAACTATATGACTCCGGATTGAGCGGTAAGGACACTTGCGTCTCACTCCGAGATCAAAGTCTACTTAGATATTGGATGTGTCTGTTCTCTCCAAATGTGAACCACCTCCTGTATAATTTTATTCTAAGGTAATACCTGTGGTGTGATGATTAATTACCATATGTGGGATTTAACAATCGGATTCCCAGGGATGGCTCTTACAGATATAATATAATATATTGCAAATACCTACTGAAACATTGCCAAACTATAAAAACATATTAAGTGCATTTTATTTAATTTTACAGTGTTCATGGTAACTTAGTATTGTCAGGGAATGCACTATATTAAATTAAAACGTAATGCGTAATAGAAGATTCTTTTAAATTACAGTATATTGGTAATTTACATTACTGAAGGCCAACGGCTGGCCCTAGCGTGGAGGGAAGAAAACATATAACACGATCAAACAGTATATTGCATAACATGGATTCATTCGGACGTAGGTACTAAAAATGCGCAGTTAAAATGTCACAACGTACTAAACCGACGAAAGCTACAGTAAATTATTGGATTCACGATATTGCCGATTTACAATTTGATAGTAGACAATTGTATTGCACAAGATGTAACAAAGCAATTTCGTGGTCATGCAACACTAATATTAATAGACATATCTCCTCAGAAAAGCATAAACAGAGCGTAGGTGTCTTTACTTAATTTTAACTTAGATTTAGTGGAATTTATGATAGAATGTAACATAACTGGTCGAAATTAGACAATCCACTTTTTAGACAATTTTTGGAAAAATGTATTAGTAGCAAATATAGCAATGTTAACGTGCCTTTGGGGTCTGTACTATATTTGTTATAAATTTCCCACCTCTGATCATCGTTATTATTGCCTATGGAGAAAAAAGTTTTAAATAAAAGTTGTGTGGCTATGACTAAATTTTATTAAAATTCTATCAAAAGTACAGTAGCGCGTAGATTTCAGGGGATACAAAAAAATTATATTTTTTTTAAATGGAATACCCCATATATCATTAAATGTTTACAAAGATCCTTTGTTCCTGATTTCAGAAATATACCATATGTTACCCCTACCATATACCGTTTTTAAATTATTAAACGGCGAATATCTTAGTTAAACTAGTTGCTGTAAATATGGAACATAATTAAAGTGAGCTATGAAAATGACAACTATTATGTTTGATAAGTGACCTTTCTTTAATGAAATAATCAAAATGGTTTACAGTGAGGAAGAAAAAGTCCAAATATTTAATTGTTATATACAGAATAACAAAAATAAACATGCGACAAAACGAGCATATAGGGTGTTGTATCCAAATCGTCGAAGACCATCAGAATATACGTTCAAAAATATTTACCGAAAGGTGAATAATACCTCCAGTTTTAGTAGAAAAAAGCGTGTAGTTCAAGCAAACCAGGAAGAACAGCTAGATATACTGCTTCATTTCGAAGGTAAGCCCATCCATATTTATTTGGGAATAGACTTCTTTGACACATTGTATTATTTTTTAGATAATTCTGAATGTAGTATAAATAATGCAGTCGATCAATTAAGTAAAAGTTGTTCCAAAATCCAACTTACGTTAAAAAATAACAACTACAGACAATATAAAATTTTACCCGTACAAGTTTTAACAGAGGCTCATAAAAGAAAAAGGCTGGACTTTTACCGTCAGATGATTCAAAATTTGGATGAAGATTCCGATTTGTTTACTAAAATATTATGGATTGATGAATCATCCTTTTCTACGTCAGGAGTTTTTAATAGGAAAAATATAAGGTCGTGGGAAAACAAGCACAACAGAAAAAGGTAAAACAAATAAAAAAATCAGGAAGAAAAACTGTTAGCGTTTGGTGTGGAATTTTCAGAAACACAATTGTTGGGCCTATATTCTATGATTATACTTTAACTGGAGTTACCTATCTGGAAATAATTATCCCTGAAGCAGAAAATAATCTTTTGTAGAATTTTCCGGAAGCCGAACTTGATAGGATTTGGATGCAGGATGGGGCAACTCCGCATAGTGTCCTAGCCGTTCGAGATCTTTGAATAATGTATCCCAATATAGATAGCGAATAATGGACCTATTAAATGGCCACCTAACAGTCCGGATCTGACTCCTATGGATTTATTTTTTTGGGGATCTAAAAGACATTGTCAATACTAATAATAATATTAGTATTCAAGTCATTAAAGACAGGATTTGACTTGAAATAAACAATTTGAATGTAAATAATGAAGCACTTTCCGGTGCAATTATAAATATATAAAGACGTTATCAATAATGCATTGACAATAATGGTGGACACATTGAACATCTTTCATGAGCTATCATTTATTTATATTTAAATTTCCTAAATAAATCTTTGTTGTCTATTTTGTATAAATATATAGGAAGAAACAATCATTCCAAAAATTTAATAATATGCAGGGTATCCTATTTAAAATAATATATATCAGTTTTTGTATCCCCTGAAATCTGCACGCTACTGTACTTTTGATAGCATTTTAACAAAATTCAGTCATAACCACACAACTTTTATTTAAAACTTTTTTTTCTATAGGCAATAATAACGATGATAAGGGATGGGTAATTTATAATGAATAACCCTGGAAGGGGTAACTAAACTAGGGCTATAGTATTCACGAAGAAATTTAAAATTAATAAAGTTCAGGAACGTATTTCGATAAATGGGCATTAAATTGAGTCAAAGGCTGACGTAAAATATTTAGGGGTTCATATCGATAAGGGGTTGATATTTACAAAACACATACACGTAACTATTCTTTGATCAAGAACCTATACCCACTTTTGGCAAAAAATGACAATTTGAGCAGAAGAAACTTAAGATTAATTTACACAACAATCATAAGGCGTGGTTTTGGGTACAGCGCCGGCGCACAGTGGGCCAGATTTTGATAAACGCGATCGAAATTCATATATTCTTAATTAATGTCTTAGTGAAGTTGTGTTGGTAAAGGTTTTTTAGGCCGCTGATTGTTAAAATTACACCATCTTAGAGGGTAATATTTGTATAAAAATGGAAAACTTAAAATCTAACTCTGTATTCGTTTGTAATATTTTTTAGGGTTCTAAATTATATTTTAAGGTTGTTTCTATTGTAAATATAGAATAGTTAGTAGATTTTTTTTTTATTTTAAAGCACTCCCAAATCACGCGAATTCGAAAACGTAGCAACAACACCCAGTTTGAACGGACAGCTGCACAGCTCTCCATCCAAACTGAATGTTTATGCAATGTTTGCAAATACGCAGTACGGCGCTATTGATTTGGAAACGACATTAAAATAATTTTTTAAATAATCCAAAATACGATTTTTTTTCACTTCGGTTGTGTCATACCCCTATGCTCCATAAGTTTTTTGTGTAAAACAAGTTATTTGTATTATCAGACATCTTAAGTTAATAGACATAAACACAAAACATTCGGACACCTTTTATCACACAAACAATCCGCAGAAACACAGCACAAATAGTTCACCTCGCTTGCTGTTTACAAAGTAACAGAAAGTAGTAGCTAATTCTTGGTTATACCTTCTATAGACCCCACTTAATCAGCTGGAGCCGAGTTTAAGAATTCCTGGTAATTCCTTCAATTTGCAGATCAATAGAAATAATATTCACGGGGCTATTGTTTCGGGGCCATTTCTAGAAACTTAGATACATAGTAGGGAATATAGAATATACTTATCCCGTTGTCTAATCAATGTGTTTCAAGGCACTTTAAACGATTTGAGTCGTACTTATCTGTAAAACCACTTTAAGGAGAAATAAATGTATGTTTATAAAGAAAATGGCATGTTTACAAATCTCCTGTTTTTTTTTTTCATTTTTAAGTATGTCAAAATCTTCCCGCATAATGCAGGGTTAAAAATCATTAGCTTTACACGTAATTTAATACAACAATGACAGATTTTTATGCTAATTAAAAAATAATTATTGAAACTATTGAAAATACAAAAGAAAATTTAACCTCTGATGATGTCACAAAATATATAGGAATTTTACTGAAAAAAATATATCTTTATATGTAGATAAAGTCGCTAAAACTAACCGGTCATTCATCTGTGATGTAGATGATATTAATGAATCTTTTTTCAAATTTGTAAATGAACTGACATACTGTCTCGCTACTTGCTGTCCTTTAGTCGAAAGGAAAAATAGCAATATCTCAAAGAAAAATACGTGGTTTAAGTTACTTCAACAGAGAAATAATTTAAAAATGCGTTCGTGGTTAGTAAATTTAACAAATTGTGCAAACGGTAGGACATTATATTTAAATAAAAAGAAAGAGTACAAAAAGAACATTAAAATGGCCAAAAGTAGTTTTTATATAAATAAAATTAATAATTCTGGGAATAAGAGCAAAGAAACTTGGAAAATAATACACACAAAACTTGGTCGTACAAATAAAACACAAAATCCAATAGAACTAGCAATTGACAACATGATAACCGATTCTGTTGAAATAGCTGATAATTTTGCAAATTATTTTAGCACGATATCCAAAATTAAACTATTTGAACATTTTGGAGAAAATTTGTCGTTACCATGCACCACTATGGATAACCAGCCACAAACTTTATTTGTGTGCCTAATAGACGAATACACTATTAAAAGTGAGAATGCCAATCTAAAAAATAAAAATTCAACTGGACTTGACAAAATTACTATCAAATTATTAAAGCGCACTAGTGACATTATAAGTAAACCTTTTGAATATCTAATTAATACAGCTTTAGAATCTGGTGTTTTTCCTGACATCCTAAAAATAGCATGTATCATACCATTATACAAAAAAAGATGATCCTCATAACATAGCCAATTATTGGCAAATCTCACTTTTGAGTGTAATTTCAAAATTAACAGAGAGGCTGGTTCACAACATGATGGTTAAATTTTTACATTTGCATAATATTATTTCACCCTGCCAACATGGTTTTATATCCACAAAATCTATTGAAACTGCTTCCTATTATCTTTTAGATCCTGTCTATAAAGACCTTGATAGAGGAATGTACGTTATATCACTAATGTTTGACCTCTCTCGCGCGTTTGATACTGTTAATGTTGAGTTTTTAGTAAGCAAATTATATAATACTGGAATACGGGGAACTTTACTGAAGTGGCTAGAGTCCTATATGTCCAACAGAAAATTGCTGGTAAAATATAATAATGCTATGTCAGATATGAGGGATGTGCACATGGGAGTTCCTCAGGGTTCTGTGATGGGACCATTACTGTTTGCAATATATGTGAATGACTTACCAAAGCACATCACAAAAGGTAGAGTTACAATGTTCGCAGATGACACTACCATTACAGTGTCAGCACAGACCCCTGAGGAGTTAGCTGAAAATATAACTCATGTCTGCAATGAGCTTGATACCTGGTGTCAGCGTAATCAACTTATATTGAATGATAAAAAAACCGTCTCCACAAATTTTCATAATAGAAGAGGACTTACTCCAAATTTTCTAGTGGCTAACAATATTAATGTGGTGTCAAATATAAAATTCTTAGGAACTTGGCTCGATGCTAAACTCTCTTGGGACAATCACATAGATTTTGTTTGCAACAAATTAAGTTCTGCGTTTTTTGCTATTCTTCAAATGAAAATTGTAGTTGATACTAATGGTTTGTTAAATATTTACTATGCCTTAGTCTACAGCCATTTGTCTATGAATATAGTCACATGGGGTGCAGGCGGAAATATAAACAGGGTATTAATTTCACAAAAAAAGAATAATCAGACTCATTTTTAATTTAAAACCATTAGATAGATGCAGAGGTGTTTTTAAGAAAAATAAAATATTAACTGTAATATTTATTCTAAAATGTGTGTGTTAAACATATAAAAATTTTACAAATTTTAATAAACTGGGAGATACACACTTTTACAATACTCGAAATAATAACAAATTGACAATACCGCCTCACTCTACCACTTTGTATAAACATTCGCCTAATTACAATGCCATCAATCTGTTTAATAAACTTCCTGACCATCTAAAAACTGTAACAGGCTTTAACAAATTTAAAACAGCTACAAAAAATTACTTAATGGAAATGTCTTTTTATAGTGTTTTAGAGTTTTTGGCACAATAATTAATTAATTAATTTTCATACATGTTACTGTTTTGTTGTCTACTTTTCTTTTACTGTTCGTTTTATTTTTACTGTTTGTTTTATACACTCTACATAATTTATTTGACTTACCATATATACATGTTATGTATCACACAATGGTTAATAAAGGTATTATTATTATTGTTATTATTATTATGAAAAATCGTACTTCGATCGCGTGCGGCGCAGTATGCAAGAGTATGGTGGTCAGCATCTGCGATTACAGCAGCTTCAGATAGATATACGACTATACGACATGGAACTACTTGCGCCATACATGGAAAGGATATCAGAAACACTTTATGAGACTAAGCTCTCTAACAATCAGCTTATATGCAACATAACACAAATGAAACAGCATAATACCCCATATTGCATCAAGTACAAACTTCCATACCAGTCGTTACAAATTTTTCCACAATCCATTTAGACCAAACCCAGAACAAAATTCAGTGTCAGTATTTCTCATATTTTCTTTTTGTACATTTTCTTCGCTCAAAAGAATTTTTTTAACAATGATGCTTTTAATAATCATCAACTTCCCTTCTAATATTACATTTCAATTCTACAAACTGTTATAAATTTAAAATTTAAGGGTATTGACATAGCACCCTCTGAATTTCTTTGAGCTGTTTTTTTTTTGTGTTTAGATATTTTCCCACATGCTGGCAAACGAATTTGTAAATAAGTTCTTTTATCAAAACAATTACGTTTTAGTACTTGTATTAAATAATTTAAATCATATTTTCATTTATTATGTCTATTTTTAAGTCCAAATAAACCAGTTGTGCCTGGAAGATATTTGTATGTAAGTTTTAATTGTTTTCAAATCTCACTGACCTCTCTCCCTCTAATCCGTCAACTGCCTACTCGCACTATCGCGTATATGTCGCATTTACTCCATACTCGGGTATCCAGTGAAGATAATTTTTTAAATTAAATTTAAGATTGATTTTGATTTTAAATCAGTTGTGCCCAGTTCCTTCGCCATTTTATAGCAAAGTTATATAGGGTGTGGCAATAGTGGGTCCGACTTCGACATGTCGACTGTCGAGTTCTATGATAGCTTGATTTAAAAACATAAATAAACTAGACAAAAGAGTCTATAACCGGAAATTATTTTCGAATATACAGGGAGTCAAAACGACTCTACAGACTCAACTAATATTTTTTAAAATGGAATGCCATATATAATAATAATAATAATAATAATAATAATAATAATAGTATATGGGGTGCAAAGGACCGGCAACCTCCACGTTGGTGCACCCTGGACAGGCAGAGGCAACTCTGCCTGACTAATGCCGGCCGAGAGTACCAGGGCTAACTACCCTGGTACTCTTTTTTGCTATGGTTCCATATAACCTCAGAAGGGCCCCTCACAATCGACCTCAGCCGGATGGAGGTCAAGGACAGATGGGAGGGGCCTTACCGGACGGTCCTAACGATGACGACAATGCTATTGCACATGGACGCTTTAAGTGGACGAGGGAACTTCGGGATGACTTGCTGACCTGCCGCGAGAGTAGCGAACCTGAGCGAAGGGGATACATGGCGCGAATGCATGCACTTTGGTGCGAAATGCATCCCGAGCATCGCGCCTTCTCTCAACAACATCTGAGAGATCAAGTATCCTTTCTGCTCAGGACGGGTTACGTAAGGGCACCCCGCCAGCTGGAAGAACTGCCAGCCGCAATCCCACCGCGGCAATTACCAGCTGATGGGGAACATCCTTTAGAGTTCACCGGTGTAGACTTAAGGACGAGGGTTAGCCTTAACACCAGGGCTAACCTAAAGCCACAAGACCTGGCTAGAATAGACGCGGTCATCGATGAGGAAATTCCGGAAGATGTAGACATCTGGCAAATCAACTGTGCCGTGTACAACGCCGCGAAGCAACTCGTCCCCCGTGAGAGGTCAACCAATCACGGGGTCGAGAAAGCCAAGCGGCGTGTACAAAAAATCGAAGGCAAGATACAGTCGGCCAGACAACACGCTTCTCGGATCCAGAGTGTGGTGGAATATAAGACGACTGGTAGAGTTTTTACTCCCAGGATCCGGCGCATAGCTGCCGGATTAAGACGTCAACACCATACTCTAAATCTGACAGTGATGCTTACCATCAAGCAGCACTGTCTAGATAGGATCCGAGCGCTCATGGCGATAAAGAAAACATTGAAGAGGCGGGTGAGGAGTATGGAACAAAACAATTTGTTCCGTACGAATCCTTCCCGCCTCTTTCAAGAGCCACAGCGTGTTGTCGAGAATCCGCCGACTGTAGAAGATGTCGAAACCTTCTGGAAGGGAATCTACGAAACGCCGCGTCCATTCAATAGCGACACTCCATCAATTGCACACTTCGAGGCTCGGTGTCACAGACATCTTGAAGAGCCAGAAGAAGTGTGCCCGGCAATCAGTACGGAGGAAGTCCAACAAGCACTTGTTGGTACCAAGAACTTCGCTGCCCCGGGCCCAGACGGCATTAACAACTGGTGGTGGAAGAAATTTCCTTCCACTCACCGCCGTCTGGCGCGAGTTTTCAACTCATGGTTGAACGAGGGGCAGCAGATTCCGGACTGGTTCGTCGAGGGACGTACTGTGCTTATCCCCAAAAAGGGGGATCTTTCCGACCCGAGGAATTATAGGCCGATCACCTGCCTTAACTCCTGCTACAAGATATTTACACGTATCTTGTATGCTAGGACGCTGAGGTCTGTTGATCCGGTCTTCCAGCAGATACACGAACAGCGTGGTGCCAAGAAGGGCATGGCAGGTTGCAAGGACAGCCTGCTGATAGACTGCTGTATTACACAGGATTCTGTGCAATACAAGCGGAATCTATCGATGGCCTGGATTGATTACCGCAAGGCATTTGATACAACATCGCATGAGCTGTTGTTGTACTTGCTCGAATGTCTTGCGGTACCAGCACCACTAGTGAGATGCATAGAACAGCTGCTACCGCTCTGGAAGACCCGCTTCACCATAACATCAGGTGCACAGCGGGTCACGACAGGGCAGGTGGCATTTAGGAGAGGAGTTTTCCAGGGTGACTCCCTGAGTCCTCTCCTCTTCTGCATCTCACTGCTGCCGTTGTCTGTTGGGCTCCGCCAAACCCGCGGATATCAATGTGGGCCACCCAGCGACCGGAGGCATAAGGTCACCCATCTATTTTATATGGATGACCTTAAACTTTATGCCTCCGGAGAGCGCGAACTACAAAACGCTCTTAGGGTGGTCGAAGAATATACGCGGGCAATTGGTATGGAGTTCGGGTTGGATAAATGTGCAGTCGTCCACCTCAAGAGAGGACGATGCGGGGAATTCCCTGAAGATGCGCAGCTCGCAGACGGAAGCATCCTAAGACATCTGGATGCCGGAGAGACCTATACATACCTGGGTGTGCAACAAAGGCACATCCAAGATGTAACACTAATAAAGGATTCTCTCCGCGGCAAGTACAGACACCGCCTCCGAAAGATTTGGTCTTCCGAACTTTCGGGGAAGAACAAGGTGTCTGCAACTAATATGCTTGCCGTTCCGATTCTGCTCTACTCCTTCGGAGTAGTAAAGTGGAGGGTAGATGAGCTGCGCCAATTAGACAGAGATACCCGCAAGATGATGAATATTCACAGAAGTATTCATCCTAGATCGTCCGTTCCTCGTGTGTACCTCCCACGTCAACGGGGGGGCCGAGGACTCTTGAGCCTGGAGTGTACGCATGGCAGAGTAGTACTGAGTATGGCATGTAACATACTCAGGAGCTCAGATCCCCTCTTGCGGTTCGTAAAACATCACGAAACTGTAGGAGTGGGAGCAGGATTGTTCAAGGCAGCAAAAAGAGCCGCAGATGAACTCGGTCTCGCATTTGACATCAGGCGAGGAGGCCGGCGAGGTGCTGATGTTGAGTCAGTCACCGAACTTCAGCCAAATCGTCTGAAAGCCCGAATTAGAGCTGCCGAACAGGAAAATCTGTTTCGGCAGCACGTCGATAAACCCCAGCATGGTGTCTTCTATAAGAACATAGAAACACTGGGTTTATCGACCAGGCTGACCTTCGCCTTTCTAAGGTCAGCAGGGCTTAAGTCGGAGACCGAGGGATTCATTATGGCCTGCCAAGATGGTGTTATCAACACCTTGGTCTACCGTAGCCGCGTGTGGCGTGTAGAGGTTCCTGATATCAACTGCAGGACCTGCCATCAGGCGCCGGAATCGCTCATGCATTTACTTTCTGCATGCCCCATATATGCGATTTCGGCCTACATCCACCGACATAACGCGGCCTTACGAGTGCTATACTACCATCTACGGCACTCGTACGGGGTAGACCAGACACCAGTGCTGCCTTACGTCCCCGGAGATATTGAGTCCGTTGTCGAGAACGAGAAATGCCGGATTTACTGGAACTACTCGTTCCCGACTGTCAGGCTAATCCAAGCCAACAAGCCTGACATAGTCCTCCTCGACCATCAACTCAAGGTGATGTATGTTATCGAGTTCTCCGCACCTGCTGAGAAAAACATCACCTTGAAGGAGGAGGAGAAACGGACCAAATATCGCGATCTCCGGTACGAGCTCCAAGTGCTGTACCCAGGCTACTCGGTCAAAATGGTCGTCCTTATTATCGGTGTACTCGGAGGGATAAAGCCTACGCTGCTCTCGGAACTGAAGATCATACCGGCCTGCCAAAAACCAGCCGAGTGGCTGGCAGGTCAAATGCAGAAGGCGGTCATTCTGGGTTCTCTCCGTCTACTTAGGGCACACGATTCTGGTATCTACAGTCACTAACCCTGCGGGATGCGGGGAGTGGCTGTAGTTGATGCGCCGGCGCGACTCCCGTGAGGCGTCGGAGGCCACGGGAGGACTGACCGGCATCGGGAAACCGAGAAAAAAAAAAAAAAAAAAAAAAAAAAAAAAAAATAATAGTATACAATTTCGTATTAAAAACAAGGAGAAGTATACTACATAAATAAACATAATACACCACAAAATATCCTAAGATATTTGAGCATGGGATGAACATATCTATAACAGCAATTGTAATGAGTAATAATATAAGAAAATATCACAACTGGAATAAACAATACTGTAACTTATAAAAACTGCTTAGTATATAAAGAGGCTCAATAAGCGCCAAACTTAACATCTATAAATACATATATACATGCATGTGTATATTCACATATATATACACATATACATACATACACACACCTATATATACACCCATATTTATACAATATATATATATATATATATATATATATATATATATATATATATATATATATATATATATATATATATATATATATATATATATATATATATATATATATATATATATATATATATATATATACATAGGCACATATACACACACGCTTACAAAACATATACAATAATACTACATACATGCATACATACTAGGTTATATACTGTAGATATCCCTGTAACAATCCGAGTTGGTTTTATTGACTCTATTTAATGATTTTTTTTGTTGAAATTATGCCTTTTACACGTGTTAATAAAGAAAAATCCCTACAGTCAGAATTATCGATTTTAAGAAAAATTATATTAGTACCAGTTATGAGACATCTGTGTGATGACACTCATCTATTTTCACTTCCTAAAAGTATACAGGGTGACCAAAAGGGATTTTTAAATTTACAACTTTTTTTAACTGAATTTGCTCAATTTTTTCAAGCATACATTTAATATATTTATTACAGAGTGTCTCACTTATGACTGTAACACCCCTATAACTTTTTTAGTTTTTATCCGATTTAAACCTAATTAATCTCAAATGGCAGTGGCTATTCAGATCTACCTCTGGCCAGAAAATAGTTTAAACCACATTTTCAATTGTTCTGTCTAGTTTTAAGTCTAAATAAACCATCTGTGTATAGAAGGTGTTAGTGTGTAAGTTTTAACTCTTTTCAAATCTCGCTGGCCCCTACCCGTCAATTGTGACGTCAAGCCATCGCATGGATGTCAGGTTGCTTCCATACTCAGGTATCCAATGAAAACAATTTTTGTGAATTAAATTTAAGAAATAAATTGTTTTTGAAATCTGTTGTGCCCAGTTCCTCCGCCATTTTAGAGCATGTTATAAATAGCTCAATTATCGTATATCAAAACTTGCAGTAGCTGGTAAAAGTTTTATTGCCAGTAGAATATTTTATCACTTTTAGTCATTTTTAAACAAAAAATTTTAAAAAATTACTGTTATAAAATGTAAAACAGATGCTTGCAAATAATTGTATCAATTAACAAACAAATTAAATTGAAGATTGGAAATACTTTCAGGGATAAAACAGCCAATTAGTTTCTTAATCAAATAAAAAAGAAAACACCCATACCAACTTATTTTAAAATAGATTTGGTTATACATTTTGCTGCTTTTGACAAAGAGGCTAGTTTTTTTTACAGAGACAAACCTTTAAAAAGTAATACAAAAGATGAAGCTCAGTGGGCAATACAACTGCAACAAAATGCCAGTGTCCCAAAGTATCAAACAAAAAAGCAAAAATACTCTGTAATTGATAATTTTTATTATACCTTTAATCTCTGATATATATTCTGGAAGAAAAATCTGTTACGAATATTTACCTGTTAATACTTTTAAGTAGGGTTTCGCTTTAATAAACAACAAATGTTTATATAATTATAATACAAAGTAGGTGGTACACTACTTATGGTTTTAGGGTTATAATTTGTTGCACAATTAAATATGGACATCAGCAAATATCCTGTAGCACAATCGATTTGAATTATTTTTGGTCTGAGGCTACTGCTGTTCACTAATTCTTTAATTGATTGAACTGAAGTGATTTAATGTCACTTATCTCACAAACTAGGCAGTAACTTATAATGAAACAAAATTATCTTATATATCTCGTTGAAGAAGTACATGATTTCAGTTTGTTATTATTGTAATATTCTTCTTTCTTTGATAACATTCTCTGTGTTTTATTTCTGAGGGAAAATAGTAATACATCATCTGTTATATCAGTATTATGTAATCTGAAAAATAAAAATGGCCAGAACGTGTCTAAAATACGTAAGTAAAGGGTATCGTAATATTCGTAACACAACCCATATAATATATATTTTTTAACACAGGGACAAAGAGAGTTCAGGAGTCTCAAAGAAAATTAGAAGTTGTATTTATTTCTCTTATGTTATATAACACTATATCCATTATTTTAATATTTCGTTAGAGCTGCCAAACTTAGACTTTACTCCATTCCAATTACAAACCCAGCTGTTCGCTTATTGTACCTATCACAGATGCGATGACGATGAAACTTTTCTGCTTATTATTACTGAATATGTTACTTTAGAAATTGATGAGACTGGCTCTACTCCTACTAGTACATATGTCTCAGTAAATGTTTTCTATGTATAAGCTGTGTTTGATAGTTCGAAAGCTGATCATCAAACTACCGAAGTAAATTTACAAAACAAATATCTGCATTGACGTAGGATGAAATACCTATAACTCTAAATATAATATAATTAATATAAGTGCGGTGTGGAGCAGATATATTGAACGAACTCCTACGTTTCTAAGATTAAGAAGTGTTTATAACTGAAGAAACTGAAAATGTCTAAGGAGTTAAGGAGAGTCTGAGCTCTAATTAAACAAGATGTGAGATCTTGCATAAAAATATTAGAAAATACAACAAATATGTATTTAGAAACATTCCTATGTCAAAAATTAGCATTAGCCACTTGGGAATAGTTATGATGTTGATTCTTATAACTAGAGTCCGGATTCAAAATGACAGAAATGACAAACATGCCATAATGGTACCAGATTAAAATAGTTGTATTTTAAATGCTGTCCAGTCGCCTTCATATAATAATAATAATAATAATAAATAATACATTTATTCATCCCATTAATTACATAACAACTAAAAGAAGAAAAAAATAATAATATATTTACAAATATGGGGTGAAAAGGAATATATCCAATGAACTGCCAAAGCAGCCAAAGATATTCCATATATCCTTCGAATGGGGCGTAGCAAAAGAAAGAAACATGAGAAAATGTTACCATGTGATAAATAAGAAGTATTTTCTGCTATGCCCCAATTAAATAATATATTATATTTTAGAACAGTTCAAAACAAATTAAAACAAGAAAAATCTTTTAAAATAATTGCTTAGTTTTTCTTTTAAATGTCGAGATTGGCATGGTTTTATAACTGTGATCAATTTGATTATACAGTTTACTATATTATAAGAAAAGGATCGTTCGTATAAGGTTAATTTGTGATGGGGCATGGAGAGCATATCTTTTCTTCTAATATTAATGTTGTGTATCTCTGTGCGAAATCTAAGCTTATTATATAGATATTGTGGTGATTTCAACATGATCAGCCTATGAAAAAAACATATGGAATGGTGCTTTTTTCTATTCGACATATTAAGCCAATTTAATTCACTCAGCTTGTAGGTAACATGATCCCACTTTTTTATACCGTATATAAATCTAATACACGAATTTTGGACTTTTTGAATGCTGTAACAGTCCTGTTTATCAATGCAAAATTCATACAATACATCACAGTAATTAAATTGTTACAAAACAAGAGATTCACATAAAGATGTTCTTAATTTTTTGGTAAGTATATCTTTGCTTGTGTACAGAATTTTTAGATTATAATAAGCCTTTCGGATCATGTTACTTACTTGTTTTTTGAATCTTAAATTTGAATCAATAATTACTGCTAAATTTTCTACTTCTTGCACTGCTTTTAATAAGTCATCCCCAATTTTCTATGACATACTATCTTGCACTACTCCCAAATCAGCTTTTTTGCCAAATACAATTAGCGCCGATTTGCTAGAATTAATATACAAAGAATGTTCAGCAGCAGCTTGAGTTATGTTTGATAGGTCTAAATTTATCTCATGACTAGCTTGCTGGATATCACTGGCGTTAAATGAGTAATATAACTGGGTTCATCTTCATAGAAGTGATATTTACAATAGGTAATATAAGAAAAAATATTGCATGTGTATATAGTATACAACAGAGAATTCAATATTGAACCTTGTGGTACTTCAGTTGATACTTCAAGCATACTAGATGACTCATTATTTATTACAACCCTTTGTCTTCTTCCTGTTAAGTAATTACTCAATAAGTTAACTGATTTTTCAGCAAGGCCTATAAAATGTAATATTGTAAAATATCGTGGTCTAAGGTATCAAAAAATGCCATATTGAAGTCAAGAAGAATCAGGGTTGTAACTTGGCCTTTATCAGTAGATGCTATGATATCATCACTAATATATTCAGCAAGGCCGTGAGGCAGCTGTGCTGTGGCCGAAAGCCAGATTGGTATATGGGTATTATTTGTTTATTATTTATGTGCTCTCTAAGTTGAGTCTCTATAATTGTTTCTAATATTTTTGAGACAACCGGCAATACACAAACCGATCTTAGATTTTTTTAACTCATTTACTTCATTTCACTTACGAATACGTTTTACTTTAGCGATTTCCCACTGATTTGGAAAAACACTATTTTCTAAGCAGTAGTTTACAATATGTGTTATAATGGGGACAATATAAGAAGAACATAATTTAATAAACATAATATTATAGCTATAATCACCAGCCGCTTTAGAAGAAATATTAGATATTGTTTTACTCACACAACTATCATTAACCGTAGAGAAGCAAAAATCATTACCAATATTATCTTTAGTATTGCTTTTATAGTAATTAATTAAATTAAACTTATTATTGTTTTGTAACTTAGGTACAAAGTTGATGAAAGAATCGTTAATATTATCTGGGTTTTGCAGGGATTGTGGAATATCAATACTTTTTTATAAATTACATTCGTTTTTTTAGTTCAGCCCATGTCTCAGATATGTTACTATTTTGTATTTTGTAGTTGAGGTAAGCCTCTTTCTCTCTTTTGACCGCTATATTTTCGTAATTTCTTACCGTTTTATAATATTCCCAGTTAGCAATAGTTTTATTTTTATTATATTTATTTTTAGCATTATCTCTTACTTTCATGATCTGGTTTAAGTTATATGTTACCCACGGCGTGTAAGGTCTATTTATTTTACATTTTTTTCTGGTATCTGAGTGTTATATAGATCACTTACACATTCCTTCAAAAAAGCATCTTTTTCTTCCAAGTTTTCAATTACAGTTAAATGAAAAATTGGCAGAGCACAAATGGTTATTAAAATTTTCTTAATTAAAATTTTTGTAATCTCTATAAAGAATTTCTTTTTTTGGACATTTGACGATAGCATTTATTCTACAATAGATTAAATCACGGTCAGAAAGATTATGCATGCTTATGACTCCCTTATCCAAAATAGCATCTGAATTCGTTGTTAATATTAAATCTATAATGGTTGAAGATGTAGCAGTCGTGCGAGTGGGTGCATTAATTATTTGCTCTATACCCAAACAATCCATAGTATAAGTAAATAGTTTTGTTGCCGAATTATGTAATTGTAGCTGATCTATGTCAAAATTCCCTAAGCAAAATAAATTTTGAAAATTATTATATACGAAGCTACATTTATTACAAACAGCAAGACACATCCTTTATTATTTTTATAGTTCTCATCTCCCACTGTTTTAATACTGTTATTCACACATATCGTTTCGAAAAAAATTTCAATCCAAAGTAAACTGTCATTAAATCTTGAAAAGAATGAGCACATCTCAAAAAAGAAAAATCGTTTACAGAAGAATATAAAATGGAAGTGTTCCATATTACGAATCTTGGTGAAAAATTACTTTAAAAGATCCTAAATTGTAACATCTAATTAGTTTTCAATAAATCAGCGCCAGCTCCAAGTGGTTTCCTTAAGGGGTGTATTTATAAAATAGTTACGAAATACGAATGAGTTATCGGTTGACTTCGTTACTCAATTTTTAGAGTGTGGTGGTGTGTTTTTAAACATAAGTGTATACCTAAAAAATTAGAACTCTTACATCGTAAATAGTACACAGAAAAAGTATTTGCAAATCAAAGAACGAGACATATTAGTAATTTATATTTTCCTATAAAGCAACACTTCAAGTGAACGATTTTATTTACATAAAATACATTTTATATATTTTAATGACATATTAACAAACAGTTAACTTCTAATTGTTTCCTAATTTAGATTTATTATTCAATTCATGATAAACAGTAGTTACTCATAAAGAACTTTAATTTATAATATAACTAATAAATAACAACAAAACAGGTAGTATAATTAACATTTAAATATAATTAAAAAATTACTCAAAAAATCACCCCTAATTTTTGCAGCCTATTTTCACTTGTTAATTGAGTTAATTAAAAGATTGATACTGAATTGCTTCTAACACAATGCAATTCGGTTTTGAAGTTCCTTAATTGTATTTATATCATTATCCCTAAAAACTATATCTTCTAGAGTGCCACAAACATTGTAATCTCTATGATTCAAGTCTGGGCTATTTAGGAGACATTCGTTTGGAGCAGTACATTTCCTGCAGTTTTCCCTTAATTAACGATAAATCAGAATCAATACGGGGAAGCGTCATCTTGCATAGACATAATTTTCGTCTATTACTTGAATTTCTGGCAGCATTTAATCAATAATTATTGTACAATAACGTCGTGATGCCAAAAGAATTCCCACATCTACAAGTATAACATTAGTTTTGCCAAGTTTTGAAGCACCAAAAGACACCATAATGCTTTTAGAAAACTGTTCTTGCTCTATCAAAAAGTCTTCTCGTGTAAATATCTTCTTTATTTGAGGAATCCTCATATAATGAATTGTTTTGAGTGCTCTCAGTAGGTCTCAATGTGAATATTTCTGCGTCTGTAAACCACGTATTTACAGATTCATTAATTCTACACCTTTCTCGTCAATTCCAATTTCTCTTTGTAGATTTTTTAACAGTTTTCTTCGCACCATATGCATTACTGTCTTTCTAAAAATTTTATCGCTTTGTGAAAACATTATTATATGAAATTTATTTAGCAGATAAACAAACGAATGCAGTTATTTATAAAATTCAAACTGAACATTCAAAAAAAGTTTTCTAATAAAACGTAACCACGCTACCTAATATTTTATTAAGATCTGTCACGAAATAGAAAAATTAGAACAAAATGAAATATCTGATGTGGCCAGCACATAACTTTCTAATACCCGCATATCATCCTGATCCTAAAAATCATACTATTTAATTTTTCACTTACGTCAATTAAATTTTAATAGCGTACCTTGATATGTTTCATTAAAATTTTTAAATAATTAATTATCAGCGTCATTCGATATTGTCAATAATAATTCATGTCATATTTTAAAAAATTTTTGTTATTGACATTGACATTTTTGTAACTGAATTAGACCTTTCAAACGTCAAGCTGTTAAATTTATCCTAACCTCTTTTATGAGGCCAAATGTGTAAAATATTTCAGTTTACATCAGCTCTATTTAAGTACTTGGAAAATATATTTTATTCGCTTGATATAGTAGACATGTTTTATAATCTTTCATCAAGATTATATTTTTTTGTAAAATCCAATACAAAAAGTTTGGGTCCCGTGGACACCCATTCAGCTGGCCAATTTTGCTCATCACTGAATTTTTCATTGTCTTTGACCTTTAGAACAAGTGTACCAAATTTGAAAGCTTTATCTCAAAAACTGTGGCTGCTACCGCGATACTACAAACATGCGGACAGATTTTTTTTTCATAAAGTTATGTTTTTTCATTATAATTTGTCGAGATTCGTCCAGAAATGCAATAAAAATTTTTTAATTTCTTTCCCGAAGTTATACCTTTTTTCTTCTTTCATTCATTATGTCTTTTCTGGTGGTACCACAGTCACCAAATTTAATGTGTCACCTAAAATGTTGTTGGCAATCTTAATTTGGGAAGTCTCCTATTAGTATTTTTTGAGTTATCGTCGACACATACATACATACACACACACATCCACATACACGCACGGACAGACATCATTCGGAAAATAATCAGAATGGATTCAGGAGTGTTCAAAACGTATTTGTCAATCAAATTCTCGAGGTGTTGAAAAAATCACGATTACTATACTTCCTTATATTAGGTATAAGAAAGTAAAAAGGGTGTCCTTACTTTTGGCCCACCGTATATATTACAATAAATTGTTATTTGACACCAAATTAATTAATTCTATATGATTGTAAAATTAGTGTTATTTATTATAGGACAAGGACATTTTCCTAGACCTTATTATTGAGTGAGAGGTAGTACCTCATGGCACCACAAGAAATATCGTTTCCAGATCAATTCTAGATAAAACGAGTTATGTTTTCTTGTTTTCAGGATTACGGTAATAAGAAAAATTTACTAAATTAAATATGTTAAAAAAATCTACAGCATAAGTAATCAGCAGATTCATTATTAATTCTAATTTAGAACATCAATAGCAACTCCGTGTAATTATTCTACCCTACATGTGATTAATTTTTGAATTATTAATCACGATTTATCCACAACTGATTTTAAATTTGATATATGTCATGAACAAGAACATTGAACAATGCATAGATCACATTTAAAACGGTTTATTAATTTGGTATCGATCATATACCACGACTTTAATACCGCTAAATATAAATCATAAATAAATGTCTGCTTTTGACAATATATTGGTGAATCAACTTATCTGCCTCAATCATACATTCATTTTTTAGACTAGATGTTCTGAATTAATATAAATGAGTAACAATGGTTATGTCCAGAAAGTAGATTTTCCTTCTAAGGTAGGGTTGAGTGGGACAAAACGGTTTATCAGGCGCAGTTATAAGTGTACTTTTATCCAACCAGCAAAGCATATGTGGACTTAGTGAGCAACTTTTAATAAGGTTTTTTTTTGTGGGTGTGCTGACCTCGAAAATACACTTGAAGTACTAGACACCATGTAAACTTAAGATCGCTGTTTCCTCTACAATATGCAGTTTCTTCTCAAAAAAAGATTGTGTTGACCGAATGATGAATTAAGACTCAAAACAGCTTCTAAGGGTATATCTAAACCAATTCTTAAATGGTATAGAGAGTGTATTTAAAAAAATAAAAAGTACATGTTAATTTTTATGACATCCAAAAGATTATATAAAGAAAGAAAAAAATAAAGATATTTAATACTTCAGAATCCAAAATATATCAGTTTTGATATTATTATATAGTGATTAATAGTATCGAAGGCTTTTGGGAAAGCTGTATACACCACATCTACCTATCCCTATTGATCTATGGGTTCAGATACAATTTGTATAAATAAAGATAAACTAGCTATGGGCGATCGTTTCTCCATGAAACCATGTTGATATATTGAAAGTACAGGGTTATTCATTATAAGTTACCCACCCATTATCATGGGTATTATTGCTTATAGAAAAAAAAGTTTTAAATAAAAGTTATGTGGTTATGACTGAATTTTGTTAAAATGCTATCAAAAGTACAGTACAGTACAGTACAATAATATATTTTTTTAAATGGGATACCCTGTATATTATTAAATTTTGGAATGATCCTTTGTTCCTGATCTCAAGAATATACCGTATGTTACTCCTACCATATACCGTTCTTGAGTTATTAAGCGTCAAATATCTAAGTTTAACCTGTTATGTAAATATGGAAAAGTTAACATTATTAAAAGTGAGCTATGAAGATGACAACCATTATGTTTGATAAGTGACATTTCTTTAATGAAATAATCAAAATGGTTTACAGTGAGGGGAGAAGAAGTCCAAATATTTACTTACATATAAAATAACAAAAATAAACGTGCAGCCAAATGTATCCAAATCGTCCAACACCATCAGCAAATACGTACAAAAATATTTACCGAAAGGTGAATAATACCTCCAGTTTTAGTAGAAAAAAGCGTGTAGTTGAAGCAGACCAGGTAGAACAGCTAGATATACTGTTTCATTTCGAAGGTAAGTCCATCCACATTTATTCGCTTATAGACTCTTTTGAAACATTGTATTATATTTTAGAAAATTTTGAATGTAGTATAAATAATTCAGTCGATCAATTAGGTAAAAGTTATTCCAAAATCTAACGTACGTTAAAAAATGACAGCTACAGACCATATATAAATTTAACAGAGGCTCATAAAAAGAAAAGGCTGGACTTTTGCGATCAAATGATTCAAAACTTGGATGAAGAACCCAATTTTTTTACTAAAATATTATGGACTGATGAATCATCTTTTTCTACGGCATGAGTTTTTAATATTAAAAATCGAAGGTCGTAGGAAAACAAACACAACAGAAAAAGATTGGTAAAACAAATAAAAAAATCAGAAAAACGGTTAGCGTTTGGTGTGGAATTTTCAGAAACAAAATTGTTGGGCCTATATTTTATGATTATACTTTAATTGGAGTTGCCTATACCCTAAATAATCCCAGAAGCAGAAAATATTCTTTTGCAGAATTTTCCGGAAGCCGAACTTGATGATATGATGTCCTTCGAGATCATTTGAATAATGTGTTCCCAATATGGATAGGGAATAATGGACCTATTAAATGGCCACCTAACAGTCCAGATTTGACCCATATGGATTCATTTTTTTTGGAGATTTCTAAAAGACGTTTTTAATAATAATGATAATAATAATAGTATTCAAGTCATTAAAGAGATTCGACTTGAAATAAACAATCTGAATGTAAATAATGAAGCCATTTCCGGTGCAATTATAAATATAAGAAGACGTTATCAATTATGCATTGACAATAATGGTGGACACATCGAACATCTTTTATGAGTTATCATTTATTTATATTTAAATTTCCTAAATAAACCTTTGTTATTTATTTTGTATAAATATTTGTTTTTTTTCTTCCCCACTGTAAACCATTTTGATTGTTTCATTAAAGAAATGTCACTTATCAAGCATAATAGTTGTCATTTTCATAGCTCACTTTAATAATGTTAACTTTTCCATATTTACAGTAACTAATTTAACTAAGATATTCGACGTTTAGTAACTCAAAAACGGTATATGGAAGGAGTAACATATGGTATATTTTTGAAATCAGAAATAAAGGATCATTCCAAAAATTTAATAATATATAGTGTATCCTATTTAAAATAATATATTATTTTTTTTTATCCCCTGAAATCTGCACGCTACTGTATTTTTTGATAGCATTTTAACAAAATTCAGTCAGAACCACACAACTTTTATTTAAAACTTTTTTTCCATAGGCAATAATAACGATGATAAGGGGTGGGTAATTTATAATGAATAACCCTGTACATTTTATACGAAAGGGGTCGCGACGAGTAAATGTGATCATTTTAAGTGCTTCACTTGATTTCCTTGCTTTATTTTTCACCTAGTAAAAAAAATTCCAGAACTATGCTTACGTATTTATTTCTGATTCCGAATTCGAAAAAAATAATTGAACGTAAAATAAAAAGTTATGGCCGAAATACTGAGAAATACGTATATTAATACGGAAATGGACATGTGATATTCAACTCATTATAATTGCGTATCTCATACATATTTTTCGCTTCCGGTCTTACCGGAAATTACCTCAACTTCTTTTATTTTCAGTGTCACACCCTCTATTTAAAATATCTTTCTGAATTCAGAAATATATAATATGTTATCATTGTCATTCATATTTAATAAGATATTGAGGTTTAAATTACAATTAACACCGATATATTTTTTTAAAACAATGTCATCTATGAAAACAAAGAATAACATAATATGAATAATTTATTTATATCAGAAGTTAAAATAATTCTGTATATTTCATTTACAACAAATGTTCGAAAATATAAGTATTTTATGCAAAAGGAGCTGAAGGCGTTTGATCTAATTAAAAATTCAACAGTACCAAAAATTAACTACCTCAATATTTAAAGCAGATGCAGAAAGAATTTGATCAAACATCTTGGCCACTATCTGCAGCAAAATTCTAATATTTTCGAAAATTTGTTGTAAATAATATCTATGGATTTATTTTAATTTCTAAAATAAATAAACTCTTTCTTTTTTAAATAGTTGATTGAATCAACCATTACTTGGTGAAAATCCATATTCAAATTAAATTAAATAAAACATAACTGCTTTACGACTTTCACAAAAAAATTTATTTTTATATTTTTTTTACAAAATATATAAAAGCATGACAATTGATTCGCCAACACAGTGGCTTCTTCAGAAGTGAGTACAAGAATAACATTACAATGCTAGACAGGGTATAAATAGAGGTTTAATAAAGTAAAAATAATCGGAAAAATAATTTTGAACAAATTATGATTAAGCATGTTTGCAGGTATCAAAAAATTCGTCCAAACATGTCATTCATTACATTAGTAAAAAAATATATAATAAATAAACAAATTAATAAGACTTGACATAATAAATAAAATTGATTAATAATAAATAAACAAAAATAAATATAAAAACCGCTGCCAATTACTTGGGGATCAGAACTTCCTCACCGTAGTAAAACTCACATTTAGACGATTCAAAAATGTCACATTGGTGGAATGTCACTACTATTTTTTTAGACCGATTTTGCTCATCAGCGAAATCAATCTCTTCCTTGACCTCTAGAATGTGTGTACCAAATTTGAAAGCTTTATCTCAAATTCTGTAGCTGCTATCGCGACCCAGACAGACAGACAAACACTTTTTTCTGTCTGAAATTTTGTGTATCGTCATAATTCGTCGAGATTCGGTCAGTAATGCAATAAAAATTTTCATTAAAACAATAATTTTTTTCCAATATGTGGTTGACATAAGTAGAATTTTGTTTTCTTTTTTAAAACTTCTTTTATGTTCTGACATCATTTTCTTAAAATTTCTTCCAGTAGGTCCAAATATATGCTTTGGAGCAAGTCCCACAGGCTTATAGACTCCAGATTTATTTTCCTTTTTAATTTGTTGTTTTTGTTATTTTTAATTATTTTACCGAGAGTGTTATTTGGTTTATAGGCAATTTTGGCAATTTTTTTCTGTAGGTTTACCGATATATGTAAGAGTTCTGATTTTTATGTTCTGACATCATTTTCTTAAAATTTCTTCCAGTAGGTCCAAATATATGCTTTGAAGCAAGTCCCACAGGCTTATAGACTCCAGATTTATTTTCCTTTTTAATTTGTTGTTTTTGTTATTTTTAATTATTTTACCGAGACTGTTGTTTGTTTTATAGGCAATTTTGGCATTTTTTTCTGTAGGTTTACCGATATATGTAAGAGTTCTGATTTTTATGTTCTGACATCATTTTCTTAAAATTTCTTCCAGCAGGTCCAAATATATGCTTTGGAGCAAGTCCCACAGGTTTATAGACTCCAGATTTATTTTCCTTTTTTAATTTGTTGTTCTTGTTATTTTTAATTATTTTACCGAGAGTGTTGTTTGTTTTATAGGCAATTTTGGCAATTTTTTCTGTAGGTTAACCAATATATGTAAGAGTTCTGATTTTGAATTTTTTATTGGTAGATTTGGATATACGAGCTGTATTGCTTTTTTATAAGTTTTTGTAGCAAGAATATTATCAATCAGTGTTGGGTTGTAACCATTGTTTACAACAATTTGTTTTATTATGTTTAATTTTTTATTAAAATTATCTCTAGATAGAGGAATCTATATATCATACTATTACAAGTAGCTTGTTTCTGTTTAATGAATGCGTAGCGGTATTATGTATTATGATGTCGGTATGATAACTTTTATGGTATATTGAAAATTCGTGTAGACGATTAATTAACTCTAGAGACATTGTTAAATCTATAAAGTTAATAGAATTTTCTAGTTCTATTGCTACAGTAAATTCTATGTTGTTGTGCAAATTATTAATAAAATCTAAAAACGTATTAAATTTTTTATTAGTTCCGGTAAAAGAGGCAATAATACCGTCTACATAATCGATACCAATATATAAAATTTTTGCTTAATTTGTTATTATCCACTCTAGAAATTATTATATTGTTTTCAATGGATTTCTGCTTTATTGAATTTGCAATTAAATTGTCTTTGTTATTATATCTGTTAGGATTAATTTAAGAGTTTATTATATCTGCGTTTCTTTTTATTTGTTTTAAAAGATATATTTGTTTTATTTTAAATTTAAATTACGTCTGATTAAGTATAAAAGTTAATGATAGTATATTGTGTTACTACTCAGAAAGAAATTGTCTTTAAATTGAGCTAAATATACAGGGTGTATCACTTAATATAAGAAAGTTGGAGAAATTTCCGGTTAAACCGGAAGTGAAAAATATTAATGTGATACGCATTGATAATTAATGGATTATCACATGTTTATTTTAGTATTGTTTTAGTTTTGTATTTTTCAGTTTTTTTGGCCATAACTTTTTTATTTGACTGTCAATTGTTTTTTCCTTAGAAAAAATACATTACAGTTTTGGAATTTTTCTCCTAGTTGAAAAATAAAGCAATGAAATCGAGTGATGCACTTAAAATGATCCCCTGTGCATAGAAATTTCAAAGACTTTTGCAAAATTCGGCAAGGTTCTAATAAGTCTGTAATTTGTTAGAGGTGATGACTTACATCCGTTAAGACACTTTCTTTCCCTTCTTTATATATCAACTATAAGCTTCAGAAATTTGAACCTTTTCCATTGCTCAACATTTTAAAATCCCCTGAATAAGTACATATTAGTTTTTCTGTGTTTATCCCTATAGAACTTTTTACTTTTGGTATTTTTTATTAAATTAGTGGAGTACCATACAGAATAGCTGCAGTTTATATTTTTATATGGGGGTACATGCAAGTTAGATACCGAATATAATTTAGTAGAGAAAATTTACAAGCTGTAATAACATCTAAAAATAGTAGTGCAAGAAGGTTAGGAATGTACTATTTTGATATTCGTATATTTATAATAGTGGGTTTTCTAATAGCCACTTCAATACTGATTAATTTGCGTTAGGAAAATATTTTTTCTCTGACGTGTCAAAAATTTCAAACAATACAGTATCTTAAAAACAATAGTATTTTATACATCAACGATAACTTTATTTTAATTACAATAAATTTCTGATACATCCTACCGATGTCAAAATCTAATTTTGAGAGTATGTAGGGACTGGACTGCCTAAGGGTGTTTCAGGTATGTGGTCATTAATTTCTAGGGGTGATTCTACATAAAAAAATATAAAAAAAGTTCACATAAACATGGGTCAGAAAATTCCTCCTAAGGGCGCTGCGATTAGTTTTTGCACGTGATTCGATATCAATAAAGGTCATTATCTGATGTTATACGCCAAGGGTAAATTCAGTCAGGGGTGCACAAAATTGGAAAGGGGGGACTTACTTCTCCCCCCAATTTTATTTTGTAAATTTTTTGTGAATGTCATCGGAATATGATGTCTTGGCTATAAATACACAAAAAAGGTTTTCTTGTTGTAACGCCGTAGGATCAACCAGTTTCCAGAAATTTGAACATAAAGAAACGCATGCATTGCCTAGGATTCAATGCATAATTTAATAATAATAAAAACCGTAGGCAGTCAATTTTTTTAAAATAACACAGAGAAGTACCAATATTGTTGGCTGTCGACTTGTCAATGAAAAAAGAACAAATATTAGTGAAATTGCATTTATTATTCTCTTGAATAAACTAATGAAAAATAACAAATTATTAATAAATTAAATTAACAAATTAAATTAAATGTTCAAAATGGGCGCCAATCATTTCCCACAAGCTGCTAAACGACGATTCAATGAAGCAAAGACTCGTTGAAAAATTCGGCGTGTTCCTGATAATTTTGCACCCCATTGCTACATATTCACGTAGCTCTTCAAGATTTGTCACAGGAGTTGAATAGACAAGACTTTTCAAATAACCCTAGAGAAGATAGTCAAGAGGATTTAGGTCGGGGGATCGGGGGGCCAAGCTACTGGTCTGTTTCTGCTAATCCATCTATTGGAGCAACTATCCTAAAATGGGGGGTGCACCATCGTGCATGAACCACATTGTCCTTCTGGTCTCATACGGCACATCGTCCAAGAGATCTATTAAATTGTTTATTAAAAAATCTAGATAATTTAACCCATTCAATCTATTAGGTAAAACAAATGGTCCTAATAATCTGTTGCCAAGTATACCTGCTCAAATGTTCATGGAAAATTTTTTCTTAGTGCCTGGATTTTCTTCTGCCCATATGTGATTGTTGTGAAAGTTGACAACACCATCCCGCGTAAACCCCACTTCGTCTGTAAACAAAATGTTTGAAATATATTCAGCATTTTTTTCACAATTTCTCGCAAACCATCGACAGAAGGCCCTTCTTGGTAGATCTTCTGATTTGAGCGCTTGCACCCTTTGCATATGGTAGGGATGCAGTAATTGTTCATGTAACACCCTCCAAACAAACGTTGCTGACACATTTTCCTATAACGCTAGCCTTCTCGTACTAATTTGGGGTTCGCATTTACTGCATCTAATATTGCTTCTTCTGTTTCTGGGGTCCTTACATAACGATCTGGGCCGGAATTCTCCTTGTCTGTATCGAACTTACCCCTTTCTCGTAACGAACGATCTACGCTTCTTCGTACAATCTTCTTGCTTCAGCAGCATTACCCCAGGCTCGCCCGTAGAATAAATGAATATCGGCCTGTTCCTTGAAAGTGTAACTCATATTAAATAAAAATTGAAATTCTCTTATTAAAGACTGCGCAATGAGAACCTTAACTTTTATGTCATTACTCATTAATGACAATTCAATATCGCAAACCAATAACAACCAAACAAGTAAGAAATTAAAAGCCAAGAAAGTTGATCATTGACAAGAAGTTTTTACAAATAAAGAAATACGGTGTGAATTTTTAAAAGTGCAGATCGAAAGATGACTTTCTCTCCATGGTACTTGCGAATATGTGAATAAAAATAATGAAATCATTGAAAAAAATTCTGGTTACGCAAAGAGACTGGAAAAATTCCTTTATGTTCAAATTTCTGGAAACTGGTTGGTGCTACGGCGTTACAACAAGAAAACTTTTTTGTGTATTTAAATAAAATGTCCATTTTAGGTACCCTGTCAGAGGCCCGCAGCGCCCTTAGGAGGGATTTTCGGACCCATGTTTATATGAACTTTTTTTCATATTTTTTTTATGTAGAATCACCCCTAGAAATTAATGACCGCATAACCTGAAACACCCTGTATTATTTATTATTTTGTAAAGGACCATAAGTGTATGGTGGACTCTCCTAAAACTATTTGCACAACTTCAAAGTGTGTTTTAATTGTTTTATAATAAATAAAGTCAGAATTAACATTTCTTATAGTGAATATACACTTTGAACATTCATAAAATTATGAGCTTGATCAGATTTATAATTTATGTGAGCTTAAAACTTTAAATTGAAGAAAAATTTCTGAACCTCTCATCTGGGAACATCTATTAAATTTCGTCCCGTTTATCATCTAGTAAAATTATTGCTGGGTATTGTAAGTAATGGCGTTACGTTTGCTTAAATTAAAATATAACTTATTTTTCAGTGACTACTCAAATTTGTATAAATTGTGTATAAATCTTTTTGTAACATTTGATAAACGCTTTCATCTTTTGTTTCTTTAAGAATATTGAAATCGTCTTAAACAGTAAACAGCCAAATGAACAAAAATTAGGCAAATTTTTGATAAAAATTAAGAAAAGAAAGGAGTCATGGTTGGATCTCTGTGAATCACCGGATTTTGCTAAAAATGTACTCAAATTGGCTCAACTGAAAGTTAAAAGTTTTTATTTCTTTAGCAAAGATAAAATGAAAATAATTTCATCAGATGATTAGTAATACGATCACATGCAAATTTTGCCAAGGGTTATCATCAAACTAATGTCCTGATTCACCTTATAACTCTTTGGCAAAGTCCGTGTACACAACGTCTACCTGAATTACTCCCTTCAAGAAGTAGACTGACCTATTGACTAAATTTTTTTTACGGAACAGCACCAATAATGGTCGGATGAGCTATACTTTTTTAAATATGTAGTGATGTAAAAAGGTCGAACATGTACTTTTGAAGAACTTTATCGGAGCACGAACGAGCATGAAAGATACTAAACGAGCAATAACGAAGAAAACCCGAAAATATATGTTTAGAGTTTGAGAATATTCAGAAGATAATCAGAAAAGCATTTTTTATACATTTTCTAGCTCTATATTTATATTCGAAACGATAATACTCGATGCATGTTTTCCCAACCAAGAGTCACTCGCTATAAAACAAAAGGGTCATAAATCAAATATTAACAATTTTTGTGTATATACTCTATGGCTTTATGGAATGAAACTAGTCGTTTTAAAATGTTGAATTATCTAATTTTCAGTTAACTGAAATCCTTTGATATCTGAAAATTTTCATTCTATATTCAAAGCAGCACTAATGAAAGCAAAACTTAGTTTTAGTAGTTATGATGCACACAACTTAACTTGTTTCCTTACATTCAAAAAGGTTGTCATAAGTAACTTAAACTAATTTCAACTTGACTATCGACTCTAGTATATACTTATTAAGAAACAGAATGTGGCGTGTTTATAATTATAAACAAACTGATCTTCTTCAGCATAATTAATTCTTTGATGTATTTGTCTACAAATTCGATAATGTTGAATATAATAAGAAATTTAACATTAAGTTGGATAAATAGTTAAGATACAAAAACTTCGTTGAGGTTAACTCAGAATATTATTAAATTGAGACAAAGCTTTCAAGTTCCAACCACAACATTTTATAAAAGCGTTCAGCGTAAATACATATAATAAATAAGTCCCTCGATGTAACAAGCTTTGACATATACACTGTTGTTCACTTCCAGTAGACCATGGAAAATGTAGCTGAAGTTTAATATCTAATATTCTTTGAGGTATTTAGTGTAGCTTATTGGTTACTGTTTTGTTTTTCTCAGTGTCTTGTACCTTCGAAAATATTATTCGTTAACTCCAATAATATGAAGAAGTGGTGTATACTGGATGGAACTTGAGAGAGTGTTTTTTTGATTATTTTCCTACCTCGCTGTGGGGTAAAGCAAAAACCGCAGAAAAGCTAATTGCACCCGATCAGGTAGCCCTATTATTAGTTGACATGATCCATTTGACAGATTGGATTTATCCCTCTTGTTTGTGATGACACAATATCTTTCTTTTGTAGTACAATTTCAGTAAAATATAACAGGATTAAATAAGTTTGTTACAGGATTTATTACTCCAGCTTTAAATAAGAGATTACATATATCTAACACATCCGGAACACAGAACACATCCATCGACAGCGGAGATGAAACCGAAGACTACGAGGACCCCTTCAGAACACATCGGTCTCCTCCACATGGAGTTCTCAGTTCTGCCGTGATAACTGGACAAAACTATGATGAGGAATCTTCAGAAATACGCGATGAAACTGATCCCACTGATTGTCTTTCCGACAGAAATGTAGTTTTAGCTGAAGGATACCAGCCTTATGTACCGGAATGTACCCCAGATGGTAGATATCAAAAGATCCAGTGTTACAAATCAGCAGGCTACTGCTGGTGTGTAAATGAAGATACCGGAAAAAATATTCCTGGAACTTCAGTAAAAAATGACACGCCCAAATGTGACCACCTCAAAACGTCCAATAAAACTATGAAAGGATGCCCAGATGACAAAAAAATCCTTTTTCTTAAAGAACTCCTACAATTTCTGCACACCAGAATGTCAGAAATAGTGAACAGCACTAGCAGCTTTAATAGTCTTGCCTGGATAGCTTTAAAAGAAGAACAAGCTGCGACTTGGAGTTTTGTGGTTTTTGATAAAAACAAAAACAAAATGTTAGAGAGAAACGAATGGAAGACATTCAAAGAAATGGTAGGGAGTATTAAAGGGCTAAGAAAGTGTGGCAAAAAATTGCCAAAGTACTGTGATAGCAATAAAGACAGACAAATCAGTATGACGGAGTGGTTGGAGTGTCTCAATGTGCAGCAGGGAATTACTTTAACCAACTCATCACCACCATCCTCAAGAGCAGGAAAAAAAATCCTCTTAGTATGCTGAAAGATGATTAAGAAATTTATGGATCTTTGTGAAGTGTTACAGACAGAACTGTTTAAGTACTTCATTACTGAACTGGCTTTAAAGCTTTCCCTCAACTGTTTGTGATTATAGTGTAGTGTACAGCTTATATTATATTATATTATATTATATTATAATTTCCCATGTAAATATATGAACCAATGTATATTTATATACCTATATATTAAATGCATTATGCTTATTTATTTAAAAAAATTTACTACTTACTTACTAATTGCTACAAAATTTCATTATACCTATCACAAGCAAATGTTACTTACTTGTTTTTATTATATTTTTTTTCTGTATCAATTTTAACTTTCTCACTCACTCACCTTATTGTGATCATTATTTAAGTGTATTAGTGTTATAGTATATTTGTTAGTTACATTTCTTTTTAATTTTGTAAGATAACGGAGGCAGCAAATTTCTAAAATATCTATGTTTATGCATTTATAATCATTGAATTTGTACAATAAATGAGATAATGCAATATAATCATCTAATCCAAGTGTACCTACATTTTTACTGCTGGCCCTAAGATACACAAACCAGGAAAGTTGGTGCGTCTTATCGTTTCAGCAATTGGATCGCCGACTTATCACCTATCAAAATGGTTGACAGAGCGGATCGAAAGTTTACCTATTGCATCAACTAGTTTCTCTGTGATCAATTCCAATGATTTCAATAACCCTTTAATGGCGGATTTTTTTTAGAAATATGTTATGAGTGTTCATATTTCTTAGTTATTAACATTAAATTAAGCTCTTAACAATTTGACCAATTTTTTTTGTTTTTTGCAAAAAAGTGCTGTTACCATATGGTAACGCTAGCCGTTAATAGTTTACAAAATAAAGAAATTTAGATATCTATTGCAAATTGCCAAGAAGGTTTATTTATTGTGAAAAACAAAGTTACAATCTACACAAATACCAGCATTACATTTAGAACACATTGATCGGATACTTAAGGAACAACCTTCACTAGCACACCGCTTCCTTTTTTAACTATAGTTAAAAACCAATAATTGACCAACCTGATATCGAATATCATCAGACACCCGGTTTAGAGTTAGACTGTTTTTGGACGTCGATGGCCTCTCAAGCCCTTTTGGAACTGATTTGTATTTCCCTAGATAATGCAAAACGATTTGTCTTCTTTGACATCCGTTAGAATTCCATTTCTTGAGTAATCAGGCTCAAGAAATACTTGTTTTATATGTCGCCCTTTATCCATGTGATTTTTTTCCAGTCATGGTCGTATATATGACCATGACTGGAAAAAATCACGTGGATAAAGGGCGACATATACAACAAGTATTTCTCGAGCCTGATTACTCAAGATATGGAATTCTAACTGACCCTCTTTATCCAGAACAGACTCATCTGGCTCTTCACTTATAGATTTCTTTACCCTTAGTTCCGCTCCAGTTAATAATTGTTGACCACTAAGATTATCGAGTAAACCACCTTCCTCTTGAATCCTGATCGGTCAAAACGTTTGCCACCGGAGGTTCTATAAATATCTCTTGAACATCCAAGTCATCTACATACGCTATTTAAAGAACTTCTTCCACTGTAAAATTTCTCCTAAAGGAAATAATGTGGTCTTTTAGGCGACCCCCATAAACAGCTAGCGTTACCATACGGTAACAGGTGACAAAACTAACCTCAGTATTTAAAAATAAACTACCAAAAATTATCATTGACCATCTTATAAACTACACGTTTGTCTATTATTTGCACGTATTATAAACAAATAAAAGTAAACGGGACTATTTACAAGTTACCTACTCTAATCGTAAATCGACAAAATCCATGATTTCCAAATATCGTCGTTTTTAAAGAACACTCTTTACACACAACGTGCCACTGTGAAAGTTCAATCACTACTAACGAGTAAAAAAATTTATAAAATAAGGATTGTCTCTAGCAAACTCAAAATTTATAACCTCAAAAGTAGATGGCGGCACTTATGTAAAACCTTGTCAGCGTTACCATATGGTAACTCTAGTCGTTGAAGGGTTTTAATAAGGAGAAAAATATTCAGTTGCAAGAAGGTAAAATTTTGCCCTCCTTTGTCGTTTATTCATTGTTTCCAAGTATTCCGATACCACAGACGTTGGAACACCTTAAGGATCTACTCGAATCAAACAATCTCAGTCAAGATGTAGTAAAAGAATATCTTTAACTTACCAAACTTTGCATGAAACAAATTGCTTTCGATTCATCGATAATTTATTCGAACAACATGAAGGAACAGCATTGAGTAACTATCACTATTTATTGCCAGTCTCTTCATGAACAGATTCGAGACAGAAGCAAAAGAAGAATTCGAGTATTTTCTCAGGATTTGACTTAGGTATGTGAATCATATTTTTACAGCGTTTGATACAAAAGTTTCTGATATTGACAATTTTGTTTCTAAATTCAACAGTCGTTACATGCCAGTTAAATTCAGATATGAAATTGAAAACTCGGGACAACTACCAATTTTAGATGTATTAATAATTAGAAATAGTGAAAATAAGGTAGAATTTGACATATACAGAAAAGATACCAGTACTCTAAGATATATTCCTAAGGACTCTCACCATTGTGTTCAACACAAAATGGCGAGTTTTAATTTTCTAGTCCATCGTCTATTAAGCTTCCCCCTCAATAAGGAGAAGTTTCGAAAAGAAAAGGTATTGATTAAGGATATAGCTGCAAGTAATGGATATTATGTAAGTTTAATTGACAAAATAATTAGGGAACATAAATTTAAAGGGACACTTCTAAATGCCTCGACTTTTCAAAGTGAAAGAGAAAATCCGAAATTTGTATCGACTCCATTCGATCTCGATTCCCCCTTGATATTGGTAAGATTTTTAAAGACAGTGGTTCATTCATATGGAAATAAACTACAACTTTTAGGCAATACAAAAGACAAAATTGAAACAAACGAAGAGTCGGGGATTTACGATATTAACTGTACGGATTGCAATCAAAAGTATGTTGGACAAACTAGACGATCAATTCAAATTAGATTCAAAGATCATATGATCCATCTCAAATATGGTAGAACAGATATCTAGTGTTGAGCAAAATATGTTTGAGAATAGCCATAAAATATATATTAGCAATTTAAGATTAATTAGGAATATAAGAAATACTAAACTGCTACACTAAATACTTCAAAAGATATTGGATATTACACTTCAGCTATATTTTGCGTAATTCACTTGGAGTGAGGAGCAGTGTATTTTTAATCAATAGAGAATGAAATTCTCTACATTTTCATAAACACATACTTCAATCGTGATATGTTTAGTGGTGAGCAGCGTCCAAAGCCGGATGGCAAAAGCGCTCGCATGCGCTGTCATTGTTAGTTGTTTCATTGATTTAAGACAACTAAAAATTAATGATTAAATTTTAAAAAATTTAAGCATATTCTAAAGAGATCCTTAACATATGTTCCGTAGCCAACTAAGCTTACCAGAGTAGTAATTAGCGATAACTGAAAAAAGTGACAGTGGTTGTTTCGTGGTAGTTAGTTGCAGTATTATTTACGGAAAGCATCATGCAGTGATGATGTTTTGCGCTGTCGTCAGTATTAAATGTAAAGTATAAAAATTATTTACAATTTACATTATCTTACCTTAAAAATGGATGAAACTGCTGCATTTGTTATTAATGAAATGTTGTTTACCAGTAGTAGCCATTATCTCATTGAGTCCA
This sequence comes from Rhamnusium bicolor, assembly GCA_029963845.1. Taxonomy (NCBI): domain Eukaryota; kingdom Metazoa; phylum Arthropoda; class Insecta; order Coleoptera; family Cerambycidae; genus Rhamnusium; species Rhamnusium bicolor. The sequence goes on along the minus strand of JANEYF010000559.1, from coordinate 1,368,913 downwards.
TTTTGTTATCTCTGATTAATTTTAGATATAAATAGATAAACACAATAACGACAAAAATGACATATGACAGAATGAAATAAATTCTTCAGAAACTTACCAACATTACTGATTAAAAACGTCGGTCGTTTCAGTGAGAGCTAAAGTACAAGTTTCCGAGAATTGCATACCGTAAGTCATACTAAGTAAAACTTTCAGCAATTTGAGCTTTACGGAACGATAAAACAGCAACCAAAATAACCAAGTTGGCTTACGGAACATATAATAAATAACAATCTGGATGAAGCAAAAATTTCTTTTCTTCAAAAATTGGAATTCTGTCGTTTATTTATGAAAGCTTGAACTTATGCAGAACAGACTAATGTGTTACAAATTTTAGGGTATTACCAAGCAAATGTTACGGAATACAAAGAAAGATTTCTTAATCACCGCTTACCAAAATCAGCAAACTTTGAGACAAGTCCTCACCAACAAGAGATGCTGTGCCCCATCTTTGCTGATTATGGACGTCAGCGTAACATTAGGACTCTTGAACAAATTTTCAAAATACTTTCGATGACTGGAGAAAACTATTTACAATTTCTTCAAAGTATGTTGCATCCCACATAACACAAAGCTGACCGATGGATGTACCATGATAAGGACCATTTAGTATTTGGTCTTACCCATAGGCGCCTGCATATCCCAGTATACTAGCCTCCTCTCGTGTAGTCATCCCAATGCCACAATTTGGTATCAGAAAAAAATTATACGATGGATGTCCTGAAGGATGTACAAGGGATTAATTATATAAGGACATACTCTGAGATATATCTGGATGTTGTAAGTATTAACAGAGCGGATATCGTGGGATGTATACCTGGATATTCCAGGATATCCTTATTGTGCACTAGATCCCGGTTAAAAAGGAATCTAAAATATGCAAGGAACCAATTTAAAACACTTCTATTTCAAATAACTATGCAAATATACAAGACCTCATTTTTCACGTTTAGAAAAGTTTTTTTTTTTTGAGAAACAAAAAAGAAAGGTTTTTCAAATTGGATAATTATGAAGAAAATGATTTGATGTATTACATAATTATTTTAAGATGAAATGAATTATAAGTACAACATTTTATATTACAGACTATATGGTTTGAGTGGGCTACGGACCACTTTAAATGTCTCTGTTAATATTGGACCATCTTTTTACAAAAACTGAACTTTAATACAAGGTTTGACGTTAGCACAGTTTACTTTTTTCAAATGTTAATGGTTTTTGATGCTTTCTCTTGGTACATAAAAATTTGCAGTACATTTTCTTCTGCTATAATTCCTTTGTTTAAAGAGATGAAAAAAAAAATGGAGAAAAATTTAGTCAAATAAACAAGGAACAAGAATGCCTTGCTCGTTTACCGTTCCTAAATATTATTGTTTTTGATACCAAATATATATTGTAATACAATATAAAGTTTATTTCATATTTATTTGCAATATAAAAGACATCGACTTCTTTGACGGCGATAAAGAGATCAAAGAAGTCGACTTTTTTATGTGGCAAATAAGTTTAAAATAAGTTTTATTATAATTCCCGTGTGTCAGATATACAAAATATAATGTGGAATGAAAAGATAATAATGCTGAAAAATTTTGTTGCTAATTATCATTTACTACTTTTACAAAACTTGTCATAGATAAGTACAACATATATCTTTTTAAACAATTATTTTCCCGGCTATTTGCCAAAACGCTGAAACTTATTATTCTACCCTACAGGGAATTTTCAGTATATAATTTCAATTATCCTGTTCTCTGAAACCATCAATGTTTATTACATTGGGGTTTACTAGTATTTAGTTACTTTGCATCCTTTAAATGAGCTGTCCAGACGAAGCTAAAAGCAGGAAAACTAATTGTTTAAAAAGATATATGTTGTCCTTATCTATGATAAGTTTTGTAAAAGTAGTAAATAATAATTAGCAAAAAAAATTTGTCAGCGTTCTCCTTCCACTCTATATTTTAAACTTTTACCAAGAAGAGGAAACCTAATTTACTTTTATTTACAAAAGATAAATTATAATATTTCAATGTGTATTTCTATAAAAATTTTATAAAATGCACTCTAAAAGTGGATGAAAATGCCACACAATAATGAAAATCAGTTTTTATCTAGCTCAACTTGTATGGCTGTGGCAGAGTGGTCATTCGCACAACACCGATGTGTGGTAAATCAGTTTTTAATAATACATTAAAGAACAAAATTATTTTAAATTTTAATCATGTTATTTACTAATCAATAGTTCTCACGTATGTGTTATCTGTTCCAGATTTCATATATTTCACATTGAAATATTAAGAATATGAAAGAGACAGATATCGTCCAAGGCGATGTTTTCCAGTCGCTTGTCCAGCAAAAAATATAAACTCGATGGCAGAGTGTTTCCTGTATAAAGGATGATAAGACGCTTATACAGATCTGGGAATTGATTTGTCCTTTAAAAACCATATAAATGGATATTGAGGACATTCATTATAAAAATGTATGTCATTTTTTAAAGCTGACATGTACTATCATTCGCACTGTAAGTTTGCACAGAAAATATAGAGGAATATATATTTTGCTTATGAAAAATGCGTTTTGATTTTTATCTTGAAGGTTATTAATTGCTCTCGCTCACTATTAATATTTTGTATATTTAATTTCCAATTCTCTTTTAACCCACTGGAATAACTAATTTCGCCCTACTCAGCTCTCAAAATATTAGAAATATCAAATGTTTATTTTCTTGTGTGGTTGTATTTACATTTTATTGAGGTGACGGCAGACCAGTTATAGATAGTTATTTCAGTCTTCGTTTTTTCTTAGCTCATTTTCAGTATCGTTTCTGTTGTTTTATATTCCATGCAATTTAACTTTTCTAACTAAAAATTAAATATTTATATACGGACTGTAATAAATCAAATAAATTAAAGGGTACGTAGATAAAGTCAAAATAATACGAAAACCTGAATACGTTTTTTAAGAAAATTCTTCCTTAACAAGATACCGGGTATTATACGGTCGACTAGCGGTTCAGTATTTTCATGTCTTTTAACAAAATAAACCGATGGAATTAATTTCTTGCGTACAGGGTGAGCAAATTTCGATGTTTGTATGGGGTAACTCGGTAACCTAAGAGATACAAAAAAATGAAAGACACATTCTCGATCTTTTTCTTTGTGACAAATCCACAGGCGAAAACAAAAATTTGCTATCGTCGTTTATTTTCGAGCTTTAAACAATAGGTCGAAATTCGACTTTTAGACATGTCAATATCTTGGTTGTTTATAAAGTTGTGAAAAAACAACTTTTACATTCTCATGGCACTTTTTTTCGGTATAATACAGTGGCGTTGACAAAAATTCGAAAATTTTTAAAAAAGGTGCAATTTTGAGTTATGGGATAAAGTCGTATTTTTTAAATGGGAATCATAGTTGGCTATGGATTAGGTAAAAAGGAATTTTTTTTCTCTTTCAAACTATATATCATATGTGCGGTCGCTTTTAATGTGTAAGCATTTAATAGCGAAAATAATCTTTTAGCAGATTACTTTTTCGTTTTTAACACGCTTTTATTAGCTTCACTTGTATGTTTGCTTGTTTGTTTGTATGTTTGTTTGTAACCGACTCTTTGGACTCGATTTTAACCCACTTTAAACGGACAGATTTAATTGAAACTTTGTACACTTATTAAGAACCGGTAACAATACAATAATTTGATAAGTTTATATCATTATCCTGTTCAGGATCGCCAATCCTTTCCTCACGTATCCCTGCGTGAAAGCAAAGGCTTAATATGTCAGTAGATTCCATAATTGTTAATTAGCCCGGTGGTCGAGTGGGTTAAGGCACTCGACGCGAAACGACAGACTCATCCGGCGTGAGTTCGAACCTCACGGCTGAAATAAAAATTTTTTTTTTTTTCAGAAATATCTGTTGGATCGTAATATGTTATAATATCAGCATCAATAAGCAATATAAATATAGTTTAAAACAACTAAAAAAACACGCTTTCATAGCACATCAAACTAAAAAGTTAAAAATAAATATAGTTTAAAAAAACTAAAAAACACGCTTTTAAAGCACATCAAACTAAAAAGTGAAAAATAATTATTAATATAAACTGAAAATAATAATGAACGAAAAATACTAGTATTATTGTGAAAAAAGCGTGGGGTGCTCGATATACGAAAAATATTGCACAAAGCACCCCACGCTTTTTTCACAATAATACTAGTATTTTTCGTTCATTATTATTTTCAGTTTATATTAATAATTATTTTTCACTTTTTAGTTTGATGTGCTTTAAAAGCGTGTTTTTTAGTTTTTTTAAACTATATTTATTTTATATTTATTCCAAGTAGACGTGTGCCATCTATGACAGCGTTTATCCGTTTGTCAGTAAATTGCATATTAATAATTTTGTTTCCGTCATAACTACACCCCATTTAATCGTAAAAGTGAAGTAGTCTTACGAAATTTAAGAGGAACATAATATGATGGAATGCTTTATTCAAGGTAATAACAATTGAAAGAAGAAAACCTAATAAAGCTATTTTTAAGAGGTTAAAAAATTCTCATTAACTGTGGGTCCTTCAACAAGCCAAGACCAAAAAATTATAACATGCTGAACAAACTTCTATAACTGTAATGGGAATAGCGGTTGCAAATCCTTCAATTTCAAGTCGTCAGATTGAAGCTGATTCTGGAATTTCAAGACGTCGAGCTTTGGATATTTTGAAAACACACAAATTCAGGCCTTAGCCAATAAGGAAACATCATTACCTGCAACCTACTGATCTTCAGCGCCGATTGGAGTTTTGCATATGATATCGTCAATAAAATCAACAAGATCTGTTCTTCTCTAGAAATGTAGTTTGAACAGATGAAGCCTACATTAGCAGTGCAGGAATTTTCAACAGGCATAACGAGCACTATTGGTCTAATATGAACCCTCACCGTACCGTTGACGTGCGCTCTCAGGGATGCTTTGGTTTTGGTGTTTGGTGTGCTCTACGTGGCAATAGTGTTTTAACATATATTATCATATATATCAAGAAAATCTTAATGGCCAACGGTACTACGAAATCTTAAACCAGAAAATTATTGAGTAATTTATGGACAATCTACCCTTAACTGAGGCAAGAAATCGGTTCTTCTAAAAAGACGGTGTACCACCTCATAATATCAGGACCGTTTCAGAATTATTAAATACTAATTTGGGAAATAACTAGATGGGAAGCAACGGACCTGTGAGGTGGCCAGCACGATCACCTGACACTGGATTTTTTTTTTGGGCCACATTAAAGACAAATTATACAAGAAAATCAGTACCAACATAAATTAAATCAGACAAAACCTTATAGACAGTGTGAATTCAATTTCAAAACTTCATATTTATAATGCAGTTCAGAGTGTTATGAAGAGGTGTAATTTATGTATCGAACATAACGGACATCAGTTTGAACATTTACTTTAATTTTAATTTTTATTTTGTAATTGTAATAAATTATAAAATTATATATAAATATCTGCCTTTTTGGTCTTGGCTTATTGAAGGACCCACAATTAATGAGATTTTCTTTTAACCTCTTAAAAATAGCTTTATTAAGTTGTCTTCTTTCTGAATTGAAATATATTTCGGATGCAATATCACAATTTTTATTACTATGAATAAAGCATTCTAGCATATCATATTTTTCGTAATTTTCGTAAGACATCTTCACTTTTATGATTAAATTATGACGGAAACAAAGTTATTAATATGCAATTTACTGACAAACGGATAAACATTGTCATAGATGACACACGTCTACTTGGAATAAATATAAAAAAAACGAAAAAGCGACCCCACATATTTTATATATATATATATATATATATATATATATATATATATATATATATATATATATATATATATATATATATATATATATATATATATATATATATATATATATATATATATATATATATATATATATATATATATATATATATATATATATATATATATATATATATATATATATATATATATATATATATATATATATATATTAAATATATGAAAGAAATTTGCTTTTTTAATGTTTCAAAAATATTTTATTATAAACTCTACACGTGTTTCGGCTTTTTAGGCCTTTGTCAAGAGTACAGGGAATACTGAACAGTAAAATTTGTGTTCATTGCTTATGTATAACCACATCTGGTACCTACTATAAAACTATTGTAAAGTATGTTTTTAAAAGCTGAATATTACTTTATTTTTTAAAATCTAAATTATTTTATTTAAAATATGATGGCCGGTATAAATTTGTTGTTCATTCGTTACATTTTTCTTATTCTTAACAGCCTTACTTATTTCTAATTGTTCTAATAGATCAAGTCTCTTTCCTTTATTTCCGAATGGAGTAATTTGACATTATTTAAATCTATAAAATGACTGTTTTCTATACAATGTGTTGACATGCCCCTACTATATACATTGTTTACAATAGATTTCCTGTGTTCCTCGAATCGCTTTTTTTACATTTCGTCCAGTTTGTCCAATGTATATAGCATCACAGTCACTACATTTTAACTCATATACTCCTGTTTTTTGTAGCTTTTCAGTTTTGTCTTTATTATTAATTAACATTTTACCTAAATTGTTTTTATTTACTGAAATTGTTCTACATCCCAGTTTATTCAGTTTATTACTAACTCTATTGCTGATCTTAGGCCTATAATTAATACATTTATATCTCTTATTGCATTCCTGAGAAGAAGCAGCATAAAACTCTTTATGTAAATTTTTCTTTTGTTTGTTTTTTATTAGTTTATCAATTAGGTTTTCTTTATAGCCATTGTTTCTCGCAATTTCTTTGATTACGTTAACTTCTTTTTTAAAATTCTCTTCGCTTAATGAAAATGTTAATAGACGGTGTATGTAGCTGTGGAATGGTGCCATTTTTATTTGCAATGATTGTTTAGATTTACTATGAATTATTGTATCTGTGCAAGTAGGTTTACGATAAATGTCAAACTCTAAGCTATTATTGATATTTTTTATATTAATGTCTAAAAAGTTTAAACCCTCGTCATTTTCCATTTCTAATGTGAATTGAATTTTCTGATTAAGTGAATTTAGAAGACCTAAGAATTTATTTAACTTCCTTTCCGTACCTTTCCAAATGCAAAACACATCATCTACGTAACGGGTCCAGAAAAATATATTTTCAACTAAAACGTTTTTTGTATTAAAGAGTACATTTTCAAAATCGGACATAAAAATTTCAGCTAGTAAGAGAGATATGGGTGAACCCATTGGTAATCCGTCTAATAATTTATAAATTTCCTCGTTAAATTTAAAATAATTTTGGTTAATACAATTTTTAATCAATAAATTTAGTTGGGTTTTGATGTCACTGTCAATATTGGAGTTATTTATAAGTTTGTCTATTATTTTAAATAATGTCTGCAACGGGATTGACGTAAAAAAGACTTTTTACGTCGAACGAAACTAATTTTGCGTTACTAGGAACTGTGAGATTTTTTACTTTTTCTGTAAATTGAAAAGAATTTTTAATAGAATTCTTAGATTCAAAGCTTGTGAGGTAAGGCAATAAGATATTTAATTCCTTGCAAAGTTTAAATGATGGGGCGTTTACGTAGGATACGACTGGTCTAATGGGTATATTTTCTTTATGAATTTTAGGAAGTCCATAAAATAATGGCGGTGAAGGATTCATTATTTTGAATTTATATATTTGATCTGGTGGGATAATTGATGCACATTGTTTTATGGTTTCTAACGTGTTTGCTTGATACTTATTAGTTGGGTCATGATTTAATTTTATTATTTCATTTGTGTTTAAAATTCAAAATATTTTTTGTGTTATACTCATTCTCCGTTAAAATAGTTACTGTGTTACCTTTGTCAGCTTTGCAAAGAATTAAATTGTTATCTTGAATTTTCTTTTTTATACTTTTTACACTTGCTATTTCTGTTTTATTATTTTTACATGATTCTATGTTATTGAATAAATTTACAATGCTAAGCTTGTCCTCAATCTGAATATTACTTAAAGAGTTTAAGGCCAATTCTGTATTTACTGCAAGTAATTCTACTTCTTGTTTATTATACACATTAGGCGAATATTTTAAGCCTTTCTCTAATAAATTAATTTCATTACAATTAAATTCAATTTCAGTAAGGTTGACTAATCTAGGATAAAATTTAAAAGTGGAAATACAAGAACTATTTACAGGGATATTAGAACTATTACCATGATTTGTCTTACTTTTTATTAAATTTTGAAGTTTCTTGTAGTGATTTCTGTATTGTGAGTGAACTATATCCTGAATCTCTTCTCTAATTTGACGGTCCAAATGTTGAAAGATGAAAAAGTTTTCTTTAAAAAGTAATTCAACATGTATTAACTTTAAATGGAGTCCTAGGTTGTTTCTTCGAATGTACCAATTTTTGTACATTGTAAACAATGTATATAGTACGGGCATGTCAACACATTGTATAGAAAACAGTCATTTTATAGATTTAAATAATGTCAAATTACTCCATTCGGAAAAGAAAGGAAAGAGACTTGATCTATTAGAACAATTAGAAATAAGTAAGGCTGTTAAGAATAAGAAAAATGTAACGAATGAACAACAAATTTTTACCGGCCACCATATTTTAAATAAAATAATTTAGATTTTAAAAAATAAAGTAATATTCAGCTTTTAAAAACATACTTTACAATAGTTTTATAGTAGGTACCAGATGTGGTTATATATAAGCAATGAACACAAATTTTACTGTTCAGTATTCCCTGTACTCTTGACAAAGGCCTAAAAAGCCGAAACACGTGTAGAGTTTATAATAAAATATTTTTGAAACATTAAAAAGCAAATTTCTTTCATATATTTAAAATATTTAATGATGTTTCACAAGGAGCCAACCGCAGAATCAGTTCAGTGTATATATATATAGTTTGAAAGAAAAAAAATTTTCCTTTTTAACTAAACCAAAGCCAACTATAAGTAATTCCCATTAAAAAAAATAAAACTTTATGCCATCTCGAAATTGCACCTTTTCTAAAATTTTCTCGACGTCATTGCATTATACAGAAAAAAAGTATCTAAACAATGTAAAAGTTGTTTTTTCATAACTTTACAAGCAACCAAGTCTAAAAGTTGAAAAATCGAACTTTTGTTTATAACTCGAAAACAAAAGACGACAGCAAATTTTTATTTTCGCCAGTGTCAGTGTCTTCCATTTTTTTTGCATCTCTTACAGTTACCGAGTTACCTATACAAACAACGAATTTTGCTCACTTTGTACAACAATTATTAAGACAGCAGTAATCAGACAGTATTTCAATGCATTGCAACCTTCCAATGTTGTAATGATAGGAGTCAAGCGACACTATATTTTTAAATAAATTCCGGTTACATTTTTTGATCTTTTATATATTTTTTCGAATTATTAATAGGTTAGTTGGTAGAGAATTAAAAGGTATGACTTGATCGGATTAATTGTAAAAAAAAGCTGAATTTTTATATACCCACACGTAATCAACATCAAATATTTGTCTTACAAAAGTGAGTGCCGCATTCGATGCCATTTTTAAAAAATGGCGACCAAAATTAAAGATGCCCTTATATTTAGCAATTCTGACGTAAAATTTCTTGTTCGCAAATACGTAGAGAGGAAAATTTCCTATAAAAAAAGTGTTTAAGTATTTTTTCCTCAACTCAATGGTTAGCTGTCAAATACGTTAAGAAGCGGATATTTTGTTTTCTTGATTTATCTGTTTTTAAATAGCGATTATCCACGGAATAAATTCTGAGATATTATTTTAGCATCAAAATTCATTAGTTTATTGAATATCTATATAGGTCAAGCTTTTCTTTGACTTAAGATTGTACACCAATTGATTTATGTCAGGAATACCTTTTGACAATTATTATCAAAGAAGATATATTAATTATTTTTTCCACTGCATCTTATCTTCCAAATATCTACTTTCTATTTAGTGGCTATGACACAAAATCAGCATTCTCTGAGGTTGTACCACCAAATACACTAATCCTACACCGTCCAAGAAATGAGACTGAGGGCAAACAAAAGACGGACTTGAATCGATTACTAAACTTGAAGATGCGATTCCAGACAGCTTATTTCGTTTTGCACCATTGTTTGTTTCTTAAAATCGAACCCAGAATACCTACATTGCCTTGTTCCATCTAACAGTTTTAGAGGAAACCCCAAATCGCATCGAATTTGGTGCATCCTGTACACTACTTTGGCCAAAATCACCAAAGAAAATTATTTAGATATTGGTAAAGTTGTCAAGAAGCTTGAAAATAAAACATATGTATAGGTCGGACATATTACATTATACATAGGTGTATTTTACAGGTGTATTTTACAGGCCTCCAAACACTAATATTCATCAGTTTATTAACGATTTTGATAATATTTTTTCATTTTTATGTCCAACTGTTGACGAGGTTATTTGCATGGGGGATTTTAATGTAGATTTCTTTAATATTAATAATCCTTTAAGTAGTTGCTTTGATTCATACAATTTAACTCAGATATTAGATGAACCAACAAGAATTTCCAACCGCTCTAGTACACTTCTCGATCCAATTGGCGTAACGAATAAAAATATTGTTACTTCATATGGTACTATAAGTGCTGATAATATATCAGATCACAGAATTGTGTTTTGTGATTTAACTATAAAAAAAAACAAAAATGGACCTAAATTTGTAGAGTACCGTTGTTTCAACAATTTTAACTTTAATTCTTTTTTTTGGAGGATATGCAAGAACTACCTTGGCATAATATTATTATGGAACATAATATTGACAATAAAATAAATATTTTCAACAATTTTATTTCAATACTTTTTGATAAGCATGCTTCTATAATAAAAGTTAGAGTTACTAAACCCAAGGCACCTTGGCTAACACCTGATTTAAAAAATTTTATGACACAAAGAGATTTAGCCTTGCAAAAATTCAAACGAACACAATTGGATAATGATTGAATTGAATATAAAAGATTGCGTAATTTTACTCTTTCAGTGGTACGAAAAGAAAAGACAAAATACTTAATTAAATTCCCTTTGTGATGAGAAAAATCCTCGTAGGCTTTGGTCAACCTTAAAGGAATTCAATATTCGTTCAAACAATAATTGTTATAATATTCCCCAAGAAATATCAGATCCTAATGAAATTAATAACTTTTTTACATCGTTTCTGCAAAATGTTAATGATAAAAGTGATAGTAAAATTCGTTTCTATAATAATAATTATTAGAACAATGATAATAAGTTTAGTTTTAAGCCAGCGTCAGTGAAGTTGGAGAAGTCAATCTAATTTTAAACAATTTGAAATCTAATGCTTATGGCGTTGATGGAATATCACTAATTATGCTTAAATGCTGTAGCCCCTTTGTTGACAAATATATAACGCATGTAATTAATTGTAGTATTGAAAGAAGTTATTTTCTCAATTTATGGAAGCAATCTATAGGTAAACCACTTGCTAAATGCTTAGATCCTAAAACATTTTTAGATTTAAGGATTATTAGTATACTTCCTAGAGTTTCTAAAATTTTTGAAAAAATTGTACATAATCAGATTTACTTCTACATACTTGCTTGTGATATACTTCCTCATTGTCAGAACGGATTCGGAAAACATTTTAGTACTACCACAGCCTTGTCTGTAACAACTAATGACATTATAAAGGCATATGATAATAAACTAGAAAGTGTGTTGGTTTTATTAGACTTTTCGAAAGCTTTTGACACTATAAGCCATGATGTTATTTGCAGTAAATTAATATATTACGGTTTTGACTTTCAATCTTGTAAGTTAATAAATATTTATTTAACTGGTAGGTCGCAAAGAGTATTTTGTCATGATACATACTCTTCTGCTTTAGATATTCTATCTGGAGTTCCTCAGGGTTCCATATTGGGGCCCTTATTTTTCATAATCTACACCGCAGATATTTTAAAAGCTGTAGAATATTGTACTGTGCAGGCATACGCTGATGATACGCAAGTATATATTCATTTCAATCATGATGATTATCTTCACGCAACTGATCTTGTCAATGCGGACTTACAAAAAATTAAACAAGTTTCTGAAGAACATAACTTTAATCTTAACTCTTCTAAATCGTGTGTTATGATCTTTGGTAATAGAAATAATGTCTAGTTTCTTAAAGATAATATAGATATTAAGATAGATGGTGTTTCTTTACCCATTGTAGATTCTGCAAAAAACCTGGGTTTAGTTATTAATGATGATTTTCGTTTTGGAGGCCATGTAAAAAAAATTTTACAAAAATCCTTTATGTTTTTTAAACTTATTTTCTCTAATCGTCATTTGCTAAATTTTAATTTAAAAAAAAATCTTTGTGAGTCACTTGTATTATCCAACTTCAATTATTGTGACTTTATATACGGATCTTGTTTAGATTAATTTTTAACTTGAGAAAGTATGATCATATTTCTCAAACTATTAATGATTTAAGTTGGTTAAATATGAAAAATCGTAGGTTGCATCATTTGGGTGTTTTCGTAATTAATTTAATAAATGAGCCATAATTCTCTTCCTCTCTCAAAAATATGTTGATCTTCAGATCACAGGTTCACTCGGTTAATTTGCGAAATGTGCAAAGATTGACTATGCCACATCATCATACAGCCCTGTTTAAAAAGAGTTTTATGTTTAATGCAATTAAATTATATAATTCTTTATCTACCAATTTATTGGAGATGAATTCTAAACAATTTAAAAATAGTTTCAAAAAATATCTTCTGAACATCCAAGTTAGTCAATAATTATACTTTAATTTTTGTTGTTGTGTAGTTTCTTAACAAGTGCGAAATATGAGAAAACTTTGTGTTTTTTTTTTAGTTTTAGTTGCTGTAGTTAATAAAATTTATATTAACTATCTTTTTTTTCCATTTGTGTATTTTTGCTATCTTAGAGTAGCTATCTAGCTAGACTTCGCCAAACTTAGCAGAACTTGTACAAAGCATACATTTCTTATTAATTATACTTCCTTAATTGTTAATAAATTCGATTTATTATTATTGTTATTATTATTACATGACACTATAATTTGAATAAAACATCAATAGTCTAACAATTTCATTTATTTTTATAAATATATAACATATTGTAGATTATCGAATAATCGTGATTATAGCTGATTATATATATATATATATATATATATATATATATATATATATATATATATATATATATATATATATATATATATATATATATATATATATATATATATATATATATATATATATATATATATATATATATATATATATATATATATATATATATATATATATATATATATATATATATATATATATAATATATATATAGGGTGTTCCAGTTTTAAACCGACAAACTGTAACCGTTGATAGAAAATATGATTTTGAGAAAAAAAGTTCCTATGAACCAATGCCCGCAAAAGCTTTAACCGAGTTACAGGGTGTTAAAGTTAAATTTTTTTTCAGGTTTACACATTATATCTCGGAGGGAATAGTTACTATCGACTTCCAATATTGAATTGTTTATAACAGTATCTAGCCCAATAAAAATAGTAAATAAAATTAGGGGAAAAAAAATTTTTTCCCCAATATCTCAATAACGAATAAAGATTTTTTATTGAAATTTGATATACAGATATAATTAAGGCAAGCACACCAGTTGAAATAAATTTTGTCCAGAATATTACACTGGGTGATTATTTTTTTCTGATCGATTACCACTCATACCATAACAACTTTTTGTTTGTACGTTATTGGTCAGATTTAATAGAAACATTTTAATCTACGTTCCTTTTAAAACAAAAAAGTATTTTCGGCTCCTTTTCGAAATTCTTATGTTTCTTGATAAAATTGACATTTTCTACAACGATGCATTTCCGCGGCATTAAATTTGAAAGTGGAAATCAAAAATTATGACACAACTTTGAAGTAGATGCAAAATTTCCACTTTCAAATTTAATGCTGCGGAAATGCATCGTTGTGGAAAACGTCAATTTTTTTTTTAATTTTTTTCCCCCTAACTTCAACACGTTGTATCTTGAAATCCATTCGTTTTTCGATATATGTTTATATGACAAAAAGTTATTATTTTTAGCCGTAGTATCCGCTGGCGAAGTTTCCCGATTTAAATTCTGACCACTCTGTATATGTATATGTAAATATAATTATAAATATTTCTAGTTATTAACGATTAAGTGTGAGGTTTTCGTAACGTTTGGGCATAAGTTTGCTAGGTATAATGCTGTATAGTTTATTTCAAACCTATGTGCAAAATAAAAAAAGTCGGCTTCTTTGAGGGCGGTAAAGGAATCAAAGAAGCCGACGTTTTTTTGTTGCAAATAAGTTTGAAATAAACTGTACAGGGTAAGTCACATAAATGTTAACCCCCTGTTACTTTTGTTATTTTTGACCTAAATGGTTCATACAAAAAAATAAACCTGAACAATTTTTAATATAGAGTTGATATCTGTTAATGATTTTTTAAACCTGCGTAAAATATACAGGGTGGAACAAAAAATATGATTTTGTTTAATGGAATACCCTGGATATTTTCACATATTTGAAATTGCAGATCTCTTCTGATTATGAATATATATAATTATAGCATGATTGGTCCAGTAGTTTTTGAGTTATTACCAAACACATTTTAGAGAAATTGATACGAACAATGTCGCATAACATAATTTAATTAGTGAGCTAGGAAACAAGCGAATTACAGAACAAATAGAAAATATTATTTTATAACAAAACAAAACAAATTAAATCTACAAACGGTAACGATTGCATAATAAAAATATCAAACGAACAATATATGAAAATAAAATAATTGTTGCATCACATTGTATTTTCTACATAACTTCCATTATTTTCTATGCATTTGAAACATCTCCTCAAGAAATTAGTTCTAACTTTTTCAAACACCGCCTCATCCACATTAAACAAATGAATAGCCTCTCGTATCAGCTGTTTAAGTTGTTCAGTGTCGCCTGAGAGTTGTTCACTATAAATATTATTTTTAGAGCACCCCAAAGATAACAATCTAGAGGATTTAAATCAGGACTCTTCGCGGGCCAGTGGATTGGACCATTTCTTCCAATCCAAACAGCATATTTTTGATTTAAATGGTTTGTGACGGGTCGAACATTATGCGGAGGAGCTCCGTCTTACTGCCAGCTTGTTCTTAAGCTTAATAAAATTGGCAAATTATCCAAGTATTTCTCAACTTGCTGTTGCAGAAAGATCGAGATAAACTTCACCCGTGAGGTTTGTATTTATAAAAATAGGTCCAATTATTTAATTTCTGTGTATCCCACTCCACACATTAACAGTTTTGCGGCCCTGTTTTTTTAATTTTTTTCAGCATTCGAGGATTTTCTCTAGCCCCAATGATGAGTGTTATGTCTATTGAATATTCCGGCTGTGGAAAAGGAAGACTCATCGGTCCAAAAAATATTGTGCAATAAGGCATTATTTGCATTGTATCTCTCAATTATTTATTGACAAAAAAAATATTCTCTGTCGGTAGTCGCTTTCATTCAAGTCCTGAACAGGGATAATGTCGAATGGTTTAAATTTATTTATTTTTAAGGTCCGCATAACACTTCTCTGACTTAAATTTAATTCTTCAGTTACCGAATAAGTAGACCAATTTGGCTCTTCTATGAAAGGCAATAAAATATTCATCTGCATTTCCTCATCAAGAACAGTCTTTCTTCTTCTTCTAGTTTTATATTTTAATGAATTAGACTCACAAAATTTATTATAAATTTGCTTAAATGTCATTTTGGCAGGTGGTGCCTGACTTGGGTATCTTCGTATAATCTCTGCTTTTGACGCAGTCATGTTTTTATTACAATATAAATATATTTCTAAAATCTTCCGTCTTTCTTCCAGATTGTAATAATGCATAATGCGTGTTTTTCACCACAATATCAATTGGTTTAATAATAAAACAGCCACACTAATTGTAGATAGACTTAATAACTTTGACAGTTATACAAATTCACTAAAGTTTGATTGTTTTCATAGCCTACCATCATTATTAGTGATTTATTATTGGAAATAAAACTGAGTTAGATTTTTTGGTAATAACTCAAAAACTACTGGACCAATCATGCTATAATTATATATATTTATAATCAGAAGAGATCTGCAAATTCAAATATGTAAAAATATACAGTGTGTTCCATTAAAAAAAATTATACTTTTTGTTCCACCCTGTATATTTTACACAGGTTTAAAAAAGCATTAACAGATGTAAACTCTACATTAAAAATCGTTCAGATGTATTTTTTTAATGAACCATTTAGGTCAAAAATAACAAAAGTAACAGGGGGTTAGCGTTTATGTGACTTACCCTGTACCTTATTAATTATTATTACACACGTTAGAAAGCACTTACAAATTTTTAGTTAATCCATCAAATCGCACAGTTAAAATTGTATTATATTTTAGGTTTTTTATATGCCAAAACATGTTTTTATTAATACACAATTAGTCGATATAAATATGCAGGCGAAACCTCAAAAAATTGTCTTGAAGTTTCTGTTAGTAAATATACACAGATTTTAGAAATTAAATTTTTCAGATACTGAGTTTAACAATAAAAAAAACACCACATAAATTAGACAACCCCCAAACCAAAACCGAACTGCTCGGACAGGGGTTACACAGTTGAAGAAAACGCGGACACACACAACCAAACCCTTCGATTTTGCTAGAATCGAAACCGAGATTTGAACCCGGGAGTCGATAGGCAGTAAACCAGTTACGTTTGTCACTTAACGCTCTGGCCCATTGCACTACCGAGCTCGGTAAATAATAAATAATAATAAACATATTTTTGGTACTGTCATAATTCATTTTAATTTTAAAATACTATTGACAATGTATTTGATATATTATTATTTATTTTATATAGTAATTAATAGACCGCATCTCAAGGTGTCATTTCGTGAATATCAGTATCAAATCAACTCGTGTGCGAACACATCAATATTTTCATTTGCAAAAATTATATATAATACAGAATAGACAATATCTTACCTTATACTTTTGACGGGTGATTTTTACAATATCCAAAATTAGATGAGAGCTGAACATTATTAGCAAAAAATGGTGTTGCACCATAATATTTACTAAGAATATTATTACTAATTGTTGTGTTGATTTGTAGTTATATTCTGGCGCCTGTCAAAAATACAATTTGATTCTAAAAACGACCGTTTAACCTCTACAGTCATAACTGGAGTTTAAAACATTCGATTTTCGTGTACATAGATAATTTTTTTTTCACCATTTGCAATAAACTTCTGTGCCATTAAACTCTAGTTCCGGGTTGTTTTGTATCCATCGATTCACGGTATTTTGCGAAGTTACCCGTCGAGATATTTTTTGACAATAACACAATAAAACGCGTAGAACTCTATCGAAATGCAATAATTACAAACTGCTGATTGTCGGGCCGTCGGGGTCTCAGCAAGCCCACACGTCTTCCATTACGATGTATGTGGGGAGTTCTGTCTTACAGGTATGCCTGCTTGTATATTTATTTGAACAGCGACATATAGGCGTTTTCAATGTATAACAGACGTTTTACGATCGTTTAAAACCTACATATTGGTTTAATTAAGGAAAATTTATTTTAATTTTTTTTCTGTAACTTCTACATTTAAAAAATGACAGCTTGTATTTGTGACATTACGATACCCACATTTAATACAGTTTTTGTTTTCTCACTGTTTCAATTAATTAAGCGAGTATATAAATGTATTGTATTTTGCAAGAAATTAGTAACATACAATAAAATAATATGGTTATTAATTAATTCTTAAAAAAAATCGTGTACCATTACTTTTCAAAATGTTTAATCTCATTTTATTAGTTGTACGAGAGTTGTACGTAAGCCCGTAACTGGAATGACTACCTGATCTGCGGTCTCTAATAATTAATACAATATAGACCAATTAACAGGATGGAATCAGTTTAACACACTATCTGTTGAATGATCTAAATTAGAGGACTGTACAGAATCGTGAGATCACATGCGAAAAAGTGTAAAATACTTCTTAAGATAATCTAAAAAATATATAAAATCAACTTAACTCTTGTCATTTATTTCTGTGCATTATAAAACTGTTTTTGACATCCAATTTAAACATCAAATTTAAAGCAAAAATTGTTCCTATCGTTCCACTGTCAATAATGTGAATTATTATTGGCATTGGCAAATGGAAACGTATTGTACTTTATATTTATTACCTATATGGCCATTTTATGCAAATTAATTATTATTAATCCTTAGTGTCGGCATATCAGCAATGTAAACAAATCCTTAATTCAAATTGACAAATATAGTTACAAAATACGTTTTAAAAACGTATATTTTACACAAAGAGGAATGATAGAAATCGGCAGTATATCGATCAGTTAATATAAAACGGAAGGTGGAGACTTTTGCGGAATTAAATGGAAGACAATGATAAAAGTTTAACTATATAATAAGTGAAGATGTGAAAACAAGAGATATAAATGATATAAACATTATGACACAGTAAAAGAAAAAATTATAAGACATATAAATAACTCAATCGGGGCGAACAATTAGAGGCATAATTGGTAGAAGGCAAATTGAGTTATTTTCTTTCACAAGTATTTGGGTTTATTCAGTGAATAATAGGTTTAAAAATTGTAACAATATTACTGTTACAGAATAGAAATATACGTAAAAAAGCATTAAAAATCAGTTAAATAAGGACAAAAGTCATAAAAAAAATTATACATGTAATAAGCTTCCGGCTACTACTGTTTCTTTTAAATTCAACATACAATTTGTTGAAGTATAGACACTAATACGGGATAGATTCTTAGGCATTTGTAAACCTTATATTACTAAAGAGTTTATAAACTTGAACGATATCATCAATAAATCATTTGATTAGGTGAAGGAGTACATATATGCCCTTCGTTGAAATTTAAAATCTATTGTCACTAAAATCAAGGAAGAAATATAAACAAACATACAAGATACTTACCCTAGAAAGTAGGAATAAAATTTTGTACTTCTACAGATACGTAACCGAGAAATTTTCAGTTTAAAAGTTGACGATGAAAATCTGGCCACCAACACTTCAACTGAATTAGTGGTTAGATATATACTTTCAAATACAATAAAAACCCACTATAATGTTGCTCCCAATTACTCATGCCAATGCATAATTTTTTGTGGGTGCTGTATATAAAAAGTTTGCGTTTAATGTGAATATGCAAAAAACCAGTTTTGTTAATTTACAGTAAGACAGAAATATATCTTGTCAGAAAAGAGGATTCGGTAATAAACTGGTCATCATTGTTTGACCTTTCCACTACTATCTTTCAAAACTGCTGCCTTCTACGGAATCGTCTTCGTTGTGTTCGTGTATAGGTGTTACTTTATAAGGTTTTACCTTTGTTTTTTCATTATTCGTACCACGGAACTCTGGATTATACCATTATCTACTGTAGAATAGATAATAATGAGGGTGGACGATGTTACTGTGGAAGAAATATCCTATATTATTTTACATTCCTTGGGTAGGAAACTCCACACAGGTAGCTATAGTTGACTCCGTGGCAATACTGTCTGTCGCCCTGTAAACACAGGTTCTTTCAATTGCAGCCGCAAATGAGCTACTGGATGCCCGTCAGTGACTTCCTTTGTGTCGTCCTAAGTTGTTCGACTTAGCAGCATCGTGCCGATGATGACCATATGTCCGAAACACATATGTTCAAGAATTGCATATTTTGTGCGAGCCTCACCCATGACACCTTCTGCTTCTTAATTAAAAAGTGGGATTTCCGCCTTTACACTAAATTTAAAATGTTCGATGTGAAGTCTATAGGGCTAGCCACATGAAATATGTTGGGTTGATTGCCAATAAAGTAGAGAAGTTTTTAAAATGGTTACCAACATTTACATCTATCTTTTTATTTTTCGCTAGTCTTGTAGAGTTAAGGTATAATTTTTGTTTTGATAAAATTTTAAGATTATTTTTTTTGTTCAAATAATAGTGGAGAGTCGCTAAGCACAAAAAATGAATAATGCCGAATGAGATCACCAGTAAATAAATTTTTATGCCATTTTTTGCATTGTATTGCTAAGACCCAATACTAAAATGTTTACTAGAATTTAACGACCTTTGTTTATTTAACAGTTTATTGAAAAAATCAAGAAATAATTGTAAATGAATGATTAATCCAAAGTAACTGCAATAAGTTTAGTCCTATGGACAAAATTATCATTATTTATGTTTTTGGGGTTGGTAAATATGAATTCAAACTTTGTAATCAGGTATAATTCATATAAAAATGTTGGATTGTTTATACAAACATATTTAATGCTGAATAACATACTTAGTAATCATTGAAATGAAAAATATACTAATTGTATCTTATCTCCGTCTTCCACTTCGTCTTTTTGTAAAATAGGAGAAGCGTTCAAACAACTATCACCACTACACTCCGAACAAGCTAAGCTGCAATGTAATCCATGCTTCCTGCATCCACAAGCAGCTCCGCATCCTGTCGTTTTCAGTAGGTTCTCTGGGGCTGGTGGTTGATTCTTTGTTAACAATCACCTGGCTCTGGTGTCTGTCAGACCTCCCTACAAAAGAGGCTGTCACTATAAGGAGTCAGGTATATCCACAGGCGTGTTCCTATTGTTGACAATCCAATTAGAAACGAAATTCTTCAGCTTAATTTTAAAAATTAAATTACATCATCGATTTGTTCTCTAATACACAGCCACATAAAAAAATATTTTTTTCGGGTCTGGGGACCAGACCATGTTTACCATAAGTTTTTGGGGTCGCTGAATCCGAATCTGGGGTCCGTTTATCCTCATCACGTCAGGGCTTCGCCATAACCTCAAAAACCCAATAATTTAGGCTTTTCAGCACTATTAAACGCATATAACCCTGTGACTCAAACTTTAAACACAAAACCCAAGCTGTTAACCCCGAAAACCCATAACCCCACCACTCGATAACCCTATAACCTGAAGCCCAATAATCATGTAACAGAAATAATTACACTCAACCTCTGATATCACGACTTTTCGCTATTATCGTGTTCATCGCTGTCGGATTCATTTTCTTCAGCAAACTGTACGTCAATTCTCATGCCTCCAGTTACATGATCAAATTTAGTTTTACACTCATTTCGCTCAACTGAAACTGGAGCTATTATCAACAGTATATATTATATATCAATATTATATATCTCTCGATAAATTTCCCGATAATCTTGGAGATTTCAGCGAAGAACAGGACGAACGCTTTCACCAAGACATAAAAGTGATGGAAACTCGCTACCAGGGAAGGTGAGATGAACATATGATGGCAGATATCTGTTGGACTCTGAAGATAGATACACCATAGGAAAGCGTAAAGCATCACATCGATCTTTTGATGAAAAGAGAACCTTATATAGTTCTAAAAAAGATACAGACTGTTGAATATTTAGTTTATTTATTTTATTCGTTGATTAATCGGAAGTTATTTATTTATTTATTTATTCATTGTTTAATTTATTTCTTTTTCAGCTCTTATAAGGGCTATATGATGTACGAAATCCGATCCTGCAATCTCCTCGTGGTGTATATCGAGTAACGCGAATGCCGACGCTCTCACCCTCGTTTTCGGGATAAACGTTGTTTAATGAAAATAATGAGGATGCAGGGTTGTTGGGTTATGGGGTTTAATAGCTTAGGTTTAGGGAATCATCAGCCCTGACAAGTTGCGATATCAGAGGTTGAGTATAATTATTTCTGTTACATGGTTATTGGGCTTTAGGTTATAGGGTTATAGGGTGATGGGTTTATGGGTTTTCGGAGTTAAAAGCTTGGGTTTTGTGTTTAAAATGTGAGTAACGGGGTTAGATGTGTTTAATAGTGCTGAAAGGCCTAAATTATTGGGCTTTTTGAGGTTATGGCAAAGCTCTGATGCGATGGAGTTAAACGGACCACGGATTCGGATTCAGCGACCCCAAAAACATCTAGTCAACACGGTCTGATCCCCAGTCCCAAAAATATATTTTTTGTGTGGCTGTGAATCGATAATCAATCTTTATTAGGTAATAGTAGAGTCCTAGCTTTATTTCGAGAGTACATTCGGTCTCCAGAGGTCAGGTAGGTCAAAGTACAAGTATATCACTCCTAACAGCAGTCAATTAGCGCCGGCGGTTTCCTTTTAATGATATCTCACACTGATGAGAATGTTCCCACGGTCTGTAAAACGGCCCACGCACTACTTCTATATGCAGATATCAAAGGAACGAACAATTCACACGCCTTTGATATCCGCCGACAAAAGTTCTCACGGTCTTCAAAATTTTCCCAGGATCAAGTGCCACCTTACCCAGACACCAGAGCCATTTTCTTCATTATTATCTGTCGATACATCATTTTCAATGAAAAGCTGCAATTAAAAATATGTATATTAATAAAAACAAATACCTTATGCAGCAATATTTAAAGAAAATTGTATATGGAAATAACACTTGATAACTAACACAAAAAATGATCAAGAAATTGCAATATTTTGTATTTATTCTGCGTACGTCACCAAACTAACAGTTCAACTCACAGCAAACTTTAGGCCAATTAACAGCTGCCACTCTCCCCTCCACTATATTTTTTCTTGCTTACCAATCATTTTTGTGTACTTGACACCTCAAATACGTATCGCATCTAAAATAATTTCATTTTAGGAATTGAAACTAACTCTAAATTTAAAAAATTCAGGTCACAAAATTGATAATTATTTATTTAAAATATTAAAAATAGAAAAAAATCAACGAATAAATATTTTAGTTTGTAGTGTCGACAACACATTTCAAAAGTTATAAGAACAATTTGATCACTCGCAAATTCATTCAGGGTCTAAATCTAACGACTCTCCACTATAATATCGGTTCCAATAAAAAATTAATTTCAGGATGATAGGCCCACTATTAGACTAAAAAAATATCAAGAAGCTGGTATTAGTAGTTAAGCCAGAAAGATGAAATTTGTTGGGAAAACCGGAGTTTAGCTAAAAATATACGAAAACCTAAATAACTCCTAAACTAACAAATTTCGCATAACACAAATGGGGGTCAAATTGATGCGTATTGAAGTCCTCTATCACCCTGCGCTGGTTGATCCATCCTCAGGAAAATATCTTGTATACATTTACGTATTATTATTACTGTATACTATTTATTGGAAATCGTCGTTTAAATTCTCCAAAATACTGTTTGATTATTATCCTTTCTTGCTTTAGAACATTGTTAGAGCTCCTTTATATTAAATCGAGGATTATGAAATGGAGTCATGAACTATGGCTCAATTCTATAACCTTCATCACCAAGAAGTACAGTGTTTTAACTTCTTAATATAGCACATCGTACTGCAGAATATTTACAAATTCTACTATTATGGACGGAATCAGGTCAACTAACATCAATACTTGTAAACATACCTCTCGCATCACAAGTTGCTTGTACATTTAATGTTGGTTTGTCTTTCTGATTAATGTATTCATCTCCATGAAGTCCTGGTTTTTCTATTTCTATATGCGTATAATCTATCACACCAATTGCAGTTCGAAAATGGTATCCAGTCGTGCAGAATTCTTTTCCTTCCATTTTAAAAATTTGGGTAGTCAGAAATTCAATCCACCTACCAGCCTGATCATTAATTTTCGAACAATACTATTTACAATTTATGAAACTGTTGCTAATTCAACACCAAGTTCTTCGCCTAAATCCTTCTGGAATCCAGGATCTGTAAGTATCTTAGACATATTTTTATTTTTAGTATAAGAGAGAACGCACCTCCTCCTAATACATTAGTAAGATATTAATCGTCAGCCATTCTACATTTTGTTCTTCAAACCGAAATAAACTTTTAAAATTACTTGGTGATGAACGAGATTTATAATATTTAATTTTTCTTAAATGCACTACTTCGCCCATAGATAAAAGTGAAAATAAACATATTCAACTGTTGAATTAACCATTTGCCAATTATCCTCTTGATGAGGTCTCCATTAATTATGTTCTATCGAAGGGATTTAACTTCGTAACCGCATTCCGGTAGAAGACATAATTTATGGAGTAGAGTAAGTCATTTCGAATATGAACAATAACAGCTGAAATCAAGACAGACATATCACATACACTAAGAACAGCTTGAGCATCAAAGAGAAACATATCCAATAAAGAACCAAACGTACTGAAGATGTTACAGCAAAATGAGAACCTTATATAATCTTACCAGAAGAAAGGGTAACGAGAGAGACGATTTACACGCAAAAATAGAAACACTGTTTGATAATTCCCCATACAAGACAATCACCACGGATCCTATTTATGTGGGTACCTGAAGAAGACGACAGAATTAAAGATTAAAGTCAGCCCAATCGACAAAGAAATACAAAACCAGATTATTCCGAGAGAGAAATCTTCAAGATGTCCCATCCAAAATATAGTCTACCAAAGATTCATAAATAAAAAGCTCCTCTAAGATAGATCGTTAGCTCTACACCAGTTAGCTACATACTCGGTTACACAACAGCAGTATTTTGCTGGAAAAGCACCATCCTACGTAAAGAAAGCAGAGCACCTCATCGA
Source organism: Rhamnusium bicolor (assembly GCA_029963845.1). Taxonomy (NCBI): domain Eukaryota; kingdom Metazoa; phylum Arthropoda; class Insecta; order Coleoptera; family Cerambycidae; genus Rhamnusium; species Rhamnusium bicolor. The sequence goes on along the minus strand of JANEYF010000559.1, from coordinate 1,344,151 downwards.
TTTATTGTCACGAAGCCATCCAACCTGGACATATTCTAGTGAGCTTCGGTGCCGTATTCACAAATGTATCAATGAAGAGTCACTCGAAATTATCAAACAAAAGTATCATCTAGCGAAGCACATCCTCAGTTTAACTGAACATTGTTTAAGCAACACATAATTCACATATAATGGATCGGCGCTACAGGAAAATTAAGTGAGCATCGTTTTGTTCACCTCTACCTCCAATCACTACTAATTGTTTCATGAAGGAATCAGCAATCCAAACTCTGCAATCGGTACCAAAACTCTGGCTAAGGCACGTCGACGACACATTCGTAGTTTGGACTCATGGAAGACAGCATCTAAATAATTTCCTAGACCACCGTCATATCAGTTAGAACAACAAGAAGTCGCAGCAAGCAGTCATCAACGAGAACCTGAAGATGGCAGATATGACTCTGTCGAAACGTAATTTAAGTAAATATGTAAATAAAACGCAAGACCTGTTACCAACGAAGGCTGTTATCATATTTCAAAACAAGTAATTTAATAAAATACTAACTATTCACATAATATCTTTGAATTTTGAGAATTTATTGTGGTTAAAACTTATGTATATATTTCTATAAAAAAAACTTGGAATTTTAAAATAGTTAATCACTAATCAGGCACATATTTCTCCTACACATTAAGAAAAATGAAGCGGTAGTTACAATTTTATCGAATTCGAACTAGATACTTAATTCAATATATCAAATCTGAATATAGTAGACATACATATTATAAAACTTTCGTAAATTAGTTTTAGCAACATTTAACACATACATAATATGACAATAATAAATGAAATTACAAACTCAGAGGCCTGAGATTTTCCCGACTTTTGATGCAATATTTATCGTCGATATGCCCCTGCATATACAAGCTTTTTATAATCACATCTCCGTGGATGTAAACGGTGTCTATCTTATCAACGGAGGCCCTAAATTTAAATTCTCCTTCCAACTGGCCATCCACCCAGACAGAAAAATTGTCGTCGTTTTTCCGAATGGCTACGCTGAAAAGGGCTCCAGGTGAAAATGGAAATCCAGTAGAACGCTCCTCTGAACCCCACTCTCCATCAGTCCATGAATTTCTTACCATTACGTTCTTTCCGTACGATCCACCTGGAATACAAATTGAGAGTTTACATTTTATATAAACCAGTAAAAATATACTACAAACGACATTTCTGAACAAAATAAATACTTCTGGACTGTAGTTTGGTATTTTAAAAAATGTGGCATTTTATTTGCTTCGCATTATTCATTTCTAGAAAAATAAATTAATTATTTGGGTATTATGTAAGCATTCTTTCAAACCTAATATGATAACAATAAACAGTTTCCTAACGTCATTTATCTGAATGTGCTACTATAAAAGTTTTAGGTAAATAAATGACACAGCATTTTAAATACATTTTATCGTACAAATTAATTAAACAACTATTTCCTAAACACCACACCACAGAAATTAGAATATGCAAAACAATATCGCATTAAATAATAGTGTTGATACTGGTAATATTAGAAGCGAAAAATAATTATATTTAAAATTTTTCACTTACCAAGAAGAAAATTTATATTTAACAAATGAATCCCTACAGTTACAATACAAAAACGAAAAACCTCTAGACCATTGTACAACGCTATTTCATTATTATTAGGACTCGTCAGGGGATTCAAAAAACACAAACCTATTATTATACTTGTGAGTTGTGGGTTGTGGGTTGGGACCTTTGATGTTAAGATAACACTGACATAGTTTTCCACAAAACACCATATAGTGCACACGCGTGTTTCGCCAACCAAGTTGGCATTATCTGGAGATGATTAAAACTAACCTTATGTTAACAATGTATTCTATTTATACCTAAACTATTGATGCTCACTAACCAATAGAACGGACTTTATGGGATTGACCATCTGTTACTATTCATACTATTTTTACACTTTATAATTTCCAAGCTTTCAAATCCATCCAGCTCTCTAGTATTTGTTACATTCCTAATTAACCTCAAATTGCTACTATTTAACCATATGTTCCATGAATCTACTTTGAAATGATCGTCTAGTTTGTCCAACATACTTTTGTTTACAGTCCTTACAGCTGAGTATGTAAATCCCCAACTTTTCGTTTGTTTTAGTGTTGTTTTTGTTGTAGTTTATTTCTTGATGAATGAACCACTGTCATACCCATATCTTTAAAAATCATACCAATATGAAACGAATCGAATTTTCATTTCAAAATGAAATAAAAATCCGAAATTTGCATCGATTCTATACGATCCTCCTCAATTCACTCATAATATTGGCAAGAATTAGGTATGACAGTGGTTCATTCATCGGGAAATAAACTACAACAACTTTTAAGCAATCCTAACGACAAAATGCGTTTGAGGACAAGCATAAAATAGATAGTAGTAATTTAAGGTTAATTAGGGATGTAAATGACACCCAGTTGGATGCATTTGAAAAGCTGGGAATTACAAAGTGTAAAAATAATATGAATAGTGACAGAGGGACATATATTGCGCTCTATTGGTTGATAAATCATGGTTCACTGAACCATTGCAATAGTTTAGGTATACATAGGATTGTTAACGTAAGGTTAGTTTTAATCATCTCCAGATGATGCCAACTTGGTTGGCGAAACGCGCATCGAGTGCAGTATATGGTTTTTTGGTGTTTTGTGGAAAATTACGTCAGTGTTACGAACATATTAAAAAATATGTATATAAATTACACAATATGAACATTTGTCATTTTTATTTAGAAAAATATTATTATATTTTAAATTGATAGATTGATTATAACTGGAGATCATTTCCTAAACGATATTGCTTTTTTTAATTTAATTATTATTTTACTTCTATTAAAACTAGTATGAATCTTCTTGCATGTAGTTAGGTGAAGTAGTTGTTTAACAATTTCTGCGATAAAATGTATTTGATATTTTGTGTTTAATTTACAATTCATTGCTCAACATACTGATATAAATACACAAGTCGATGTACCGGGTGATCCAAATAAGCCTCCCACCCCCATTTTCTCGGTTATTTGGATAGATACGAAAAAGTGAAAAATGCTTTTTTGTAGGGTTTTTAAAAAAGGAATCCAGACACATTAACAGAAAAACAACTGAACATCAAATAAGAAAGATGGAAGCCTAAGTTACTTTTTTTAAATGGAAGTACCCAAATATTTTTCCATATTTGAATAGGATGTCTTATTCTGATTTTAAATATATATACTTTTTATATAGCATCTTCAGTAAATATTCCGATAATCGATTTTTTTTCAATATAAAATACGTTACTTAACAGATATCAAGAAATACTATCTAGGTGGCTGTGATAGTAAAACAAAAGTGTTAGTTTGACAGTTTGACTATTATAACTATTAACTTTTTGCCTAATTTACCTATATTTAATTTCTTTTTTTATTATCCTCATGACTCTATGCTCAATTATTAGTTAAATTATTATATTGAAAAAAATAAATACATAAATAAAAAACGCTTATGCTGCCCAGCCAGCTAAAAAAACCACCAATATAGAAAAAAACTAAAGAACACTATTGAAGTGGTAGATAATCTATTAAAAATAATATTATCCATTAAAATAAGAGTAGTAAATGAAAATATTAAAATTCTTTAACGGCTACAGAAATGTAGTAAATTAACAATAATTTATTGCTAGTTAATTAATAATAAAATATCACAAAAAATTCTCTATGTGCCCTCCATTGTGTTCTATACACAGAACGTATCGTTTTCTAAAGTTTCCCATTACATTTGCCATAACAGCGTTGTTATTATTCAAATTTCGTATTTCTCTTCTAATTTTTTCCTTTATTTCTTCCAAGTTGTTGCTTCTTTCTTTATAAACAACATTTTTTTATTGGCCCCAAAGAAACGTATCTAATGCAGTTAGGTCCGGACTACGAGGTGGCTAAGCAATAGTTCCTCGTTTTCCTATCCATTCTTGATATGTTGTGTTTAAGTAATTTGTATCATCATTAATATTATGTGGGGGTGCCCCGTCCTGCTGCCAAATAACATCGAATTGCAATTGCATTTCTTCTAATAAATTATTTACATCATTTCTTAACATATCTAAAAACAATGGTCCTCTAAGGGAGCCTTCGTGAAAAATAGGCCCTATAATTTTTTTATTTATTATTCCACATCAAACATTTATGGATTTCCTTCCTTAGAATTGAATCTCTTCAGAAATATGAGGATTTTCGGAAGACCAAAAATGTGAATTTCTTCTGTTGAAGATACCAGATGTGTTGCATGATGCCTCATCGATCCAACATATTTTATTAAATATATTATTATCAATGTCATACCTGTTGATCATATTTCTACAAAATTGTTGCCGCTTTTCATTATCTTGAGGGAATAATTTTTGAACAGGCAATATACTAAAATCCTTAAGTTTATGTTTTTTTAAAGTTCTCCGTATGGTTCCATAAGAAAAATTCAAATACCTCATTGCGTCTCTTATTGAATTTCTTGGATTCTCTGAAAAATAGAGTAAAATACTGAATTCTCTATCTTCGTTGACTATTCCTCGTTTCTTTTTATTTTGAATTGCTCCTGTATGTTTTAATAAATTATCTGCCAACTTAATAGTTTTCCTGTCAGGCAATTTCCTATTCGGATATATTTGTCCATAATGTCCATATTCTCGCTGGGCAGCACAAGCATTTTTATTATTTTTAAAATATAAGTTTACCATATCGTATTTTTCTCCTAAAGTATAATGATTATTCATATTGGTTATTTTTGGCCAACAAAGCAACGTTCAAAAATAACAGTTGTTGGCAAACTGTTGAATTATTAAATGAGCAAAACTGTCAAAATATTTATTGTTGTTTTGTTATCACGGCCACCTAGAAAATATTTCTTGATATCTGTTAAGCAACGTATTTTCTTTCGGGAAATAATCGATTATCGGAATATTTACTAAAGATACTATATAAAAAGTATATATATTTGAAATCAGAATAAGACGTCCTATTCAAATATGGAAAAATATTTGGGTACTTCCATTTAAAAAAAGTAACTTAGGCCTCCATCTTTTTTTATTTGCTGTTCAGTTGTTTTTCTGTTAATGTGTCTGGATTCCTTTTTAAAAACCCTACAAAAAAGCATTTTTCATTTTTTTCGTATCTTTCCAAATAACCGAGAAAATGGGGGTGGGAAGCTTATTTGGATCACCCAGTACCTTAAACGGAAATTACTAACGTTAGAAATATTTGCCAGTTATCGAAGGTTGTATATTATATTACAAAAAAAAAGTGACATTAAAGAACGCTTTTTAGGATTTTTGGACGTTTCTACGCAAAGAACAGCAAATGCTCTTTATAACATTGTGCAATCTATAGTTGGTGAACTTAATCGTGGTTCAAAATTAGTCGCGTAAAATTACAACGGAGCGGTAGTAATGGCAGGTGATAGACAACTACAGGATAAAGTAAGACAAACTTATCAAAATGCAGTATTTGTACACTGTATGGCGCATCGATTAAATTTAGGGTTACAACAATCTGTTAGCAGGATCAAGAAATGCAAGGTGTTTTTTTTTCTACTTTAAGCGGCATCGCATCATTTCTTTTTTCAAAATCGTCAAACCGGACGAGTGTTTTAGATTCTGAAGTTCATAAAAGAATGCCCAAAGTAGCTCTAACTCGATGGAATTATAATGGTAGATTGGTGCAAACTGTGTTTGAATATTGCAAGCTATTTATTAATTTTTTTGAAAAAAATATTAGATCACCAAGAGGAACGGATGGACGGACGGACGGACGAACGGCCGGACGGACGGACGGGCGGATTGACGGACAAACATACAGACAAACAGACAGGCAGACAATTTTTTCTGTCTGAAATTTTGTATATCGTTATAATTCATCGAGATTCGTCCAGAAATGCAATACAAATTTTCAAAATTTTTTTCACGAATACATACCTTCCTCACTTTGAGGGGCGAGGAAGTAATTATTCACAATATTTTGATTTAACTCTCCCACTACAAGTGTATCAACCGAACGTAGTTTTTCCGCGTTGAAAATAATTAGAAATTCTACCGGTACCGGTCAAGAATGATTGACAAATCTAGCACTGTTATCCATAGAAGAGAAACTAATTCAAGAAATGTCACTGGAGCAATAGTTTTATGATATCATTATCGAATTTGCAAAATGAAGCCGGAATATCTCGGTAAATTTTAAATAAGTTAGGTATTTATTTTGTAACACCTTCCCCGTTTATAAAAGTCACGACACGCCACTGATGTATTCCAATTTTGTTCTTTCTTTATTTAACATCAGCATCCTAAATAATCTTGGATTTTCCAATAACCATAGAGAACGAACTGGCTTCTTCAGCAGCATGTTTACCACTATTCGCAAACATTTCGAGATGACAACTGTTCGGTTCCCACTTGGTATAAACATGTCATCGCTGTAACGCTCATCGCCCATCGCTCACCGCCTAAAGTTCACTGCTCAACGCTCTCCAATATAAACGTGACCAAAATGAGGTAGTTACTTATGTATAAGCCTGGCCAAGCGATGGTAGATTCAGGGTCGGGCGCAATACCAATGCCATCGCGCGCTTGTTTACAATGACGATGACACGACACACTTCAATTGTTATCTGTCGGTCGATGCATAGAGTACTAATGAATAATAAATAATGTTGAGCGTAAAGAGTAGAAAACGACCGTACGTTGATAATGTGACTAAATTTATCGGTGAATTTCCGGATTTATTCTATGATGTATGTAAAATAATTTGTAAAGTTTGTGATCAAGATTTAATGTGCTGGAATAAATACGGCTACAAAATTCATGTCAATAGTAACCGGCATAAAAATAAAAAAAATGGCGTGTCTTCTTTGGAACCTCAGTTTATGTTTGATTTACTGTTAATGCTGATTGCCTGGGATGGTCCCCTGCGCATATTGGATAAACCAGCATTTCGGGAGTTCTGGAATAAATACAATCCCCAGGTGAATTTACCAAGTCGTTCATCGTTACGTAGATATGTACCAAATGTTCGTAAAGACATTGTAAGTAAGATTAAATGTGCATTAAAAAATACACGGCTGTGGTTGTGTTGACGAGACGACAGATTGTAAAAAAAAATTTATTTTAAATGTTATAGTACGTGTACTCGACCCTGTTAAATCAACATTTCCACTTTTACTAGCTAGCAAAAGACTAACTGCGTGTACTGGCGAAACAATTACGCGGGTGGTGTTGGAGACTTTCGAAAAATTTGAACTGTCAACAAGTCAAGTGTTGATGTTTGTGATCGACGGTTCTGCAACAATGCGTTTGGTTGGCCGTTTTCTTCAAAAAGACGATTGTAGGTTTTTACATGTTACGTGTAAAGTGCATGCGTTCCATCTTGTAGCAGAAACGATTCGAAAATGTTTTCCAGAGGTAAATGCATTAATAGCAAATACAAAAAAAGTATTTCTCAAATCTCCTAAACAGCTTCGAGCATTTCAAACACTATGTCCTGGTATTCCGGAACCACCAGAGCCGATTCTTACATGCTGAGGAACGTGGTTGAAGACAGCTTTTTATTATACTGAATATTTTCAACAATTGAAAGCTGTGATACTACAGTTCAACCCTAACGAGGCTGCAGCTATTAAGGAAAGCCAGACAAGCTTTCAAGATGTACAGCAGCGTTAAGTGAGTTCACAGAGTGTTTTACTTATGCCTGTATTACTTCCGTAGATGTCGAACGGTCTTTTTCAAAATACAAACATATTTTTTCACCACAGCGAACATCGCTTACTGAGACAACTGTAGAAACATATCTAATGCTACACAGTTATTATAGAAGTGCTCCAGTTTGTAATAACGACAACCAAGCTACTTCATAAATCTGCTTAAGAAGGTGAGTTTTGTACATATTTTCATAAAGTGTACCAGTATTAATAAAATTTATTTCCATTTATTTTATTTATTTATTTATTTATTATTAGTTATCACTTAGATATACAATGTACATGTGTGAACGTCATTTAACAGTTTAATAATAATGTGCAGCACTAAGCTTACAAAATATAAGGAAATACATAAGAAAGAATTTAAAGCGAACGAAATAGTACAAAAACATACATCACAATATATAAAATATTTTTGTTTTTATTATTGTACTTATTCAAGTATTTGATATGATGCATACCCAGTACGTCTCTGTAGGATTAATGACCTTGGCCAGGCTTACTTATGTAATACCCAAATAATTAATTTATTTTATTTTAGACAAGCATTTTACTAAATTATTAAACAAATTAAATTGTATACTCCTACTACTATAAAAATCATTTTAAATGAAGGAAATGCCTCCCTGTTATTCATTTAAAAAACGATATTTTAAAAATGACCTTTTCACAAATTTTAGGGGTACCTCCATAAATTTACTTAATGGCCACTAATGGACTTGGATCAGACATTAAAGCATGCTATGTGTGAATTTAATAAAAATCTGCCAGTAAATTAAAAAGTTATCTGTTGAAAAAAATGGTAATATTGTCATTAAAAAAAACAATTTAAATGACACCGCATTTCACTTTTTTATAACCTTAATAACAGGAAAGTACGGCTTAGCAGTTTCGTTTAAAATATTATGATCATATATTCTCGTTTTACTTAGAAATAAAAATTATGGTAGTAGTTATTTTTAATCAAAACAAGATAGATTTATTGGAGTCAAAATAAAACAAAGACGGTTTAGTGCCATATCCCCAAAAAACAATTATGCAGCTACGGATACGTGTTTCGGAGTTACTGTCCCTCATCAGCGTAGCGTAGCTGAGAAATTGTATCTAGCATGGGATAGATCAGGAACAAGAACTAAAATAAGGCTGGAAAGTACAGTACACAGTACTAAATTAGTGCCTTCATGTTCCCATGTGCCAAAAATGGGACCTTAATGAGCACAGTCTACACACAGAACTCCCATCCTAGATCCAATTCCTTAGCTACGCTACGCTGATGGGGGGCAATAACTCCGAAACACGTGTCCGTAGCTGCATAATTGTTTTATTTTTTTTTTGGGATATGGCACTAAACCTTCTTTGTGTTATTTTTGATATTATTATTTAGTTGGCTATTGGAAAAAATAAGAAATCCTCATCCTCTACGTACTTACACGTTTCAAAAAGTTTACTAGTTTTCTTCAAAACTATAAGCAATTATAATAAAGAATTATTATCAGTACTTGACTAATTGCAGTTGTCCAAATACCATCTTTATTTATACATAACAAAATATACAATTTGTAAGTATGTATAAAATAAATATAAATACAAATAATAATTAGTTAATTGCTGAGAATTAAAATTTATTGAAACATTTTTCCGCTGGTCACTTGGCAGACAAAGTTATTGTAACAAGGTGTTTTTCTGCCCTATTATTTAATTTAAAAAGTCACAAATTATTTAATGGAATAAAACAAATTCTATAAACGAATACATATATTCAAAATTACCATGATTTTTGACTCTCTTCTCCGAGCGGGGAGGCGAGCAATTGACCAGACAAATTTCGTAAACTTAAAACCAGAGACATAAAAAACATAGTCGGCAATCGCCAAATTAACTAAGGAAAATTGTCTAATTGATATATAATATTTTGTTAGGCGCCATCCTCTTTTTAAAGTGTTTTTATCAAAGTTCCGACGAATTAAACCCACTGGTAATGCTAAAAAAGAAGGAAAAAACATGTACTTAATTCAAACAGTTTCTGATCAAATTAATCGGTAATTTAAAAAGTCAAAGATGCAGCACACATAAAGTTCAGGAAACGGACAGATGGGCAAATCAATGAAAGTCAAACTATTGGTATTATGCCAGCGAGTACTTCTAGCTAACACAGGCAGGCTTATTCTCGTTGTTAGGTACCTAGTTTTTATAGTTTATGAAAGATAACCTTACCGGTTGTTGTGCACAGTTCAACATATTTTCATTTCTTACTCTGCAGAATAGAATCATTCTCATGCTCACAAAACCGCTATCACACCCGGACATCACCCTAATATATGGTGCGTGGTAACCGGTGTGGTGTGTGGTAACCGGTGTGGTGTGTGGTAATCGGTGTTCATGACACTAGTACGTAGATTGCATAATTATGTAATGTCACACTAAAAGAATCTATTTAACCTTGCCTTGATTAAAGAGTTAAAGTTGTTTCAACCACTGATGTTATGAAGGCTGAATATGTTATCTCTAACTATTTGGTCACGTTGATTTTTACATGGATTTTCCTTTTCTCCATCAAGAAATTAACGTTTCGATGGGCTCTATCTAAAGCTCCCGAAATAACTTGAGTTCTTCAGATTCACTAAAAATACAGACAACTATTGTGAAGACCAACATTAGGAGGTAATGAATATTTTTACTACAAAAATAAGTGAAATTATTTATTTTCCAAAGGTAATAATTGAATAAATTATTATGGACTGAGATAACAAATGCAACAGAAGCGAGAGAAAATTGTTTCAAATTACTTTTTTGGTGTGTTTGACATCGGCTTCTCGATAAAAGCTACGTCACGATGCAGATCAATTCGAAAATTTCAAACTAAAAATAGATAAGTTTCCTTACGCATTCTTTTTCTTTGTAAAAATACAAATTTAAACATCCCTTCCACCTCTTCCGATAAACTTGAAACCAGCGGTAAATTTCGACCTTGGAACACTCTATATAATGACAAAGGCACATAATGGACAAAGTCAATTTAAAGTTGAAAACACGTTTATCAAAACAAGGTTTTCTCCTTTCTAATCTGTGGTTTAACATTAAACTTGTGTGGCACATTGTGCGTAAAGAGTGAATAGATGAAATTATATGGTAAGTTTGATTCCCATTGATGTCATGTCAAGACGGTCGTGTTACCCTGGTCCATTCGTTCAAATTTTGGTCAATTATAAGTTAAAACAAGACTATTTTGTAAACTTCACACACAGCTTATAATCATAAAATAATAACAACAAACTATGTAACTAAATTATAACTTTATTAATTAATCCAATAAAGTTTGTTATTTCATTTTAATTAAATTCGGTTGGATTTAATAACAGGGACAGAATAAGTTAATTCATGAACGTGGCTACCTTGTATGAATTCATGCCGTCATAATACATTCATTATAAATCTATAATAATAATATACACTATGCGGGATTCCCAAGGGAAGCTCGTTATTACATGGAATATATTATCTATACAATAATGCAGATTAGGTTGATATTGGACTAAATGACAATATAGTTTCCTTATTACCCTATAAGCGCATAAAATTAAAATTAATTGGATATATTTTAAGTAATTGAGTATTATAAATTAGCCAGCACAGAAACGAATAGGGAATAGTATATACAGCAACTAAAGACCTATTTTCTTTTATTACGATTGATAATAGTCATAATAATAACAATGAAGCAACTAACATAGAAACACCGATAAAAATACTAATAAGCCAATCAGATGGTTAATGGATAAAAAAACATAAATGTTGTTTACGGTCAGTATTTTTGTAGAATTTGTAATTAACAACGTTTTAAATCGAAAATAAACATACTTTTATTACTTTCGTATCTAAATAATAAGAATATTCCTAAACAATTGTGGACTAACTTAAGGTCATTGGCACAAAGCAATAATATTCAGCAAACCTTACTGAACTTTTTTTATAATCCTAATATTATTGGCCGTGTATTCCAGGACGAACTACCCTAGTTGGTGCTCTGTCACAATTACACCAAGGTGGTTTTCTTTTATGAGGCCGATGATGGGTTATGAATTCTTATAAGTGTCTTTTTTACTCAACTAGGAAGCCCCACGTAGAGAAAAGCTATGTCACAAATTGGACAAGGCTCTGTTCGTGTTTTTTGGAAGGCCTGTTTTTTGATTTCTCCCTATCTGGGTTATTATTTTTTCTATCAAGTTGGGCTCCACGTGACTTGCTGCCACGAAATAATTTTTGTTTTATTGCCTTGGTATTTGATCGTAGGAATGGAATTTTCTCAACGTCGATTTTAATTATACAAAGAGGTAAGGTAGCCTGTTCTTAACCTCGTAGAATTTATATGTGTCTTTGGCTAAGCTGGCAGAGCTGAGTAAGACTTCAGCAACTCCTCTTCAGCGGTCCTGGCTTGAGAGACTTGTTTCTACCTCAGACTTTGTAGCTGAAGGATTTAATCAAGAAGCTTATGCATTTTATTTATTTATTAGGGTTTAAAAAATTCGCACAGGAGGTCCCTGGCAATTTGGTTTTTTTTTCTAGCCTGAAAATGATTTAAGAAATACTGAAAATATTTTTTCAGTCAACTTTTATGCAAAAATAAAATTATGCAAAAATGTATTTTTACTTCCCTGCAAATGCTTTTAGAACTATGAAATTTATTTTTTTCAAAGTCGCTGAAAAAAATTATTTGAACAAAAGGTTCCTTACAAAATTGAATTTTACTAGTGAGGCCAGGTGATTTGTGAGTGTAAAAAATATTTGACTGTCGTTAAGACCAAAAAATATAACTGGTCCTTTAGATGACCGTAAAACTCACAATCACAACTTTCAAAAAATGTCTTGAAAAATTGTTGAAAGTCAGCAGACTGGACGGCAAGTTGACCTACAACTCGGATACTACTAGCCTGCCTAAAAGGCCGCGCAAGCCTTCAGAACTTTTAACATTTTGCAAAACCAAAAAAAAAAAAAAAAAAATTTTTCCAAATCGGATTCAGAAAAAAAATTGTTTAAGCAGTGTATCTTAATATTATTTAATTTAAATTAAAATAAATTTGAAAATTTATTTTCAAACGACTAAGTCGAAAGTTATCGAAAATTTAAATATTAATTCTTGTCCTGGTGGACTAACAAAATGATTTAGATGAAAATTATTTTTTGTAAAAATTTTGGCTGTCGATCCTTAAAACTGGAAAAATTTCAATAAATTCTGAAACTTTTATGGCAGCCTAGTAAACACCTGGGAAACTTAGAACTAACCAAATTTTGTTGAATAAATGAATTTTCAATCAAGTGAAGCTTTAATTTTGAAATAAGTTAAATTTTCTAATATAAAACTGAAGTTCGAGATTCTATCTAGCTTCGCCTAAAAAATTGTTTTGAAAAAATTATTCTGTCTCTAAGTATGTAAGTCAATTTCTTATCTTGTCCTCGGAGATCTCAGACGACGATGTTCTTTTGCATAAACCTTTAATTTTTTATTTTTAGACAACCTACGTCCGTAGGAGCCTGCTTGTGGTTTTTTATGTTTAATAAATACAAAAACAATGTAGATTTTTACAGTAAAATCTGATGACGGAAGACTCCTCAAGCCAAAATCCACGGTTGATAAAGGCTGTCGAAGAAGTACTTCTGGTTCTCTGGGGTGAATATTTTAAAATTACTTTGTAGGTGGTGGACGCCGTTTTTGTGTCTTGTATACTAAAAAATAACCCAGCCTTGTGCGTGGAGAAATTTCTTAGTTCTTATTTTACGATTTCTGGGGTCCGTATAGATCTATTACCTGTGAAACGGTCAACGAGGGACTGTCCTAAAGGCTCTAGTAGATCAGTTGGTGTTTAATAATGGGGCTCACACCCGGTTTTAAGTTAAATCTTTGTCATTCGCAGAGGGACATCAAGTCTATATGAATGCAAAAAGTGAAAAATTATACTTAAAAAATTAATTTAGTACCACGATGCTTGCTCTTTGGTGTCGAGTGGTAGAATTTACTTTGAAAAATAAATATAATACTTACAAAATGAATTTAGTACCATGACGTTCTCTCGGAGAAGCCGTGTGGTAAAATTGTCTTAACTTGTCTGAAACTTTGTATTTATCGAGGTTGTGTCGTCATCTATTGCGATGTTAACATGATGTCATGTTTTTGAGAGTGCGCAGTAAAAATAAAATCTACCCCGCTCGAAAGCTCCAATTTGCCAAAAGCTCCCGATAAGGCTGGCTGTCTGGCTTGTCCGCTACACGGTGCATCAAACTCCAATTTTGCAAGTTTAAGTCTCGTATAAATAAATCTAGAGGTTAATGAGATGCTGTGAAAACAATGATTGTTGTCTGAAAGTAATATTATTATTTTGTCTGAAACTATTTTACTTTGATATTAATTGTTATTTATTTAATGGACTTTGTAAAAATTAATTTTTAGGTGTGTGCGACTAGCATCTTTTAAAATTTGTATGAAATGCAGAAATTTAGCTTTTACTATTTTATGATGGCTTTGGCCCTGGTAATTATTTGCTTCTGTCGACCACTGAAATTAAAACTTTGTGGGGCCTCTCAGATTGCAGTAAAATCATTCAGACCAGTTTGTAATTATTGCTTGTGAATGTCTTTATAAAATATGGCCATTTTGATGTTTGTAAATGCACTGCAGCGATCGCCGTCGCGCTTATGCTGCGGGACGGATTTTCATAAAAATTAATTTTACGATTTCGGCTTTTAAAAATCGGAGAATTGAGATAAAAAATTGCGGTTTGAGGTTTTGAATATGGTTTTTTATTCTTTGTCTAATTTGTTAAAAAAAAGTGGTATGACATGTGATATTTTGGACCCGTGTAATTTCGATCTCGGCCATTTTTTTGAATGTTTCTAATGGCTGAAGGCCCTTTATGTGATCTGGGTGATTTTTTTGATAACATTATTTTTTTTGAGATAATTAAATTTTTTGTAGAATTTTGGTTCTATAACAACCCCTTAACCGATTCCGAATAACAGAAGAGGAAAGACCCTTCACAACCGAGCCATGGCAGATGAGGGTCAGAGACAAGTGAAGGGGGCCTCATCGGATGGTCTCACTTACAATGATGAACATGGCAATGGTCACAGATGCGTTAAGGAGGGAACTAAGTGATAACTTGATGATCTGCTACGAGAGTAGCGAACCTGCGCACAGGTGATGATACATGATGCGATTACATACACTTTGGTTGAAAATGCATCTAGGCATTACCACCTAAAAACATGGCCTCAGTGCTGAGCCGAACGCACCTTCTGACGTCAACCGCGCTGGTCCCTGAATTATAGAATGTTCCATGCAGTTGCACGTTTCTAATATACAGTATTAGAAAAAGTTTAATTAGAGTGCTTTCTTTGTGTGTGTGTGCATAAAGGATAAAAATAGCAAAGTCATGTATGCTACAGAAAAAGACTGTGTATCACTGTTGCCTTTTTCTGCGTTATTGTGTTTACGAAGTAACGAGGGCATTTCTCCGTCTCATCGTATCCCTTCCACACCTCCAGTCCTCAGTCACCACATCCCTTCCACATGTGATCCCTTCCCTTTCTACATTAATTTTATTGTAGACAGAACAAACAACAATGTTGCCAGATGCCTGGTAATTACCAAAATCTACAATTTGGAATTTTAACTAGTAGTTGTTAATGGAGCCTCTAATAATGGCATAATCTACGATAATTTTTTGGGACAGTCACTTTTTTAGAAAATTATTTACACCTTGAGAAATAACTAAAATCGTTTCATGTAAAGTGCATAATATGCAATGAATACGTTTTACTAACTGCGATGATATGAACATTTGGCGACACCTACTTAGTAGTAGGGCGGCATACGAGATTTTGTTCATGCAGCTACGCTCATTTATTTTATAATTATAAAATAAATGCTACACTACACGAAAAATGAGATGCTTTCTGCAATGAATGCAGACCGTACGCAGTGCTACATGTGGACGTATTTTTTTTCAAAAGTTGACGTAATTTAATCAAAACCAAAAAAGATCAAACCTATAACCAAAAATCAATTAATGACGAATAATACAAATTGTATTTTATTAAGTTCAAAATGCGTGAGAGAATCATAAAATTCCATAATATTATACAAAAATATAAATGAAAATCAAGATGATAATGTAATTTCTGAAATCGACCTTGACAGCCAATTGTTATTATTTGAAAAGTTTCTATTCAATATACTTACTTCTAACGGTTTTACTTTTGTTTATTTTTTTTATAATAAAGTTTTTGAATATTGGCGTATTATTTGAAGTATCTGGTAATTTTTCCTAAAATCTGGCAATCTCATTGTTAATGTCTGATAATCACAATCTGGCAACACTGCAATAAACAATTTTGTGATCACGTGGTGAACTGCCCTCACGTTGCTGTTGTCTTATTTCTTTTATTATTGTGTCAGCCGGTTGCGTGGTAAGTTAAACTGGCATTTCTCCTTAACTTAAAAATGTGTTTATACAATTGATAAAAAAGTGCAAATGATCAAGTGGTATTACGGTGGTAATACTACTGAAGGAGTTATGGGGCGATTCAATTTTACAATTGAAAACCGGCCTGTCCCGACGGTTCAAACTGTATTAAACATCATTCATAAGTTTGAGTCTGTGGGATGTGCGACAAATTACAGAAAATGTAGACATTTAAATGACAAAGACGAGCCTACAGTTTACTTAAGGGAAGATCGGGCAATGCGGGGAACTAATGTCTGTAATTTCGCCGAGGTAAATGCACCTTGTTCGAGTAAACAAATCCCACAAAAAGTTGGTGTACAAGAGCGAACAGTGCGGAATATTCTGAAAAGAAATAAGTACCACTGCTACAAAATTATAACTATCCAAGAATTTTTCCTGAAAACCGTACGAAAGGAATGGATTTTTTGTGAAACCATGATGGAAAAGGCTAATGAAAACGAAAATTTCATCAACAATATTTTATTCACTGATGAAACATCTTTTTCCATACATGGCAGGCATAATCCTTCTGTAGTTCGATATTGGTCCAGCGAAAATAAACATTTGAGTGAGCCACTACGTACTCAATATCAACAAATAGTAAATGTTTGGGCCGGCATTTTAGGTGATCATGTCATTGGTCCTATTTTCGTTGACGGTAGTTTAAATGCCAACAAATATTTTGTAGAATCACATTATTCCGGCTGTTCAAGCTCTTGACGTCAACTTCGGGTAGATTTAGTACCAGCAAGACGGCTGTCCTGCTCATAATGCAAGAAGGGTGCAAGAGTTTTTAGACAACACTTTTCCAGATCGACTTATAAGTAAAAGAGGCAAAATAAAATGGTCACCAAGATCCCCCGACTTGGCGCCTGACGAATTTCTTTTGTGGGGATATGCAACCTCGCAAATATATAAACATGAACACGAGCGAGCGCGTGACTTGCAAGAGTTACGTGCTAAAATTGTTGTCACCCTACAGAGTGTTACTCCTGACATGCTTTTAAATGTCAGGAACGAATTTTATCACCGATTAGGTGAGCCCCTTATAAAGTAACATTTAGAGAAAAAATTGTTTTGTTTCATTTTTAATACGTTTTTTTAAATCTATTTCATTTTAGAATTTTTTATTTTATTTTCGTTACAATATTTGTTAATTTACTTTTTTTTAATAGTAGAATGCCAGTTTACTTTCACAACAATTGGCCAAAAATTACTCAAAGAAATGCCACTGAGTTTTTTTATGCATTTTAAAAACAATTATGCATGAAATAACTAGAAATTTTCGAAATCAACAGAGATACGTAATTATTTACAGAAGTAACAACTATACCCTACAACATTTTGAAATGTATTAACCAAAACACCACCAACAGTGTCATCGGCTACCTACTATGATCTGATGAAGGGCGGGCCATCGCAGCACATGACCTAAAGATGAATAATTTATTGGCTACTAGTTTGCCCCGCTACTAATTACGCATACCAATGGTCGTGCTCCAAACTTCGTGGTTTTTGAGGGGTTTAGGTGAATTTACCCCGAGTGGCCAATTCATTACCTCTGTCTTTATTTTTCTTATAGTTTTAGATAAAGAGAATATTTGCAAATCGCTAGAATTATACTAAACACCTAACATATGTACAATAAACTGTGTGTGGAAAGAAAGGATATTTTTACTTCACAAACACAACATACAATGAGGCAACATTGACACAACATAAAATGAGGCAACATCGATCCACAATTCTCTTTCTGTCCCATGCATAACTTTGCTATTTCTATCCTTTATGCACACACAAAGCAAGCACTATAATTAAACTGTTTCCAATACTGTATAAGTTCAATTATGTACGAGTGTTCTATATAGATTAGGTGCATCCTAGCTTAATATTTATTTTTTCCCGAGAGTTTTCACGCTATAATTGGTGTTTTTAACTAAAATCGTCAGTGTAGACTTTCGTAAACATGCAAAGGAAATTATGTGAATGGGCCAAAAGTGCGTGTGTTTTCTTTTCCGAAGGATGAAAGCTTGTGTAAAAAATGGATTTCATCTATTCCAAGAAAAATATGTACATCTACAAAGTGCAGTAAAGTGTGCGAGCTTCATTTCGTAACAAAGCAATTCATTACATAAATCTCTGAACAAGATTTCCGAACAGGTCAGGTTGTAACTGTAAAATTAATGTACCATCGTTTGCAGTCAGATACCTATTAAATTTCCTGATTATCCCGAATATTTTTCAAATCCTTTATCTATTCGTCAAAGTAAAGATGCTAAACTTCGGACAATAAAGCAAGCTGATTTGTTCAAGCCTTTCAGGAAAGTGAAAAAGAATATTTATGTCTCCAAAATTCTATCAACTATAAAAATTACGAATACACTGTAAGGATTTACAATTCAATATTTTGGTACGTAAATATAAATAAAAATAAGTGCATATAGGTAACAGATTTTCTTTAAATTGCATAAACCATTATTTGGTGATTCATAAATGATAATTAATTATAACGATATAATAAAACACATTTTACTTTGGTAACAGTTTCACATTTTTCAAACGATATTTTAGAGTTAGGTCACAATTTTTCAAATTTAATCAATCGTAAAATACTACATACAAGAAAATTTAAAATTAAATTTATTAGAATCCATAGAAATGTTTAAATTTATCAATAACCCCGGCAGCTATTTACCTAATGACCAGTTAGACATATCAATCTTCAATCGATCTTTGATGTTCTTAAAATGTAATTGTTGTTTGTTAATCCTAGTATAGAAACTCTTATTTATTGGCTTATTGCTTCATAAACCGTGTTAAAATTTTCCCATTAAAATGTGATTTATTACATCGTTTTGATTTTCTAATTTATTTCTATGAAAAAATCTAAAATCTATTCTCATATTCATTTTCACAATAGTTTAGTATATGAATTTCGCTGGGTTTTTGCTTTGAAATTTCGTCTTCTTTTTTAAGAAAAAAACCGAAAAGGGTGAGATACAAGCGCTCAGTTCTCGACTGCAATCCCGTTTTTACAGGAAGCCCTTACTAAATGTTAAAAATAATTTAGCGCTATTTATTATTATTCGTTTTTACTACTCTCACGGCTAAGTACGCTGACTCGCCTGGACCAGCGATTGTGACGTCACGCCCCAGCACTGAGGCCTTGTCTCTGGGTAATAATGATCTAGAGCATCGCGCCTTCTCTCAGCAATCGTACACTCGAGGCCTTCTGCCACTGATACATTAAAGAACCAGAGACTTGTGCCCGGTAATTAATACGGAAGAAAACCAACAAACTCTTATTGGCATTAAGAACTTCGCTGCTCCAAGCCCAGACGACATAAACATTTAGTGGTGGAAGAAATTTCCTTCCGCTCATCGTCATCTGGCGCAAGTTTGTCGAAGACGTACTGTGCTTATCCCCAAAAAGTGGAATCTCTCCGATCCGAGGCTTTATAGGCCGATCACTTGCCCTCAACTGCTCGTATCAGATATTGACACATATCTTGTATGTTCGAGGAGTAATAAAAAATGGAAGGGCATGAGTGTTTGCCCTAATATCAATCATTTATTTCATGCCCTAAGATGGGCAAACATTTTAATAAAATATTACCATGGATTCTGTGTCGCTATTTTTTTTTTTTTGAGAACAGTGTACAGTTGTCTTACTTAATTCCTGATATATCCTGAAAATCCTGAATAATCAGATTTAATAAAATATTCACGAGGGAAAAATTCGATTTCTTAAAATACTCAATAAAACCATAGTTAAATAAGATTTACAGGAAACAACTACTCAGCGGACAAAAGCCCCAACCTGCGTTGAATTAAACCTGCAAGTCTTGTTTGGTAGCTAAGATCATTTGTCATTTCCTCGCTAGACCGGTTTCGAACTTGTTATGTTCTGGTCAGTATACTATAAGTAATGGAGAAGACAAATAATAATACCAAACCAGACTAGCCTAAAGCAGACTAAGCAGGACAAACATAGTTAAGTGATAAGTGTATGCCTCTGGTGGTTAGTGCTACTTGCAAATTTAATTCAACGCAGGCCGGGGCTTTTGCCCTCTGAGTAGTTGTTTCCTGTAAATCTTATTCAGTATATAGTTTAGCCCACCAGGTCGCAGCTCTTGGTACCTGCTTTGCAGGTCGCTATCAGTCGCTAAGACATCAGTGATGTATAACTGGTAGCAGCACTGACCACCAGAGGATACACTAATCACTCACTATGTAAACCCACAGTTGTTTGGCACATCATTTCCAAAATAGCTAGTCGGCTATAATTTCGACCGTAGATTTCAAATAAGTTATCAAAATGGAGTATCTTATTTTGCTCTCGAGGTGCTAGAGTCCACAAAATTTAAAAAAAAGAAATGTTTTCCTCTGATATTCGCTGAAACACGTAACTTTTTGTTTCATTTAACCAATATTCCGATGATGTTGAATCGAAAATAAAGCAACCCTGTATATAGAATAAAATAAAAAATGTTTGTCGTTGTTCCGGTCGAATTTATAAAATAATCCCTGTAACATTGATCATTCTTTATCGCATACACGTACGTAATTTGACCGCTATTAAATTTGTGTCCAACCGAACATTAACTCAGACCCCATTAAATAACTAAAGTTTAATACTAATGATTAAGTCTACATCATTAAATTAACGCTATCAAGATTTACTTACTGAATCTCGGATTTAAATGCAGTGCTACAATTGGATGCGGCCAAAGCTGAGTCCCTTCCTGTAAATTGATGTAAAATGCGTAGGGTAACATTTTTACTCGACCATAAATTTCTAATTGCCATCCTTGCTGAAATCCTCGGGGTAATACCGCCGTTACTGGTATATCCTGTAAAACATAAAAATTCTCTTTAAAGCAGACATTTGTTAATTATCCTGGAATTATAGACGATCAAAAGCGGGTTCACAAAAAGTTTATGATCTGAAATGGTCTCTATTGCGATTAATTTTTTCTACGTAAACCTTCTATAGAAAATATAAAAAAATTAAACTTGGAATTTAATGATCAATCAGGTTTTCCCCACAAACAGTGGAGTGTTCCTCCACCCTCACCTCTTGCATCGCCATTAGAATGACGGTGGGTTCCGTGTATCTGCAATGTGAACACGTTAAATATCCCTACAAGAAAACGGGGGTTAGCAATATTTTCAGGTAAGTGTGTTTACATAAACACTAATGAGCTTATTTCCTTGTGTCGATTGTAGTAAAAATAAACCAACGTTAAATAAGTGATTTAAAAAAACTTCCGAGGTTTTGCC
Source organism: Rhamnusium bicolor (assembly GCA_029963845.1). Classification (NCBI taxonomy): domain Eukaryota; kingdom Metazoa; phylum Arthropoda; class Insecta; order Coleoptera; family Cerambycidae; genus Rhamnusium; species Rhamnusium bicolor. The sequence continues at coordinate 1,322,594 of JANEYF010000559.1, read as the reverse complement.
AGATAGCACAGTTTATTTATCTATAGGCATATGTCAAGTAAAGTAATCTCTATTTATCAGGTAGATATTAAATACAATATTTATATTTAAAATTGCATATAGCATATAATATTACCTATTATGTAGTACAATAATAATAATAATATTAATAATAATAATAAAATACAGACAAAAATTAATACATCAGTATACCAACTTATAGAAATAAAATTTAGTATAATATATAAAACCTTAAAAACCGAACAATTTCGTGTTAACTTATTCCATACGTTTATCCATTATGTAAATTGATTTTGGTTGGCAAATAATCTCATACGTTTTAAATAAATTAACATTCTTGATGTCCTCAAAAGTTTTAGGATGACTATTGTACTGATTAATACCTTTAAGAAATAGACTGTTCATCGTACAATTTTTTAGAATTAGTGGAACATAGAAATTTACAGCTGACCTTGCATTGTAAGAATGTATATCACTAATATTAGCTGATCTTCTATGTATTAAGGTAGTACCCGGTTTATCATTTTGTAAATGAATATCATTGCTAGAACATAGAAATAGCTTTTGGTGATACGAAAAGCCAGTTTAACAGATTTAACATGTTATTAATACCCACAAAACTCGCATAGCTTTGTTTTGCAATTTTTGCAAGCTCTCAAAATTGGTACAGGTAACATAGAGAACATAACAACAGTAAGTAAAGTGAGGCAATATCAGAAAGTTACACACGGTAACTTTAGTTGGCATTGATAAGTAGGGGAGCTACTCGTCCCTGAAATACAAGTTTTTTACCAATTTTTTTTTAAATGTAATCTATACGATTTCCAAATTTTAATTGTCAATCACAAAGCCAAGGTATTTCATTTGATCTACCTGCTCAACTACCTGCTCAACTACATGCTCAACTACCTGCTCGTTAATTTCTATATTTAAATTTAAATATATTTAATATTTTGTACCAGTAGCTGTTGTTTGTAAACATCCATTTAGATTTTATTCATTAACTTTTAATATATTTTGTTTGAATTTAAGGGTGAACAATTTAAGTAACATTTATTGTGGATATTAGTTCTGTATAGTCCCTATTGGCAAAATATATAAGGGTATCGTCTGCAAAATGATGAATTTTACACTTTATGAGCACATTTTCTAGGTCATTTATGTAGAGAATAAATAAATGTGTGCCAAGCACACTTCCTTGGGGAACTTCAAAATTATTTACTTTATATATTGACTTATATCTCTTACTTTTTGTGCACTGGGAACGATTGGTAAGATAATTTTCGAATCACATTAATACAATTCCTGTAAATTCATATTTTTCTAATTTACGCAATAATATATTGCGATCTATAGACAGAAATGCTCTTTTAAGGTCTATAAATATAGCACAGATACCTATGTCTTTGTGATCATACTTATGCTTCCAATCTGAGATTGATAGATACATAAAGTATTATTCGAATTTATATATTTCAAGACTTGGTCAAACACTACCAATTCCAAAATTTTTTCACAAAATGGAAACATATTTATTGGTCTCAACTCTTCAGCACGATTTGTATTAGCGATTTTAGGAACTGATAACTATAGTGAATGATTTACAACAATCCAGCACTATTCCCTCTTCTAAGCTCAAGTTGAGTAGAGGATATCCTATAATATGGAATAACTCTTTAACAATTTGCAGACCCACTTCATTTCTTACCTTGGCTACTAATGCATTTGTATATATCTTGTAAAGCAGCATTTGTATATATCTTGTAAAGTTATTTTTGAATAAGCTGACATCAAACAATCACATTGGGGTATCAAAGAGTATATTGTTATTTATTTGAATCAATACTTGAAATTTTAGTTGCAATACTCTGTCTATGTAATAGTTGTTTAATACATTTGCAATTTCATCTGCATTGTTATATAGCGCTCCGTTACAATTCACATCATTATAATAATTGTTGAAAGTTACATTTTTGCTGCCTACTATCTTCTTCAGATATTTCCATATTTGCTTACTATTATTTTTATTGTCACCGATAACCCTTTTGTAAAGATCTCATTTAGCGTTCCATATCATTTAAACCAGCTTATTGCTATTTATTTTGTAATTATTCCAATCTTCTTCATCTCTACTGAAATCATACCTTTTATAAGCATTATTTTTATTTTTTATCTCTGTCGAATTGCACGAAAATTATAAAAAATCTGTATATTTTTTTGCGGAGCTTTAAAACCTATTCCATTCAGCCAAATTGTAAATACACTATATTTAAAATGTGAAATTTGTGTCCCTGAAAAATCTTCTACAGACGAAAAATTGTCGGAAACAGGACTATAGGTTTAAATAAAACACTATCTTGCTTACGTTTCATTTAATATACTTAAACTTCTTCAGGGTTCAATACCCAATTAATGATGAAAATCCAAAACAGGGAATTTTATGTGACATCTCTAGGCACAACAGTTTAGAACCCAACCGATTTCCATCTCAGTAAAATATATTAAAAAATTAATAAAAACATATGTATATCGTCAGTACAACAGATTAAAAATTTTATTAGTATGTGTTCATGGCCAGAGCCCGAAATCAAATATTATATTTAAACATGAACCTAATCGTAATTCTAACCAGAAGAAATTGTTTGAAGAATATAATAAGGAATAGTACAGGGATACATTTTACTTGTCTAGGCAATAGCAATGTGTGCAACAAGTAAAGAAAAGTTAATTTTTTTCGTACTAGGCGTGAGATTTTTTATAGAAGCGTAGTCGACATCAAAAATACGCCGTGTACAAAAAAAGCCACTAAACTCAAACCTGTTGCGATCCACGTGTTGTTTACATGGCGGTCATTGCGATGTTGTGTGCTGGATTCGAGGATGATGACGATCCTATGTACTAGTTACAAAATAAATATGCCTTCGAGAGAAAAAGCGACACTATAGTCGATAATGAGGATTAAAAGCAGTTTTAGATAGCGGGGTGCAAAAAACTTATATTTATAAAACTAAATGTCCTGACTAATTCATCAACGTTGATCTCAAACCCCTAGATCTGGCAACATGATTTTTTATAATCCATCCCCTAAAAGGGCGAAAAGGGGTAAAATGTGTTTGCACGGATTCCTTAATATCTCTTAGGCCCGATGAGATACCGACTTGGTTATTACTCAGAGATGTTACCCATACAAATGTCTAAAGACACAAGGCACCGCAAGAAAGTGAGCGAAACCAGAAGACTGTTAAATCGACGAGAGGCACCGAAAAAATTGAGTGAAATCGGATCGAATGAAAGAAGTTCCAACCCTCTATCTGCAATAGGAGTTAAAATATTGAATTGTTTGTACCTTCGTCACTCATTTTCAATACAAAAAGCTAAGTATCTCAGATCTTATGAAAAATAGGGGGAGGGAGCGCATTCCCTACGAAACCAAAAGGTAGCAGCAGTGTTGAGCGATGTCGACCTATTATAAACGCGACATTCGTCTCGATAACACGATATTGCGTTCGTTTACAGGTCAATTTCATCATTGCTGTAAATACATCGTTACCTGTGCTTATCAAAGCAATAATTTGTTCTTTTTTCATTGGATTTTCTTTTTAAAAACTACGATTTTCGACGCAAAGCTTGTTTCTTGTTTCCTTTGAATTGTTGATTGTCTTTAACATGGCAATTGAATTGTTGAATGTTAATGGGGAAATGGTGCCTCACACTGTTTCAATCATAAGAGACGAAGCCTGCCTATTTCGGTCCCTTTCCTATAGTATGGCACGCAGATAGGAAGATGCGCGAACAAATCGTAAGTCATGTGGTGGATAACTGGGAACAGTTTTCCATCATACAGGACGACAGGAATGGGGACAACTACTCCAGCTCTCCTGACTACTGCGCACATATATCACGGCCTTTTATTTATGGTGGCTTATGCAAGCTGGTAGCGATAGGGCAACTGTTCCAGTTTATCTTTGAGGTTTACCGCAACAGTGAACTCTATGAGACTTTCGGTACTGCAGGTGGCCCTGTGAGATGGCTACGCTTTGCGCAGGACCTGTCAAAGAGCTATTTCAACATTTACCTGCCAGCCTCAGCCTTTTCTTCCTGTCCCCATTCTTCCATTTTTTTGTTTTACACGTTCAGGTTCCCCTGGTAGCAATGAAACATATTGCCACAAATCGTACACTATATTCATTTCCTCTATGAGAGAAAATTATCGGTCTGAAGATTACGTTCCAGCTACCGTATGACCAGTAGAATTTGCAAAAAGATGTTGCGAATTTCTCACAAATTTTCTTCAACCATTTGATCTATGGCAACTTCCTAAGCATTCACGATTGCCACTGCGTGAGTCCAACAGTTGAAGGACCTGTTTCAACCATAACTAAATCATTTGTCAAACTGAATTCGTCGGCAAGGGAGTCACAGCTCCTCGGGAATCTGACCAAATAGAGAAACGCTTTCCCACCTGTTGTTTATAAAGACGTGTCTGACTCCACCCTAATGCACCGAATATTATTCATATGACGTTCAGATAAAACATTAACTGTGTATGTTACGTTTCCTTATTATTAAAATTAGTATTTCTAATATTTCCATAGTTAGATTATTGTTCCGTAAATCTGTGTGAAAAAGTTTCATTTACTTGCAATCTTTTTACTGCAAATATAAAATATGACGTTTAAGGCGCAAAAATTCATTTTCATTTTATATTTCAAGGCGTTGGACGACCCCATATCGGTGCCGATTTGACATGAAAAAGCTTAACGTATAAGGTCACTGTCAGAAATTACAGTTTATTTTTATTGTTATTATATCGCGCATAATACTGAATATGAGGTTTAAATCCGTCTCTGGTATGTCATAAGCTTTCCCTATATCAACATATTTAACATATCAACTAACTGCAATATTTACATTAGTCTACCTTGCAACTAAGGACCAATCAGTTTAGTATACGAAATTTTAAATGGGTATAATTTAATTTAGAGATGTTTTTCTTTTCAGAAGTTCTCCAGTACTTTCGACTGTCGACGAGTCAACGCTGCTGCATCCTTCAATATTACCTAAAATGAAAACCATTCAAACGTAATATAACATTTTTAATTACATATCGTTAAATAAATACTGCTTTATTTAATTATGCTCCCAATTAAAAGTTGTATAAATAAAGTTAGTTAACTCAAAGGAAAAGTTTATTTTTAATGATATTGCTACATCACGGATATATCCGGAGCTTTTCAGTCGACTTGTGTCAGTTTAGCATTAAAAGGCATTTAACACAAAGTGAAAGATTAAAAATATAATATTTAAATGTGATAGAAATAACGTAAATACTATGTTTTAAATGAAAATGAGTTCCTCATAATTCAACAAACTGCGTGTTAATTCTTGGATGAATTTAAAATTAGTATTTATAGACTTTTTACGGGGATATTACAAAGACATAATTTTAACAAAATTGTACACTTTATAGGTAACAGCACAAAACTGGGTACGCGTGTTATTTATAGTTAATTAGTAATCTTAATCGTTATAGGCATCGGAGAAATGCATTTTAAGCTGTCATATTTGAATATGGGGGCCAAAATTCGTTTTCAATCTTTAACATTTATTTTATTAGCCTAAGATAAAATTTTGCAATTTTTCAGAATAGTGTTACGCCACTGGACTGTGTACACTGGCTAGATGAGACTGGAATTGTACGAGAACGGCCGGGAATGTTCTGGAATGTTCTAGACCGTGTGAATGGATGTATAAATAAGACGCACGGTGGATTGAGACTCAGTATTGTTGAAAGTGAATGAGTAAAGAAGAAATAAGATAGAGACATGTGTTTAATTGTAATTATAGTTAATACAGTCATTAATCTATGGTTGTTAATTATTAATTAGTTAATAAAGTAGTGAGTAAGTGTTACCTGGACTTTCAATCAACGATTCTACGAGTACAGGTGTTTGTGGGGATAGCAAACACGTAACAATACTAAAGGTCTAGTTTTAAAAATGGATTTCTCCATTCAGTAATTGTTTTATGGTGCGAAATACACTTTTTGACCCAGAATAAAGGAAAAACAGAACTTTATCAGCCTATTTGATGCCCTTAAGTCGCTACTTGAAGGGCTTGTCCCCGGACATGTCTGTCTAAGAATATGCTGTTTAAAGGCATCATCCGTAGGTGAAATGTTGTCTAAGTCTCTATTTTTCTGTGCACACAGCACTAGTCTGACTTTGTTTACATTTGCTTCTTGGCTAAATTGAGCACAGTATGATGACAAACCTATCAATAGAAAGCATGACACCATCAACCTCTTCTAGTAAAGGTCAACTTGAAAAGACACAGAACGCATATCTCAGTTCTGGGAAGCTGTTCCATGTTGTCCAGCAGGTTATTTTACCCCTTTCTGAGAGTATTAATTTGATATCATAGCCAGTTAGGACATGGAGAGCTAGTAGAGCTTTGCTTCTTCCTCTTCCCAATGCTTCAGCCATTTCACTTATGTGAAAGGTGCGAAAGGTTTTCGCTGTGTCAAAAGCAACCCGCAGATGAGAGTTATGAACAATTGATTAATTCAGTGGTAAATCCACAATATCCATATCGAAATTTATGAGGGTTTTAGCAATTGTGCAACACCATGAGCTGGTTATAGAAAGATTCGGGAGTCTGCTTCTTCTTGTGGTAGGGTTCTAGCACCTCCAATGTAAATCTTGAAGAATCCGAGGGGCATATAATAATTTCCTTTAGATTAACTAAGTCATTTCCGTGGTATGATAATGATGCTATGTGGTTAATCAGTAATCGTAAAAATTCATTCTTGTTTTTATCATTCAGGAAATCGGGCCAGTTTCTTGATATTGTCTTTGTCACCTCAATTCGGCGACGAGTGTCTCTTCCTCTTTTAGCTCGCATAGACTTGTGTCTATTCTGCATAAACTAGGTTTTTAAAAACGGTTGACGATATAAACATACTCTATAAAAGTGTTTTAAAGCGGCGCCTATAAAAGGAAACAAGCCAAAGAACATCAATTAAAAGGAAAGATATTTTAGCAAAATTAACGACTTTTTTTCAAAAACCTGAAAAGGAAAATATCCAACATGCAAACCTTTTATGATAGTGTTACCACAAGTCAAAGCTATCCTCAATAATAAACTTAGAAAAAAAGTGTAGTATATTATTCAATGCTCATGTAATGATGGCTATTATTCACGAGGGTGGAGTTTACATAAATCACCCTAGTGAATAATTATATGCTTGTACAATATTATACTTTATCCATGACTATTAAATAATAATAATTATTATTCGATAAAATTGTAATAAAAAATTTCAGTGAATAATAAAATCATTATTCACTGCAGTGACTAATGTGTAGCATTATTTTTGGGGAAATACATACATAATGGATACATTATTTAATAGTCGTAGATAAAAATAAAATAGTGCTACGGTGTGTTTTGAAAATTCTGAGGGTCTCCATTTCCTTAGTGCTTTAGGGCCGCGGGGTATCTAAATTCGGCCCTGATCTTACAAGCAATGTACATTGTACAATTTCAGAAACAAACTTCGATCTAGTTTTAGAGTCTCCACTGCTTCTTGGAAAGCAGATAAAATTCTCTTTTTCTTTTACTCTCCGTGTCAAGGTGATTTATGCACCATAAAAAGGAATAGTATATAGAACCAGCAAATACATTGTTAGAACCAGGTCTTCAGTTTTTTGAAAATTGTGCGAAATTCTTAAGGTTTAGAGACAAAATTGTTTAAAAAGTTTTCTCTTGAACAGAGCATTCAAACAAAAAAGAAAAATAAAATCGGACCATCCATTCAAGAATTATAGGCTAAAAAACAATTTTTGCCACCATTTTCCTATATGGCGGTTTAAAGAAATAATAATAATAATTTTGACTGTAGAAGATGTCGGAACCTTCTGAAAGGGAATCTGTGAAACGACGCGTCCATTCAACAGCGACATTTCAGTCTCGAAGTGCCTTCTGCGGTTGACATCTTGAAGAGCCAGAAGAAGTGTGTCCGGCAATCAGTACGAAGGAAGACCAACAAGCTCTTGTTGGTACTAAGAACTTCACTTCCCCAGACCCAGACGGCATAAACAACTGGTGGTGGAAGAAATTTCCTTCCATTCACCGCCCTCTGGCGCGAATTTTCAACATATAGTTGAATGAGGGGCAGCAGATTCCAGATTGGTTTGTCGAGGAGCATACTGTGCTTATCCCCAAAAAGGGGAATCTTTCCGATCAAGAACTTATAGGTCGATCACTTACCTCAACTCCTGCTACAAGATATTTACACGTATCTTGTATGCTAGGACACTTACGTTCCGCCGTTGTCTGTTGGGTTCCTCCAAACCCGCGGATATCAATACGAACCACTCAGCGATGGGAGGCATAAGGTCACCCATCTGTCGGCGACCTTAAACTGTATATCTTCGGAGAGCGCGACCTACTGAACGCTCTTAGGTTGGTCGAAAAATACACGCGGGCAACTGGTATAGAGTTCGGGTTAGACAAATGTGCAGTCGTCCATCCCAAGAGAGGAAGATGCGCAGCTCGCAGATGGAAGCATCCTAAGACATTTGGATGCCGGAGAGATCTGTACATATCTGGGTGTGCAGCAAAGGCACATTCAGGATGTAATAAATTAAAGGATTCTCTCCGCGGCAGGTACACACACTGACCCCGAATGATTTGGTCTTCCGAACTTTCGGTCTGCGACTAACATGCTTGCCGTTCCGGTTCTGCTCTAGTTCTTTGGAGTAGTGAGATGGACGGTGGACGAGCTGCGCATCTTCAATTAGACAGGGATACCCGCAAGATGATGAATATTCACAGAAGTATTCATCCTAGATCGTCCGTTCGTCGTGTTTACTTCCCACGTCAATGAGGGAGGGGGGTTAAAACTCTTGAGTCTGGAGTGTATGCATGGCAAAGTAGTATTGAGTATGGCATGTAACATCCTCAAGAGCTCAGATCCCCTCTTGCGGTTTGTGAAATATCATGAAACTGTAGGAGTGTGATCAGGATTTTTCAAGGCAGCAAAAAGAGTCGCAGATGGAGGCCGGCGAGGTGCTGATGTAGAGTCAATCACTGAACTTCAACCAAATCGTCTAAAAGCCCGAATTAGAACTGCCTAACAGGAAAAACTTTCGGCAGCACGTCGATAAACTCCAGCATGGGGTCTTCTATAGAAACACAGAAACACTGGGTTTATCGACCAGGCTGACATTCGCCTTTTTAAGATCAGCCGCGCTTAACTCAATTATTAATAGCCTGCCAGGATGGTGTTATAAACATCTTGGTCTACCGTAACCGCGTGTGGCATATAGAGGTCCCTGATTTCAACTGCAGGACCTGCTCTCAGGCGCCGGAATGCACTTACTCTCTGCATGCCCCATATATGCGTTTTCGACCATCAAACCAAGGTGATGTATGTCATCGAATTTTCGGTCCCTGCCGAGAAAAACATCACCTGGAAGGAGGAGGAAAAGCGCTACTCAGTCAAGATTGTCATTCTAATAATCGGTGTACTCGGAGGGATAAAGATTACGATATTCTCGGAATTGAAGACCATACCGACCTGCCAAAAGTCAGCCGAGTGGCTGGCAGGCCAAATACAGAAAGCAGTGATTATGGGTTCTCTACGTCCGCGATACAGCTTCTTTCTCTGTACTTATATTTTCTCCTGGATCGGAAATCCCATGCAGGTTGCTATAGTTGCCCGCGTGTGCGATGCTTGATCGATGCTCTCATATAGAGCCATCCAAGTGGAAGCCACAATGGCGCGACTAACTTCCCGTCGGTGGTTTTCCTTTAGTGTCTTTTTTGAGTTGTGTCCATCATTTTAACTCAACTACATCGTGCTGATGAAGACCAATTAGTCAGAAACACATATCCACGGTTTTGTATTCTTCTGCCATTTGCAATTTTTTGCATTCATCCACCTTGCATTCGTTATGCGGGCGTACCCGTTGAATCAAATTGTTTTGTACTGTAATGTATATAATCCCGTGATACAGCTTTTTTCTCTGTACTTTAATTTAATCTTAAGCAAAGTGTATTTCGCTGAAGCATACAACGCTTAAAGTTACTAATTAGCTATAAATAATACACTTACCAAGCTTCATGCTATAGAATGCACAATTTTTTACTTAATCCTCTGGACTATAAAGACACAGTTATTTCATAAAAATGAGATTAGAATTACTTTGAACATGTGTTCTAGACCTAATCGTCATCATTGAGATACTGATTGTTGAAATTTTACTCTGAATTCAATTTTTTTTTCATGTTTCTGCACTTTTTGAATCAAAACCGATTGAAATTTTAAAAATTGCACCTTTCACAGTTTCATAATTTCTGAACTCACCAATAGTTTTTTTTTTTTAATAATCCAGATGTTTTTTTTACCCACAAAACTACCATTCTACGAAAAAAACCCTGTCCAAGAATTAGTTCCATCAGAACTACCCACTAGTAGTTTCTAGATAATGAATGCCTTAGAATTTGTATAGGTAAAAACTATTGAGAAACGAAATAAATAATAATTGGATCAAAATTTACTCACATACCACATTACTTATGATTCAGTTAATACAGTGTATGTACGTTCTTTTAAAATTCTATATATATGTTTATCAATCGTGGATATACGCCATTAAAGGACACGATCAAAGCAGCAACTCGACAACTATAATATCAAATAACGTTCTGTGTGCTTTGAGATCTGTATTTGCCGAATACATTTTGTGTTTTTTGCTTGTTAGTTAAATTTCAGACTACAATGGACAAAATATAATAAAGAGTTGTAAGAAAATAGAAAATTACTTCTATTTGGTACATTTACGATGTATAAATTACGTAAATTGAAATTTACATAAATAATTAAACAATATATCTAATGTAATAATACATTTTTGTAAATTATTTTCAGCCTGTTCGAAAATCAGAACTTTGTTTTTCAATTGGCAATATACCATATTAATGCGTAGTCACATAAGTATGCAACCCACGTAAAAGAGTCATGACAGACTGTTTGCCTATATGTACCACTGGAACGTGGCCCTTACGCTCATGCACATAAAGACGACATTTTTTGAGGGTTAGGACACAGCACAGAATTTTTTTGCCCTTGTAAGAAATATATAAGAATTTTCGGATACCATTCACCATGCACAATATATGTTAGAATATATATATAATATATGCACTATAAAAATTTTGTTAATAATAATAAAAATACAGTTAATGTAATGCGCTATACTTGTATACTAATGACTTCAGAATTAACAGTCATTGATTCTAACATATACTGTGCATGGTGGATGGTAACTAAATGTTCTTAAATATTTCTTCCAAGGAAGAAAAAAATTAAATCCTGTGCTGTGTCCTAACCCTGAAAAATGTCGCCTTTATATCTATGGGCATAAGGGTCATGTTCCAGTGTTACATATAGACAACTCCTGTGCCATGACTCTTTTATGTAGGTTGCATAATTATTATTAATTATATGACGTTACAACTGTTGTAGTCCATTTTGATTTGGAATTGTAATTCTTTCTTAGGCCCTTTTCTAGCACGCGATTTTAAGCTGCTGAGTATTGTACATGTTATCCACATAGACGTTTTATAAAGACTATTTATTTAGAGGTATTGATATATTTTTAACATCGGGCACGGGGCGTCGACGTGATAGACAAGCGAGCGCCTGCTGTTGGACTCTCGGCGACACCAAGCCTTTCCCCCTCAAGATGACGGTCAGTAAGTAATTGTTTTTTATAGCCGCCTAATTACCTGATAAAAACCTTTAATATTTTGTTCCCATTTTAATAAAAAAACAGATTTAATGCATAATACCTACATACGTAAGACAATTTCTTCATTTAATATCGTTTGGGTATTGATGGGAAGTTCGCCGGGATAGGGCAAAAAAGAAGTAGATTCTAAACGACCATCGCGATGAACCTATGTCTGCAAAAATAATAGATTACACTTTTGTTCATATTCAATGCACATCACATATGCCCCAAATTTTGTTTTCTTTGCAATTATATTGTTCAGAGCTCCGAAGAAGACTAAATTATAGTCGAAACGTTAGCAATTGAACTGAATTAGTTTCTTTCTTTTTTGTCCTATCCCGACGAACTTCCATCAATAAATATTTCTCAAGGACACAAAAATATGCCTTATTGTTTGGGTCTGTTTTATTAGATCTTTACCATATTGTTACGCCACTGGACTGTGTAGACTGGTTAGATGAGACTGGAATTGTACGCGAACGGCCGGGAATAGTCTGGAATGCTCTAGACCGTGTGAATGGATGTATAAATAAGACGTACGGTGGGCCGAGAATCAGTCTTAAGTTGAACGTGAATGAGTAAAGAAGAAATAAGAAAGAGACTTATAGTGTTCAATTGTAATTATAATTAAGACAGTTATTAATCTGTTGTTGTTAATTGTTAATTAGTAAATAAAGTAGTGAGTAAGTGTTACCTGGACTTTCAATCAACGATTCTACGAGTATAGATGTTTGTGTGGATAGCAAACACGTAACAATATAATATTCTATCTACATACATACGTAAGTAAAAGTCATCTCTGGAATTCATCGCTACCTCCCGATCTCTAATCATAACAAATCACATTTGCTCACACAATCAGTATCGCACTGCAAAGCGAGCTATGTGAATATACCTTCATGCATTAACGATTTAAACAAATGTCACTGCAGCTACAATTAATGTAAAATACAAAATAATACTTATTTCACTTTAAAAAGAAGGGAATGGCAAACAGCCATAATAGTATATTATGATACAAGTGTGTAAATAAGCCTTTAAGGCAACGAGTTTAAGGGTACGACTCGAGGCGGAGTTCCTTTCAAAGGCACTTATACACGTGTATCGTACGCATTTTTTATTAAATCTGCATCATGAATTAAGAAATAAAGCTGGAAATTAAAATTAAATCAAAACAAATTTTCTAAAATTTTAGTACATTTTATGAAAGCCACCTCAGGCACTCACATATTATTGACATGGAGATAGCAATTGTTGTTTACAAGCTCGTTTGATAGTTCATTTAATTAATAATTTTCATTAAATATGGTTTGAACGAAACAACTACTCAGCGGGCAAATACCCCGACCTGCATTGGATTATACCTTCAAATCATGATAGATCGGTAGCCAATATCATTTGTCAATTCCTAATCAGACATAGACCGGTTTCGAACTTATTAGTTCTCCTTAGTATGCCATAGGTTATGAACCAGACAAATGATAGTGGCCAACCTGCTAGTCATATACTGACTAAGGTAAATTGAGTAGTGATGAGAGGTATGAGAAACTTCTCATATGGTCCAAATGCTACTATCCGACCGACATCATAGATGTCTCTGTGGCGGATAGACTTGCGAAGCAAGTACCGAGAGCGGCGACCTCTAACCCAGGTGGACTAAACTACTGTTATTAAATATTATTTGAACGAAACAACTACTCAGCGGGCAAATACCTCCACTTGCATTGGATTATACCTTCAAATCATGATAGATCGGTAGCCAATATCATTTGTCAATTCCTAACCAGACATAGACGGGTTTCGAACTTATTAGTTCTCCTCAGTATGCCATAGGTTATGGAACAGACAAATGATAGTGGCCAACCTGCTAGTCATATACTGACTAAGGTAAATTGAGTAGTGGTGAGAGGTATGAGAAACTTCTCATATGGTCCAAATGCTACTATCTGACCGACATCATAGATGCCTCTGTGGCGGATAGCGACTTGCGAAGCAAGTACCGAGAGCGGCGACCTCTAACCCAGGTGGACTAAACTACTGTTATTAAATATTATTTGAACGAAACAACTACTCAGCGGGCAAATACCCCGACCTGCATTGGATTATACCTTCAAATCATGATAGATCGGTAGCCAATATCATTTATCAATTCCTAACCAGACATAGACGGGTTTCGAACTTATTAGTTCTCCTCAGTATGCCATAGGTTATGGAACAGACAAATGATAGTGGCCAACCTGCTAGTCGTATACTGACTAAGGTAAATTGAGTAGTGGTGAGAGGTATGAGAAACTTCTCATATAATTTTCATAGTTAAAAAAGTTTCACTTGAAATCCAAAATTTTGCCATAATTTACTATTTTCATGTAATTTGACAGATAAGTAAAAATTTTAACTAACTCAAATTATTATAAATGATTAAAGTACGGTGTGTTTTAATCTTGGGTTTTCGCACGCTTTTTTAGATGTTTAAGCAAGGATTATAATGCAGATATAATAAAAACTAATATTTTCCTTTAACATTGACTTTGAGCAGGTTTAAATTTGCTAGGGATAGACAGTAGGTTTGATCCGCCCTGCATATAATCAAAACCAACCCTGAGTTTATTCGTAATTAACGCTTATTTGAGAAAGGGTGAGGATTATGCGACTACATATCGGACGTGAGAGTATTTGTCAGGGCCTTGTAATTATTCTACATCCGTGATTTTACTAATTTTAAAACGTAGTATTATGAGGTAAATGTATCTGAATTATGTTTGTAATAATGGAAAGGGTTAACGGTGAGTAATATGTATGTATCAAAACTAAATTCGATTTATAACATAATTATAATAATAATAGTAAGTGGCGGCTGGTGGATTTAGGTTGTACCATATCTCAGTATTGGAGCATGAAACCCAAGCAATATTTGAAGGCACAACTATCAGTACTGATTGAAGAAATTTTACAGAAAAAAAAATTTTTTAAAAATTTAAAAATAAATTGCGAAAAAAAGTTTAGAAAATGCGCAGCCTCCCTAGATTCCTTCTAGACCATTAGTAAAATCTTTGCAAATTTTTTTTTTCGTAATCCGAAGGAAAATTTATCATCCCGTTTTTTTTTGGTTTTCGAAAATTTTGATTTTTTTTGTAAAATTGTGACATTTTGAAATTCACACAATGAAAAACTTAAATTTCATCGTGTCATAACTTTACAAAAAATCAAAATTTTCGAATACCAAAAAAAAAAAAGTGGTGATAACTTTGTAACTTTTTTTTTTCTCAAATTTCTTTTAAATTTTTTCTGCAAAACTTCTTCAATCAGTACTGATAGTCGTGCCTTAAAATATTGCTTGGGTTCCATGCTCCAATATTGAGATATTGTATAACCTAATTTTAATTTCAAGCACCAATTAATTAATTTATTATCGTCGGTGTTACTATAGACTAAACAAATTAATTTGAGTTACATTAAGATCTATTTCTATAAGCATTATAATTCTAAAGTTGCGCTTTCCACACTAGTGAGAAAAAAGTTATTATATTTTTATTTGAATTTTCGGGCAAGTTATAATTACATTTTGAAAACGTGTTAGTTAATATGCCAAAGTTTTTCTTTTATATGTTCGTATTTTATCAGTGGCGGCTGCTCCATAGAGGCTCAGGGGCTCGAGCCTCCCAAGTTACTATTAGGAAAATGTAACAGTAATTACATGCATGATATATTTTTTTTGAGTTTTCTTATATTTAATACCTTTTTTAACATAGTTATTACCCGTTTGCGACAGATATGTATAGAATAAAATCGCATAATTACTGACCGTCAATTTATAACTAAGCCTGGCCAAGGTCATTAATCCTACAGAGACGTACTGGGTATGCATCATGTCATAATACTTGAATAAGTACAATAATAAAAACAAAAATATTTTATATATTATGATGTATGTTTTTGTACTATTTCGTTCGCTTTAAATTATTTTTTATGTATTTCCTTATATTTTGTAAGCTTAACGCTGCACATTATTATTAAACTATTAAATGACGTTCACACATGTACATTGTATATCTAAGTGATAACTAATAATAAATAAATAAATAAATAAATAAATAAAATAAATGGAAATAAATTTTATTAATACTGGTACACTTTATAAAAATATGTACAAAACTCACCTTCTTAAGCATATTTATGAAGTAGCTTGGTTGTCGTTATCACAAACTGGAGCACTTCTATAATAACTGTGTAGCATCAGATATGTTTCTACAGTTGTCTCAGTAAGCGATGGTGAAAAAATATATTTGTATTTTGAAAAAGACCGTTCAACATCTACGGAAGTAATACAGGCATAAGTAAAACACTCTGTGAACTCACTTAACGCAGCTGTAGATGCACCATCACAAATTTGTCTTAATTTGGTAAATTCAGGATATTTCCGTAATACACTCTCGAATTTTTCAATAACGGGCTTATCTTTTGCATCGTTTATAGTCTGTAGCTGTGTATTTACATCGTCCACTATTTGCAGCGATTCCACTAACGACAACGAAGTATTTTGCAATTTTTCTATTGCATCGTGTAGTCCTCTATAATTGTTATAAATAGTTTTTAAATCTGTTTCAAGGGAAACATCTTGAAAGCTTGTCTGGTTTTCCTTAATAGCCGCAGCCTCGTTAGGGTTGAACTGTAGTATTACAGCTTTTATTTGTTGAAAATAGTCAGCGTAATAAAAAGCTGCTTTCAACCACGTTCCCCAACGTGTAAGAATAGGCTCTGGTGGTTTCGGAATACCAGGACGCAGTGTGTGAAATGCTCGAAGCCGTTTAGGAGATTTGAGAAATACTTTTTTTGTATTTGCTATTAATGCATCTACCTCTGGAAAATATTTTCGAATCGTTTCTGCTACAAGATGGAACGCATGCACTTTACACGTAACATATAAAAACCTACAATCGTCTCTTTGAAGAATACGGCCCACCAAACGCATTGTCGCAGCACCGTCGGTCACAAACATCAACACTTGACTTATTGACAGTTCAAATTTTTCGAAAGTCTCCAACACCACCCGCGTAATTGTTTCGCCAGTACACGCAGTTAGTCTTTTGCTATCTAGTAAAAGTGGTAATGTTAGTTTAACAGGGTCGAGTACACATACTATAACTTTTAAAATAGAACTTTTTTACAATCTGTCGTCTCGTCAACACATAACCACAGTCGTGTATTTTTTAATGCACATTTAATCCTATTTACAATGTCTTCACGAACACTTGGTACATATCTACGTAACGATGAACGACTTGGTAAATTCACCTGGGGATTGTATTTATTCCAGAACTCCCGAAATGTTGGTTTATCCAATATGCGCAGGGGAACATCACAGGCAATCAGCATTAACAGTAAATCAAACATAAACTGACGTTCCAAAGAAGACACACCCTTTTTTTATTTTTATGCTGGTTACTATTGACATGAATTTTGCAGCCGTATTTATTCCAGCACATTAAGTCTTGATCACAAACTTTACAAATTATTTTGCATCCATCATAGAATAAATCCGGAAATTCACCGATAAATTTATTCACTTTATCAGCGTACGGTCGTTTTCTACTCTTTACGCTCAAAATTATTTATTATTTATTAGTACTCTATGCATCGACCGACAGATAACAACTGAAGTGTGTCGTGTCATCGTCATCGTAAACAAGCGCGAGATGGCATTGGTATTGCACCCTACCCTGAATCTACCATCGCTTGGCCAGGCTTACTTATAACTCTAACCAGAGAATATGTGGCTGGCTCAGCTAATATGAGCCATTGATTGCATAATGAAAGATATGAAGAAACGAACCGAGCGCGGAAATTGCCGATCGCGGAGAACGGTTTTTACAACGCAAAAGAAGGCTCAAGTTATCAGAGCCGTAGTGCGCTTTTCATATTTGTGAAGTGTAGTAGTGTTTATATCGTTTCGCCGGTTTCGTTCTCGATATTTATTTGTGGTTTCACTGTTTTGAGTGTTTTTGTGTTATTTTAAATCGGTTGATTCCAAAATGACTAAGAATAATAAAAATAAAATTCTGAAAGTGATGTTAGCAGTAAAAGTAAAAATCAAGAATTTCTTGATTTTTACTTTTACTGCTAACGAGTTTAACTCGGACCAGAATTGATTCTTAACCAACCAGAGAAGGCATTTTTCTAAGGAAATTTACAAAAAATGTCAGTTGATTTGTGTATGTGATAAGGTAAATGCTCTGTTTTGTTTCCATGTGTTTTGTTTTATTCCAATTCTGTCGGAATGGATAAGATTTGGCCGGTAACAGATATAAAGATCTAAAACATTTAAATCATAAAATAAAAAAGCACGAAATTTCTGCATATCATATAAAGTGCAGTACAGATTTGGCTTTGTTAGGCTCGGTAAATATTGCAGTTCAGTTTATAGACAAAATATAAAACAAAACGGGCAGGTAGCTACAAATAGGTATATTTTAAGAAGGCACGATGAAAAAAACGGTTCTCAAGACCTGAAAATAGAAATTCCGTAATTGCTCAGGAAGTGTGTGAGAATAATTTTTCAGATGAAAGAAAGATTGTAATACAGAGGTCATTTAAAAGCCGCATCTTTAGTGAATGTAGAAATTTCCGACGTCGACTTTCAAATCAGGTGTTGAATCTTATCCAGTGTTACAACAAGACAAATTAAGGACTGAATTGGAAGTCGTTTAATCAAGAACGGATTTTAAAAATATTGTAGGTGGCCTAAACATGCTTTCTTGGCTGTCTGAAAATCGTTGAAAGGAAACGTTCAGCGAAACGGTCAAGTTACTAACAATTATTGTGACAACTTTGATGTCTACTGCTGAATCAGAAAGATGTTTTTCAAGTCTTAAACGAATAGGCATTTTTAAGAAATATGAAAGCAGAACGCCTTAATGCCCTGATGTCAGTGAATAAGAACTTTATCCATAACATAAGCAATTTTGACGAAAAAGTCATAGAACATTTTATTTCCCAGAAAGACAGAAGAATTAATTTTGTGTATAAACAATAACATTTTTACTACCATTTTTAAGTGATTATTATGTACATCAGATTCTTCAAATATTGCAACGCTCGAGTAAATTCTTTCTTTTTTTATAAATTACTTTTAAAATTCCTTTTTTAGACGATATATAAATCTTTTAGGTGGATTTTTGCAGTGCTTCCCCATGCCAGTATGCCATAAATAAGGTGAGATCCTACTAATGAATGGTAAAGCACTTTTAATTCTTCAATTTGTAGAATTTCACTTAATTTTTTAAATTTGAATAAAACAGTTTTTATTTTTTCACTATATGTACAATTGATGTGCAAGTCCCATTTTAGGTGACAATCTATTATAACCCCTATGTATATTTTATTTCTTTTACAGCCTCAATATTTCTTAACTGATAATTTTTAGGTCATCCGAAAATGGAACTATTATAAAAGTCCCGAAAATGGAACTATTATAAAAGTCCCAAAACCTCTCATATTCTTCTATTTTAAAACAATAGATTGTTGTTGTTTCATTAACCTACGTATAAAATTACCTCACACATCGAATGAATCAAAATATTTTGTTATATCTTCCTGAATCACAAATTCAGATAAAAACATATTCAACGCAAAATGACAACAATGTTCACAAAAAATAAGCACGACTTGATAATTAATTCATTCCGTGGATAATGCTTATTTATGAAAAGGACTATGACTATTAAATTCAGATTCCAACACACTCGTGTAAGAAAATTATGTTTTGGCGAAATCTGATATGAGCCATAGCTTTTTCAGACAGTTCCGTTAAAATTTTGTTTGACTTTCTAGAAATCTGTTATTTAACAGATAACGAATATCATATCAAATAAACAAATAATTTAGGATATATGTGATGTGATGTGGTATAAATGTATGTTTAATAATATTATAATCCCCGTCTTGTTCACACACCCTAGAGGAAGTGTATTTATATATGAAAATGAATTACTTAAACAATCAACTTACTGTTAATCGTATCATTATTATTAAATTTGTTTATTTATCCGCAGCTTCGTTTATTCCTTAAAATTGCGAAATGTTTCCCAAATGGGCTTCATGTTTACGTAAGGGTCTTCAATCAGTATAAAAAAACATTCCCTATTTGCTTGAATGGGGAAAATTGTGTATTAAACGAATCAAATGGAATGAAATATTGAGTCAATAGCAGTGGCGAAATATGTTTAAAATATGAAAACATCTGCATTAATAACAGTTATAGTTATAAACATATGTATTTTGATTCATTTTTAGATGCAAAGTGTGACATTAAATGTTGTTGATTACACTACTTTTTCTACGATTAAATATAAGCATTTTGACACCGTTTTTAGTTACGGAGTATCTACATTCTGACACTTGTTATAGAATATTTCAGTCTAACACTTATTATAGAATGAATACTAGTCACGACACCTATTGGTTGTTAAACAAAGTCTGAGATGTTAACTAATAAATAACAAACACTGCATTTTAGTAATAAATATTTAATAAGTGATGTTCATATTCTAATTTTATCTTTAGTCCAGTGCATTTAGGCATAAAATATATCGTTAAAAAGTGCAAGAAAGCTGCATTTCTTAAACTTTAGTTTCATCGTTCTAAACAACGCAGCATCTCAAAAGCACCCCATGATTCGTTGTAAGCAAAATTTTTTACAGTGCGTAAAGCTTAAAAACGTATTTTTTTCGCGAATATATCTGTTCCTTTTAATTTTACGAATAAGAATATAATTGTAAGATCGAAAGATTAAAAAAATTATCTGTAAAAAAAAAGGTCCTTACTCGGTTTATCATACGTTATAGTTTTCGATAAAACATGATGTAAAACTTATGACTCAAGTAAATACTTCGATTTTATTCTATTCTATGCATAATAAGTTTATAAATTAGATCTTATACTAAAAAGAAAACAAGGAATATTTGATGAAAAAGGTTTTATGTGATTTATTAATGAAATCATTCATGGTTGTTTTATTCACTGGTAGCAATATGTCAGAATCATAAATAACACAGGTCTACAAAAAAATTTTTTTTTGTTATACAGGCCTGAACCTACTATTCTTTGGTAAAATTTTCCGCTGAAGCCGAAAATGAAAAAAGAAAATTTGTCGTGTGGGTTCCCCCCCACACACCCCAATTCTCCCCAAACATTAAAAAAAATGCAAACTAGACGAAAAAAACCTACCTATCTTTAGTATCCTGTCTTTAATGACTTGAATACTATTATTATCATTATTATAATTTTTTTCGAAATATCCGATGCCGGTCAGTCCTCCCGTGGCATCCGACGCTTTATAGGAGTCGCGCCGGCGCATCAACTAGAGCCACTCCCCACATCCCGCAGGATTAGTGACTGTAGATACCAGAATCGTGTGCCCTAAGCAGACAGAGAGAACCCAGAATGACCGCCTTCTGCATTTGACCTGCCAGCCACTCGGCTGATTTTTGGCAGACCAGTATAATCTTCAGTTCCGAGAGCAGCGTAGGCTTTATCCCTCCGAGTACACCGATTATAAGGACAACCATTTTTACCGAGTAGCCTGGGTACAGCACTTGGAGCTCGTACCGGAGATCGCGATATTTGGTCCGTTTCTCCTCCTCCTTCAAGGTGATGTTTTTCTCTGCAGGTGCCGAGAACTCGATGACATACATCACCTTGAGTTGATGGTCGAGGAGGACTATGTCAGGCTTGTTGGCTTGGATTAGCCTGACAGTCGGGAACGAGTGGTTCCAGTAAATCCGGCATTTCTCGTTCTCGACAACGGACTCAATATCTCCGGGGACGTAAGGCAGCACTGGTGTCTGGTCTACCCCGTACGAGTGCCTTAGATGGTAGTATAGCACTGGTAACGTCGCGTTATGCCGGTGGATGTAGGCCGAAATCGCATATATGGGGCATGAAGATAGTAAGTGGATGAACGATTCCGGCGCCTGATGGCAGGTCCTGCAGTTGATATCAGGAACCTTTACACGCCACACGCGGCTACGGTAGACCAAGGTGTTGATAACACCATCTTGGCAGGCTATAATGAATCCCTCGGTCTCCGACTAGAGCCCTGCTGACCTTAGAAAGGCGAAGGTCAGCCTGGTCGATAAACTCAGTGTTTCTATTTTCTTATAGAAGACACCATGCCGGGGTTTATCGACGTGCTGCCGAAACAGATTTTCCTGTTCGGCAGCTCTGATTCGGGCTTTCAGACGATTTGGTTGAAATTCGGTGACTGACTCAATCAGCTCATCAGCACCTCGCCGGCTGTAACCGCGTCTTTGAATTTCTTTACCAACTCAAAAATAAAGTCTGGAAATAGAATGAGCTCTCCAAAGTGATCACCCTGTATTATATCATATTTTAATTTAAACTGAAAACGTAAATTCATATAAAGTCAGTCACATCATCCACAAAATTTTGTATACATTTTTTAAATAAAAAACTTCCAGCAATGAAAAGTTTAAGGCAAATAAATCTGTCAACTGGTTTAGAACTATTTATTTCTCGAAAGTCAATGAGTTAAATAAGATTTACTACAACCGGACGGATGCTTAAATAGACGGAGCAGAAAAAATCTATTATTCTCTTGTTATGGAAATGCAATTCTTAACCATGTCTCTTTAGAATCTTTTTGCATACATCATGCATACATGCATGCATGTGTTAATAGTATTTAGCAAGTTGAAGCAGGCCAATCCTCAAAAATAATAATATATCTAGACTGCAAATATAATATACTCATTGATTTGAGGTACCAATACAAACCGGGTTAACCAAAAGTATGGTTATTAACATATTATTTATAAACATTCTTATGGCCGTATGAAGAAATATTTTAATATAAGTTGAAAGGCAATTTTTTTTGACGCGTTGTATTTAGTATTAACAGACAGTTAATGTTTTATAATGGTATAACACTAACATATTCTTGTACGAAAATTTTTTTGAAGAAAATGCAAAACAATATTTTTAAATAGTATCAACGTTTAACGTAGTGTGCGTTGTTGAATACAAAAGTCAGATTGATTAATATAATATTGAGGAATGTATTTGTAAACAATTTAAATTGCTTTAATAACTATTAGAGATTAAATTAAAAAAAAAAAAAACTTGCTTTTCTCAGTTGTACTAAAAAGTAAAAAATAATTTCATTGCTAAAAAAAGCGCGCACTTTGTATGATTGTACGCAGATTGTACGCACCTTGCTTTTTTGGCTTTTTTTTTTGGCAAAGAAATTATTTTTTACTTTTTTAATACGACTAAGAAAAGCAAGTTTTTCAATTTTTTTTTATTTTTTTTACTTTCTACTTTTTAGTCATACTTTAATTAAATTATTATCATAAAATTATTATTATCAGACTTTTGCAGATTTTTCAATTTTCACCCGCGCGCCCTTACGTGGGGATATTTGCAAAAGTAACAGTGGAATATTGTATTGTCATCCGACGTTAGTAACTGTGCAAAATTTCAACAATTGGTTATGTCAGGAAGTGTGTTAAATGAAGGACGCAGACAAACATTCTGAAAAAAAAACTGAAAAAAAACTACATTGTGAGTTAAAGAAAAACAAATAAAAAGTAATGGAAGCGATTCCACCAGAACTATTGCAAGGTGTCAAAATGTTAATTTGAGTTTTTCTCCAAAATTATCTAATTAACAGTATGGAATTATTTATTACACCTTTATAAAAAGAAAATATTAGCTGTCTATCATTAATAAACATCTTTTATATTATTTAACAAAAAAAAAAAATGTCGACGACGTAATAACTCGCTGGGGGTTACACTGTTGAAAAAACGCGGACATACAATCACCCCTTTCGATTTTTGTCAGAGGCGAAGGCGAGATAAGAACCTAGGAGTCTACAGATAGTAAAACCTGCCACGTTTGTCACACAATGCCCATTGCGCTACCTAGCTCGGTGCCACTTAGAACATTTTTAATACTACCACAAACAACAATCTGTGATATTAGCAACTCAAAATTAAGATAAAAAAATAAACAAACTTGAAATACCAAAATGTACATACATACAGAGTACCTGATTTTCGTTGCCCACCATTGGTTTTTCGCTTATCTTTAGAGATACAAGGTAGCTTAAATGGAGGCAAAGTTGCGTAATTTTATATTCAATAATATGTATCAAGAGAATTTAGTCTACTATTGATAGTTTTGTAAACATTTAAAAGAATGTAAAAACGTATTTTCGTTTTTCCTCACCACTCTTTTATTTACAATAGTTTTTCAGTTCTGTAAGGACAACTTTTTAAGACTAATCCAATGCCGTAATTGATATTTGAAAAACCATTTCAGTTTCCTTGGATCATCATCAAGTTCATTTTTTCTTATGGACGCCATATCGAATTTTTATAACATACGATTGAACATTTTATCCTGAATACAAGGATATGTATTACTTATGATTTTGATATCGATTTCAACCCAATTTGGCTTATAAATTAAAATTATTATTAGTTATATAGTAATCTTGATTGCTAGTTTTTCTTATTTTTAAAGCAGGCAGTTATTTTTTAAGGATTTTGTTATGTCGAAAATAATTAGATGATATGTAATGTCCTTATTAGGTGTAAATAAGAAATACCTAATAATTTCCTACCGACATTGTTTTCATAAATTAAACACTATAAATTTACTTATACCTATATAATTATACACAAATAACAATAAATAACAAAACAAAGTAGAAAATAGACATAATTAGAACAAATGTTCAAAAACGCCACCATTACCCTATAAACACAACCTTGCACATTTCCAGATACTTCTCACTGCCCTCTGTACGTCTCTTCTTGGAATATGAGCTGCAGCATGAATAATTTCATTACTCAAGTTTTCTATTGTTATTGGTGGAACTCGGTACACTTGATCCTTCATATGTCCCCAAAAAATCCAAAGGGCACAGATCTGGTGATCTGGCTGGCCATAAGACAATTCCATTATTTGCTATAAATTTATTTGGAAGCAATGTGTAGCTAACATTATGTGGTGGCGCACCATCCTGTTGCCACCATACTTGTAGGAGTTGCTATAGTGGAACATCGCTCAGAAAGTGCATCAATGTAGTTCTTAAAAATAGTTCATACCTCTCGGACGTCAGATTGCTTCCATAAATATGTGGCACTAATAATCTGTCTCCTAAAATGCCCACCCACATATCTAAACTGAAGCGCACTTATGGCCTTACTTGCCTAAAGTGACTAGGTTTTTCTATAGACCAATGGTGTTCATTATTTCTGTTAAACAACTCACAATTTGTGAATTTAGACTCATCTGTCCACAAAATGTTATTTAAAAAAATATTGTCTTTTTTAAGGAGCCAATTACAAAAATTCATTTGTCTCTCTTCATCTCCAGGATGTAGAGTATGAACCACTTGTATTTTAAATGATTTATACTTATTTTTGTGTAATACTCTCCACACTTTCTGATGCGATATACATTAAGGTTAACAGCGACTTCTCGTATGAAAACAGATGTATTTTCAGTTACCTAAATAAAGTAATGGATTCAATATTCGATAATTCATAATATTAAAAGTTATTACTTCAATCATAATAAGTCGTTCTATTTCTGTATTGACTCATACTCCATGAGTGACGAATTTTTGTAGCAGTTCCATAGTTTTTGAAATTCCTATATACTCTTAAAAATATCGTTCTATCCGGTTGCTATCTTTCTGGAAATATTTCCAAGAACCTCTCAGTGGTCACTAAATCAATTTTTATTACATTGTAATAAATTTCAACCATATCACATTTTTCTCCATTACTGAACTTCATTGTGAGTGAAAAAGCAAATAAAATGCTTAATCGTATGACATAAAAAATCGATATAATGTCCATAAGAAAAAATGACCCTGATGATGATCCAAGAAAACCTAAACAGTTCCTCAAATATCACTTAACGGTATAGGATTCGTCTTAAAAAGTTGTTCTAAGTGTGTTTTTACAGAATTGAAAAATTATTGTAAATAAAGACGTTGCGGGGAAAGAACGAAAATACATTTTTTTAAATATTTACAAAACTATCAACAGTAGACTAAATTTTCTTGAATTATATTATTGAATATAAATTTACGCAACTTTGTCTCTATTTAAGCTACCTTGAATCTCTAAAGATAAGCGAGATACCAATGGTGGGCAACGAAAATCGAGCACCCTGTATAATGACAAAGGATCGGGCCCTAAGGTCGCGTTCATATTGGCACCGCTCAAGCGGTGAGCTTTGCGCGATGCCGCTCGAGCGGTGCAGAAAAATAATTTTAGCAATGCATTTTAAATGAAGGTGTTCATATTGACCGAGAGCATCGAGCGGTGTTGCGCGTTGCAACACATCGCGCCGCTCCTGCTTTCAACTAACTTGAATTTTGAGCGGCATCGCTGGTAACGGTCAGTGGTCGGCTAGTTGTGATAAGGGTAATAAAGAGGAATGTGTTAAAATTCGATATTTTCCTTTGCAGTCTATGTTTCACTTTCTCTAATATGGAATCAAAAGTTTCAACTGACATTCTTAAAAATTGAAAAAAAAACGTTTGGGGTTGCGGCGAAGTTCGTAATATAAATGAAGAAATTCGCCATAAATAAGGCGACTTTGGTTTAGTTCGTTAACGCCTTGTCTCCTTTTTTTCTGTTTTTAAAAATAAGCGTTTGTAGACGCGAATTTTCCAAAAAGAAAATACTTTCGTACCGCTTTCATTGCCTTTAAAATACCAACTGACGAAATAACACAACGCTTACCAATATGAACATCACAACGCGCGCGATGACACCGCTCGAGCGGCATCGCGCAAAGCTCACCGCTTGAGCGGTGCCAATATGATCGCGACCTAAGGGTGAAAACACAACACAGCGATGCGACGTCGCATCGCAAAAACGACGTCGCACGGCGATGCGATGCGATGACGCAACGTTAAAACTTCATCGCCACGGCATCGCAGAGAAGACGCTTCTAGTGAGATGTGGACCGCACAATACGTGTCCTACGTCTGTTGCAGGCCACAACAGTGCGGTGCGACGACGCATCGCAAAAACGAAGTCGCACCGCAATGCGATGCGATGAACGTTCATTGCACGGCCACAGAAGACCTATACCAGAAGCGACACGTTTGATATATGTATGGCGTGTTATAATTAAATATAAAAACCAAATAAGCTGCTGGCAACAACAACACATTTTGATATAAACATTTACACACTTCCTTCCATGTTTCTGTTTTTAAAAATTTATCCTTAAACTGATCTGCTGTTTTGTCCCAAAGGACGGGACGTTCCTGAACTAAGGAAATTAAATAATATACATCGTAATCAGTTGTCATCTTATACACACGCAACCTGTTGGCACAGCAGACTAAGTCGCGTATAAAAGACAACCAGACTTCCATGATTTGCGCGTGCGTTGCTTGAGAGAATCATTCCCCATCTCATAGGTGAAAACACAACAGTGCGGTGCGACGTCGTATCGCAGAAATCAAGGAATTTGCGATGCGTCGTCGCACCGCAGTGTTGTGGGTTCGCCCAGGATTTGTACTAGGCGACGTCGCATTGCAAATTTCTACGACGTCGTTGATTTCTGCGATGCGACGTCGCACCGCTGTGTTGTGTTTTCGCCCTAACAGTCAGCTCTATTAGTTGTTTCATGGAAGATGAGGTTTAAATAAGCTATGTTCATTTTCTTTCATTTTCTTATTATTTTAATCCATCCGCTTAATTTTGCAACAAAATTTTCATGTGTTCTAAAAATATTCTAGTGAAGGAGAAATTACAGTCAACTCAAAATAGTTTATGTCATTCTGCAACAATTTTAGATTTTCATCAACAGATTATATATGTATTGTAAAACAGAGCACACATTTTTTTCTTTTACTACTTTCTAAACTGCCTCACTAAAAATATGTTACTTCTAAAAAACTTTCATCTTTTAGTTCCTTAAAAAAGTTCTTGGAGTATACTTAAAAACAAAACATAGAATGCTAAAATGGTTTCCAGGACTCTTTTACTTACGTAAAATAAATCTTTTTTTAGTAGACTTTAAAAATAAAACTTGACTATTACCAGTTGTTGAATAGCATCTTCGTCGTGGCCGTCTCCCATGGGAACAATAAAGGGCGCATTCTGCGGGGTCGGCTGAGGATAAATTTCGAGATTTCTATATTCGACATCATAAACTTGAACGCTGCCCTCAACTTGTAGTACTTTAACTTTCGATAAAGGAATTCTAAAAAACAAAACCGCAAATGTGTTTCCCATTTACAGACACTAAAAACTCCGTCTCGGTTATAAAAATATCAAGATCGAATTTTTTGTTCCTTTCGAGCTCAAATTTGGCTATTGAAGTCGTCTCTTCTTCTCCCCAGTGGCCGTTTATTCGGCTATTCCTAACGACGTACCTGAAACAAACAAGTGATAATATTGCAATGCAATATAATAATTGGTATAGGGAAAAAAATGTTGAAGCTAATATTACTATGATAGTTTATTTTATAAATATCACTTAATATTTGCATTAAAGTAGTTTTCACACACATTAAAACACTGAACACTACAAAAAAAAAAAAGTTGATTGAAGATGAAGTTACTTGGTTAAAATCCATTTTGATTTAAAAAATTATAAACACTTTTTTACTTGTCTAATTTTCACTTTATTTGTTATTTTACAACTAGTTTCATCCTATTCGGACATTTTCAAGTGTACTTACTCAATTTAGTATTTTAAACCAATGATAATGGCACTGTTTAAATATACTAGTTAGTCAACTACAACTTCTGGGCAACGCTAACAGATGGCACTAAAACATTGTGTCCAAAGGCGGATAGACTAGCTGGTATTTAAACAGCCGTCAACAAAATTAAAAAAATGTATGTATTATTGTTTACACCTACACTTTGACATGTGAATAATGCATTTATTGAACGATTTTTTTGATAAAGTAGTCGAACGGAGAGACATGATGGTCATTAAATTTTGTTGGAATGATTACAACTTGCAACGAGCAGCAGCGGGCAATCATCGCCCAGTAGAAATCATTCTGCATTAAACAGCGACGTGAAAGTCTTTACCAACGGTAATAAATACAGTTGCACATGCTTTTATATGGATGTATTAAATTTACAAGACGTCTACTTACCTTTGCGATAAACGAGGGTTTATATGGGCAGCTATATCATTGCTCTTTGATTTACATAACAGATTCACCGCAAACCTATAAATAAAATAGATGATGTTAAAAATTATTTATTTGATTTGTATAATAACGGGTTTTCATAAATGATCGAAAACCACGTGAGCCCAGTGATACCGTCTGCAAAAGATGGTTGAAAACCATGCTTTAATCACATACCAAGTGTAACAGGATCATGGTACACCCCCTTTCTCCTTTAGTTTTGAAGATAATTGATTGAAATTTGGGATATCCTATATACATAATAAGCGGCACTTTTTGACATACAAGTGATTGTTTTCACTTCTGGTTTCGCCGGAAGTGACACTAACTTTCGATTTTTGATTTATATTATTGCATTTTTGAATTCTGCATAATTTTCTTAATCCAACGATACCAAATAAGTGACATTTCAAACGTGAATATTTTTTATAATATAACTTTTAGTTTTCCCCTTAAGTGTGCCATGACGGTTCCGATTTATTCTAAATGACCCGTGTAATGCTAGAAAAATCGAAATCCCGTCAAAAATGCTAAATTACTTGATTTATGAGCAAAGAAAGTTCATCAAAATGTTTTTGGGACCAAATTTAATTTTTTCAAATGGAATCATATTGGTATCGTGATACCATTTATTAGTACTATTAATAATTTCGTAATAAAATGTGCGATAAATATAAACAGAAAATAAGAAAATACAATTTTGTTCTAATTAAATGTTAAGAAGTAGCTAACTAAGGTGGCTTTGAAAACAATGAAATATTTAGCTTGTCAAACATTTGTTGGTTTACCAGTGTTTTTATTGTCTTTAAAAATTTTAAACAAATTGTTTAAAATTCTTGCTAATTGTGTTCAAAATGCCGCAAATTTATACAAGAGATGAAAAAGTGGATATGTTAATTATTATGGGGAATGTAGAAAAAAATGCCGTTGCGGCTAGACACCTTTATGCCGAACGATATCCTGATAAACAATACCCAACGAGAAATTATTTTAATCGTCTTAAAAATCAATTCCAAAGTGAGCCCAATAATGATCCCGAAGAAAATTTCATTCTTGACGAAGGAACGGAAATTAATGTTTTGGCTCGAGTAGAAGTTGATAAGACTGTTTCTTTAAGGCTAATTAGGTTTGAATTGGAAATCAGACACAAAACAGTAAACCGAATTTTACACAAATACCACTATAAATCTTTTAAATACCAAATACTTGAACGAAAATGATTACGAACGTAGGATGGAATATTGCAATTGGATTTTGCAGAATAATGTGCAGCCAAACAATGATTTTTTGGGAATGATTTTATTTTCGGAGGGGTCTAGGTTTATAAATTTGAGATTATTTAACCGACAAAATACAAAATATTGGTCACAAGAAAATCAAAATTTATTACGGGAGGGTAACTTTCAATGTTTGGCTTGGAATAATCGGTAGTAGAATATTTTTATAGTAATAATATCTGGTGCCACATATTTCGAATTTCTGCAAATTGAAATTGAGGACAGTTTAGCTGAATTGCCTTTCCGTTTACGACAGGGAATGTATTTCTAACAAGATGGCGCTCGTCCCCATAATTCAAGGATAGTAATTGTTTACCATTACCGGAGATTCGGAGAAAACGTAATACCGACGAATGGTCCTGTGAAGTAGTCTTCAAGGTCACCTGATTTAGCACCCCTTGATTTTTTGTTTGGGGTTATTTAAAAAATATTGTCTACGCAACCGCCGTTATAACCCGTGAAGACTTAGAGCTACGAGTAAGACGCGCAATTATAGCATAACGGTCCAGCAATTGGCGAACGTTCTTCGAGAAACAGCTATTCGAGTTCAGAAGTGCATTGACGTTAATGAACAGTATTTTGAACAACTGTTGTAATATTTTGTGTTCATTTTTTGTATTCCAAAGCCACCTTATGTATAACAAGGTAATTAGAACAAAATTGTATTTTCTTATTTTCTTTTAGCTGTAATTTTGATTGAATTTATCGCACATTTTAATACGACATATGGATAAATTCCTTATTAATAGTACTAATAAATGGTACCACGATACCAATATGGTTCCATTTGAAAAAATTTAGATTTGTCCCAAAAACCGTTTTGATGAACTTTATTGCTCATAAATCACGTAATTTAGTATTTTTGACGGGATTTCGATTTTTCTAGCATTACATGGGTCATTTAAAATAAATCGGAACTGTCATGGAACACTTAAATGGAAAACTAAAAATTATATTATAAAAGTTATTGACGTTTGAAATGTCACTTATTTGGTATCGTTGGATTCAGAAAATTATGCAGAATTTAAAAATGGGTGGTAACCATTAGGGTATTTCCTGTTTACAAGTATCTCCGGTAAAATAATATGTACTGGAAAAATGTTCAGGCTTTGGGAAGATCCTCAACCTGCCCCAGCAAGGAAGGTCACGAATATGTGAAAGATAGTAATGTTTCATAAATTACAAAGAAACTTCAAAATAGCATGCCAGCAGCCACAACAAATTATTTTAAATATGTACAGAAATATGAACGAAAGTGTTAGAGAAACAGGAGCCGTGGAAAAACAGTCAACTTAACAGAAGTTTCAGAACGAATTGTTTATAAATAAATTCAGGAATGGCAATATGACCGAAAAGCTAGCCACTAATAATAATTTAAAATGTTAATATATTATTGACGAAACTGAGCAACAAGAGAATTATTTACTAATTTTAATTTTGATTTAGATGTTAAGTTAAGCGTAAAACAGAGTAAGATTTTTTTAATTTAACAGAAGCGGTATCAAATACATATTTAAATATGACACTACTTTTAAATCTGTTGTATTATTAGTAGCTTTTTCATGTGCACACAATTTCTGTAATAAACTATAGTGCCGTAATATGAGACACAAAATCACGAGTAAAAAGAGCACAATTTATCACGTGGTTTTTGATCATTTATGAAGTCTATGTACTATATTAGCCTATAAGGCTCCATTCTGTAAATGTAAGTTACTAATATAGTAAGTGGTTCAGAACAGCGTCAGTTCTATATCGAGGGCATCATATCAAAAGGACGTAAACACCAAGTAAGTGCTATGATTATACGCCCTTTTGATATGATGCCCTCGACATCCAATTGCTATTTAATTCTTATTATTGTTATCAGTTAGTTATCAATACTTCTTTATTTTCATTATTTGTAAATTACTTAAAAGTTAGTAGAAAATTTGCTACTAAGCAAGTAGTAGTTGGGATACGCGCTTGGAATACAGACAGTTACAAAATCGGTTAAAGATACCATCCACGTGTAGATACCATTCAGGTTTTAAGTATATGCGGTACTTACGAGTCCTAATAAGGAGTAGGAAGCAATTTTCTGTTCTATGTTTGCACAAAGTTGTACTCACAATAAAGCCTCTGTCCAGATTTTTAATCAGTGTTTAGTGATCCTGCTCAAAAAAATAGTTGCAGATCATAGTTTCTTGACCTTTCTACATTAAAGGGATACATTTCTAATGAATATACTAACAACAGTAAACATGAAAATAATTCCTTACACCACTGCACATTGAAGTGGAAATTGAAGCCAGGAAAGCAACTAAGAGACATCAGGCCAGGAGGCCAGCGAGATGCTGGTGTTTCGGCAGCACGTCGATAAACCCTAGCATGGTGTCTCCAATAAGAACATAGAAACACTGAGTTTATCGACCAGGCTGACGTTCTCCTTTCTAAGGTCAGCAGGGCTTAAGTCGGAGACCGAGGGATTTATTATAGCCTGCCAAGATGGTGTTATCAACACCTTGGTCTACCGTAACCGCGTGTGGCGTGTAGAGGTTCCTGATATCAACTGCAGGAACTGCCATCAGGCGCCGGAATCGCTCATGCACTTACTATCTGCATGCCCCATATATGCGATTTCGGCCCACATCTACCGGCATAACACGGCGTTACGAGTGCTATACTACCATCTAAGGCACTCGTACGGGGTAGACCATACACCAGTGCTGCCTTACGTCCCCGGAGATATTGAGTCCGAGAAATGCCGGATTTACTGAAACTACTCGTTCCCGACTGTCAAGCTAATCCAAGCCAACAAGCCTGATATAGTCCTCCTCGACCACCAACTCAAGGTGATGTATGTCATCGAGTTCTCGGCACCTGCGGAGAAAAACATCACCTTGAAGGAGGAGGAGAAACGGACCAAATATCGCGATCTCCTGTACGAGCTCCAAGTGCTGTACCCAAGCTACTCGGTAAGGATGGTCGTCCTTATAATCGGTGTACTCGGAGGGATAAAGCCTACGTTGCTCTCGGAACTGAAGATCATACCGGCCTTCCAAAAATCAGCCGAGTGGCTGGCAGGCCAAATGCAGAAGGCGGTCATTCTGGGTTCTCTCCGTCTGCTTAGGGCACATGATTCTGGTATCTACAGTCACTAACCCTGCGGGATGTGGGGAGTGGTTAATGCGCCGGCGCGACTCCCGTGAGGCATCGGAGGCCACGGGAGGACTGTCCGGCATCGGATATTCCGGAAAAAAAATAATAACAGATTAGCAGATGAACTCGGTTTCGCATTCGACACCAAGCGAAGTGGCCGACGAGATGCTAATGTAGAGTCAGTCACTGAAATTCAGCCAAATCGCCCGAATTAGAGCTGCCGAACAGGAAAATCTATTTCGGCAGCCAGTCAATAAACCCCAGCATGGGGTCTTCTATAAGAACATAGAAACACTGGGTTTACCGACCAAGCTAACATTCGCCTTTCTAAGGTCAGCTGGGCTTAAGTCGGAGACCGAGGGATTCATTATGGCCTACCAAGATGGTGTTTCCAACACCTTGGTCTACCGTAGCCGTGGGTGGCGTGTAGAGATTCCTGATATCAACTGCAGGACCTGCCGTCAAACGCCGGAATCGCTCATGCACATACTATCTGCATGCCCCATATACGCGATTTCGGCCTACATCTACCGACATAACGCGGCGTTACGAGTGCTATACTACCATCTAAGACACTCGTACGGGGTAGACCAGACACCAGTGCTGCCTTACGTCCCCGGACATATTGAGTCCGTTGTCGAGAACGAGAAATGCCGGATTTACTGGAACTACTCGTTCCCGACGGTCAGGCTAATCGAGGCCAACAAGCCTGACATAGTCCTCCTCGACCATCAACTCAAGGTGATATATGTCATCGAGTTCTCGGCACCTGCGGAGAAAAACATCACCTTGAAGGAGGAGAAACGGACCAAATACCGTGATCTCCGGTACGAGCTCCAAGTGCTATACCATGGTCGTTCTAAGAACCGGTGTACTCGGAGGGGATAAAACCTACGCTGCTCCCGGAACTGAAGATCATATCGACCTGCGAAAAATCAGCCGAGTGGCTGGCAGGCCAAATGCAGAAGGCGGTAATTCTGGGTTCTCTCCGTCTGCTTAGGGCACACAATTTTGGTATCTACAGTCACTAACCCTGTGGGATGTGGGGAGTGGCTATAGTTAATGCGCCGGCGCGACTCCCGTGAGGCATCTAATGCCATGGGAAGACTGTTCGGCATCGAATAATCCGAAAAATAATAATAATAATAATACAAAATGGGGATATATATTCTTATTCTAACTCCAACATGTGATAATAACGACACCTAAGCACTGAACGGCTTGTTTTGTGAAGTATATCACTGAATTTGGAGCATATTCGCCAATAATTAGATGCATATACACATGTATAATATACAGAATCTATTTTACACTCATATAGAATTTATTTACATACTCATACATGCACTGATACGTACTTAAATGCATGTACATACACCCACGTTTTAAATTTTACAGTGAATTGATATTATTACTACTATTTAAAATACATCAAATTTCCAGAAAAGAATCTATAATATATCTATGTAACTAGAGACTAAGACAGCTGGATTCGTCTCGTTTAATCAAAGGAGAATTTTTTTTTTTATTTTCCCCTTTCTTTTTTCTTCCCTTTTTTCTCTCTTTTCCCCGTTTTTAATGTACATTGGCAATCATATTATTTAATTGGAGAGAAAAAAAACGGAATGATTTAGTAAGAAAGAAACTAAATTAAAAAACATAACTATTATAATTGAAACCTGGACAACTATCCTTTTGCTATTATTACAGAAATAAACTTTTAATTTAAAATATTATCGATGACATTTTTGTTTTCAAGAATAAATTTTTTTATTTCTTTTTTTAAATTTATTTAATTGTTGTATATTTCTTATACTAAGCGACAAAATATTATATAATTTTGGGCCATAGTAGAAAATAAATCGTTGTGTAAGATAAGTGTATGTATTTTCTATATTGAAGACATTAGCCTGCTTGTATAGTTGTAAGGTATTATATAATCTATTTTTATTTAGTATTATTTTTAATATACTGTTTTGTGTCACTTGTAAATTTTTTAAGGCATTATTTAATAATGCTTCCCATGCAATAATACAATAAATAATAATGGATGCAACTAGAGAGTCATAAACAATAAATAATTTTTTTTTATTTAGTATACTTTTAAGGGGCCTACTCGGGAAAAAGCTTCGGATAGCTGTGTCACTCTCTAGAAAGTTTGTATACATGCGCCGCTGAATAATTTTGCTCTTGACTATACCTTCACTGGACGTTTTCTTCACCGACTTCATTGAGGTGCGATTCCCGATAGAGGTAACACTTCCTTGCTCCATTTTTAGTGCCAAAGATACTTATTTAGAAAATTCTTTTTAACCAAATAGTACGGAATAAAAGTTTGAAACTTGCTGAGCATAATTATGAAGATTCATTCTAGACGACATGTATGAATTTTACCTCGAATTTTACCGATTGATATCATAATTCAGGAGCTAATCACGTCCAAATTTCACTTATATTTACAGTATAAATTTTCCCTACATAAAGTTAAAATTAATTAAAATAGATATATATGTACCCTCTAGTACACTTTCAACTACTGATCCTCCAAATTTAGTGTAATTTGACCAAACCGTATGGAAGAAATAAATTTTGAAAAATTACCTTACAAACACTGGTTCGATTAGCCCTCTTAAGGGATAAAATTTGTGAATAAATATCCCAATTTTTTTTGTGATATATTCAACATGTTCATTCCATCTTAGATGATGATCGACTATAACTCAGAGGTACTTTATTTTACTAACTTTCTTAATTTGCGGACACAAACATTTTTCTCTCTATTGGCAACTTGTTTTATGAATCTAAAGATATTCTTTTTTGTGGTTAATCATTAGCCGATAGAGTAAAAGTTAAATATTTAAGCTCAACAGGTTCCAATTTAATTATTGATAGACTTTGTTTAAATTATTTTCGGCGATACAATATACCTTTTCCCAGGAATCATTAATAAGACAGATTTAATGAAATACTATCAGAAATAATTTTCACATACATATACGAAACTAATCTCTCTAGCGTAGCTATTCACGGAAACCTCCTCCTTGATTTTAATTTAAGAAATCAGTCTCCAAACTCATGTTACCTAAGTATACATATTTGTGTATCTCTCTTTATAACTCTAATAAGGGGATCACATAAAGTTTGTAAAGAGAAAGAAGTCGTTTTAACTTTTCAGCATATAATCAACGTCCAAATCGTTTAACTGAATATTTCCAAAACTGAAAGGACTTTGTAACTTTTTAGATGACCATGTATGTACATATGTAGACTATGTATGTAGTAATTCAGTTGCGTCAGACATGAATGGGCCAACGTATATGTAAAAAACCGACAATGCATTTATTTTTCGATTACAATGTACTTATTTGGTCCCAACAGTTAATTTGACAATTGTAAATGTGACATAGTGATTACCGTTCAACCAGCGCCGGTCTTACCACTAGACAGACTAGACAATTGCCTAGGGCGACAAATTTTGGGGGCGGAAAATTTTGGGGGCAGCAAATTTTAAATTTATTAATTTTTTTGTTTGATAGTAATTTTTGTATGTAATATGTAAATTTTCATGACTGATCTGTAAATTATATCAGATTAAAATGTAAACAATTCTGCATAAATTGATGTATATCAACATAATATTAGTTAGGTAATGTATATACCTAGTTGACATTAAATTAATATGGTGAAATATCGGCTATAATATTATAAATTGGTTCATTCCTCAAGCAAGTGGTCAACACGTGTTGAGTATACCTACTTCGAACTCCATAAAATCGAGGGGATAATGGATAATAATAACATCCGGCAAAGTAAATAGATGCTGAAATCTAAGAAGGCAACTTGAACCAACTTAAGTATAACAAATAATACAACGTGAACGGTGAATGTAAAGTATGGTGATATTGTGTCAAAAACTATTAAAGGGATAACTGGTATAATGCAAAGATCAATAAGCAATAAAGAACAAGAATATAAACAGTAATAAAATTGTATTGGTTTGTGAGACGATTGAGATTCAGCAACGGCCAGCGCGGTGCTATTACTTTGTACTTGAGTGGGCTTATTTATCGCCTCAGACTTCAAGAGAGACAATATGCATTATTTCTTGGAAGTAAAATGATACTGGAATTCCCCCGAATACCGAATCACATTACATCATTACGTGACGTCGGAAATTAGTTTTTTATTTTTCTACTTAGCAGAGGGCAGAGGGTACTACTTGTCGAACTGCGATCTGAAATATTTAAGACACAGTATATACGGTATTATTATATTAGTTATTTAGCTTCACTTTTGCATTCGTGTCGCACGGTGTCGCGTGGCTCTAAGTTTTAATAATTTTTTATTCAAAATGAGTGACGGTCGGGCTCGACTTAGTGGTGCTAAATATCGTAAAGCTCGCGAAAAAAAAAAGAAAAAGGAAGACAAGAAGCTCTTTCTCGTACTAGAGACATAAATCGTCTTTTGCTCCATGTTCTCAAGGTGAAGGTGAACCAATGCTGTCAACATCAAGTAAAGATTCAGAGCTTCTAGACCCACGTGTATCTTCAACAGAACAACTTTTGAAAATTCATGAAAACTCTGATAGTGACAGTAGTGACAGTGTATAGTACAACTTTTCTGAATCTGAAACTGTAACTGAAAAGTTCAGTGTCGACGTTCCAAACGACGATCCTGCACTACGGAAAATAAATGTTGAGCTTAAAGATTATGTGGCAGTCAACGGTTTCCCAAAAATATAAATTTAAAATATCTGATGTGGCCAACACATAACTTTCTTATACCAGTATATATTATCCTGATCTAAGAAAATCATTCTATTTAATTCTTCACTAAACTCAATTAAATTTTAATAGCATACCTTGAAATGTTTCATTAATACTTTTAAATAATTAATTATCAGTGTCATTCGATACTGTCAATAATAATTCGTCATATATTTTAATCATTTTTTTTTATTGACATTGACATTTTTGTAACTAAATCAGACCCTTCAAACGCCAAACTGTTAAATTTCTCCTAACTCCATTTTATGAGGCCAAATGTGTAAAATATTTCAGTTTTCATCAGCTTTATTTAAATACTTGGAAAATATATTTTATTCGCTTGATATAGTAGACATGATTTATAATCATTCATCATGAATATATTTTTTTGTAATCAAATAGAAAAAAAGTTTCAGAAGGCCAATTTTGCTAATCACCGAATTTTTTCATTGTCTTTGGCCTTTAGAACAAGTGTACCAAATTTTAAAGCTTTATCTCAAAAACTGTGGCTCCTATCGCGATACTACAGACATACGGAGAGTTTCTTTTTTTCATGTTATGTTTTTTCATTATAATTCGTCGAGATTCGTCCAGAAACGCATAAAAATTTTTAATTTTTTTCCCGAAATTGTCTTTTTTCTGCTTTCATTCATTATGTCTTTTCTGGTGGTACCACATTCACCAAATTTAATGTGTTACCTAAAATGTGGATTCAGGAGGGTTCAAAACGTAAAAATCAATCAAAACCTCGAGGTCGAAAAAAATCACGATTACTATACTTCCTTATATTAGGGATAAGAAAGTAAAAACGGCAAAAAAAGAGACTAGTCCTGGTTATTGTTTTCCAAATCAACAAACTGCGTATTCTGTGGTTCTTACTTACTTTTTAGTTTAAAAGATTCTTTATTTATAACTGGCTTTAATGATTGGAAAAATAGAAACTCAGCTGTAGATTCTCATGAAAAGTCTCTTGTCCACACAACCTGCTTGATGGAATTAAGAACAAGAGGAAATACCAAAATGCGTGTAGACTACGCTGTTCTTCAGCAGTTGGAAGAAGAGAAGGGTTACTGGAGGAATGTTTTAACAAGAGTCACAGCTGCAATAAAAATTTTAACTGTCTGAAGACTGCCTCTACGTAGATCAGATGAACAAATAGGTTCAATACGTAATGGTAAGTTTCTTGGAATTTTGGAGTTGATAGCGGAATTTTACCCCTTCTTAAACGAACACTTAAAACGTTAAAAAATATTGGATCTGGTGGCACCTCTTATCTTTCGGAAAAAATTTGCGATGAATTTATAGAAGTTATGGCACGAAAATTGAAAACAGTGATTTTGGAAACAATTAGAGCAGCTAAATATTTTTCAATGTGTCGATTCTACTCCTGACCTTGCCCGTATTGACCAGTTAACCTCCATCATTAAATATATAAACAATACGGGAATACCCCAAGAAACATTTTTAGCATTTATTCCAAATCCCGGTCATGAAAGTGAGGAACTAGAAGTTGCAATAGTCAACTTCATAGAAAATGGTTTAAACTTGAATAATTGTCACGGTCAATCATATGACAATGCATCTAATATGTCAGGACATTATTCAGATTTACAAGCTAGATTAAAGGAAAGAAATCCCTTCATTGATTATGTACCATGTGCTGCACATTCACTAAATTTAATTGGTTCATGTGCCTCTGAGTCTTGCCAGGAAGTTTTTATTTCTACTTTGCAAGAACTTTACAATTTCTTCACGGCGTCAACAAATAGGTGGCAAATATTTGTTTCTGTTAACAAAGATAAGAAGTTTCTAACACTCAAAACACTATCAAAAATCCGTTTGTCAGCGAGGCATGATGCTTGTGGAGCTTTAAGTAAGCAGTTTCCTGATATTATTAAAGCTTTGAACTAAATTACAAGCGATCCAAATGAAAAATCAGCTACTAAGTCCGAAGCAAGAGGTCTTGTGCAAAAGCTAAATAAATTTGAAACAGTGATTTTAGCAAAATTGTGGACATCAATTCTGGGGCGATTTAATGTAGTCAATAAAAAGCTACAAAGCATTAATATTGATCTTGCAAGTGTGGTCAGTCTTTATAACTCCTTGACGAAATTCGTAGAAACACTACGGACCGATTTCAGTAGCTTTGAAAATTTTGCCAAGTCTTGTTCTGATATTCAAGAATACCAATTTGATTTAAAGCGTACAAAAAAGAGAAAACTTCAATTTGATGAAAGTCATGCTGGAGAGACAGCATTTGAAAACAGCAGTCATCACTTCAAAATTTACACTTTCTATGTTATTATAGACAATTTGCATCAAGAATTAATTCGCCGTAAAATAGTATACGAAAATTTGCTCTCTGATTTTCGTTTTCTGGAAAAAGATAGAAACTGCACCACCACATGAAATAAGACAGTCAGCCAATAACTTATTAAAAATGTATTCAAACGAATAAGAAGACTGCTTTATGAATGCATTAATTTTGGAGCTCATTTAAGCACAATCACCAATGAAAAATTAATTCCACTAATGGATTTATCAAAATTGATGAAAGAGATCAGCAAGAAATTTATCCAAATGTATTAATTGCACTGCGATTATTCCTTTGCAAACCAGCTACCATTTGTTCAGGCGAGCGCTCGTTTCTACACTTCGACGTGTCAAGAATTATTTACGATCCTCAATCAGTGAAGATAGACTAAACTCTTTAGCACTGATGTACATTGAGGGTGAAACATTTCGGTCAATGCACTTAGATTCAATAATTGACAGATTTGCCCAACGAAGTCGCGCAAAAAAGTGTTCTAGTCTAAGTACTACAAACTTTTTTTACGTATTATTTTTAAAAACT
Organism: Rhamnusium bicolor; assembly: GCA_029963845.1. Classification (NCBI taxonomy): domain Eukaryota; kingdom Metazoa; phylum Arthropoda; class Insecta; order Coleoptera; family Cerambycidae; genus Rhamnusium; species Rhamnusium bicolor. The sequence continues at coordinate 1,281,549 of JANEYF010000559.1, read as the reverse complement.
GAAGCTCGAGTGTGCATACACAATCAGTGTTGAATTGTAAGTCCATTTCTTAATTTTTGCTTACTTATTATTTTCTTAATTCCGCCCAACTCAGTTTTATTTTCTATAAAAGACTGACACTGGCATTTTAAAGTCGGTATATAATATAGAGCGGCAAATAATCGAGTGCCTAGGGGCAGTAAATGTCTAAGACCAGCCCTGCTTTCAACTTTCCTGAATAGACGACAGAAGCTCAAAGAGCATAAGCAACACAGTTTCTATGTATTCTTCCGACAGAGGCCTCCTTCGTTATATAAACACATTTGTGTATTGCGAAAATGATCGTTAAACATCGAAGGAGGTGATATTTGTAGACTTAAAAAAAGTTGTAAATTGTCACCTGAATGATGTTTCCCACTGAAACACCAATTAATATCACATAATGTTGCATAGACTGAATTTTTTTACACAAATATGGTTACTTTTCATCCTTAAAAACATTAATTTATTACACTGAACTGATTCTGCGGTTGGCTCCTTGTGAAACATTATTAAATATTTTAAATATATGAAGGAAATTTGCTTTTTAATGTTTCCGCAGAATCAGTTCAGTGTATTAAAGTGCTAGCGCAGCAAAATTAGCGGTTTTATATAGAAGATGCTTATTAAAGCTAAAAAAGTGTTCAAATCATATTTGGTTCATCGGCGAGTGTTTAAAACATAAAATTACACCGAAGCTTATGAAAATACAGTGCAATCATAATTCAATAGAAGCGAAACAGGCTACAGAAATGACCTACAAAATATGGCAGGATTTAGAACGTAAAAATTGGTACATTCGAAGAAACAACCTAGGACTCCATTTAAAGTTAATACATGTTGAATTACTTTTTAAAGAAAATTTTTTCATCTTTCAACATTTGGACCGTCAAATCAGAGAAGAGATTCAGGATATAGTTCACTCACAATACAGAAATCACTACAAGAAACTTCAAAATTTAATAAAAAGTAAGACAAATTTTGTTAATAGTTCTAATATCCCTGTAAATAGTTCTTGTATTTCCACTTTTAAATTTTATCCTAGATTAGTCAACCTTACTGAAATTGAATTTAATTGTAATGAAATTAATTTATTAGAGAAAGGTTTAAAATATTCGCCTAATATATCTAATAAACAAGAAGTAGAATTACTTGCAGTAAATACAGAATTGGCCTTAAACTCTTTAAGTAATATTCAAATTGAGGACAAACTTAGCATTGTAAATTTATTCAATAACATAGAATCATGTAAAAATAATAAAACAGAAATAGCAAGTGTAAAAAGTATAAAAAAGAAAATTCAAGATAACAATTTAATTCTTTGCAACGCTGACAAAGGTAACACAATAACAATTTTAACAGAAAATGAGTACAACACAAAAATATTTTCAATTTTAAACACAAATGAAATAATAAAATTAAATCATGACCCAACCAATAAGTATCAAGCAAACACGTTAGAAACCATAAAACAATGTGCATCAATTATCCCACCAGATCAAATATATAAATTCAAAATAATGAATCCCTCACCGCCACTATTTTATGGACTTCCTAAAATTCATAAAGAAAATATACCCATTAGACCAATCGTATCCTACGTAAATGCCCCATCGTTTAAACTTTGCAAGGAATTAAATATCTTATTGCCTTCCCTCATAAGATTCGCATCTAAGTATTCTATTAAAAATTCTTTTTCAATTTATAGAAAAAGTAAAAAAATCTCACAGTTCCTAGTAATGCAAAATTAGTTTCGTTCGACGTAAAAAGTCTTTTTACGTCAATCCCGTTGCAGACATTATTTAAAATAATAGATAAACTTCTAAATAACTCCAATATTGACAGTGACATTAAAAAACAACTAAATTTAATGATTAAAAATTGTACTAACCAAAATTATTTTAAATTTAACGGGGAAATTTATAAATTATTGGACGGATTACCAATGGGTTCACCCATATCTCCCTTACTAGCTGAAATTTTTATGTCCGATTTTGAAAATGTACTGTTTAATACAAAAAACGTTTTAGTTGAAAACATATTTTTCTGGACCCGTTATGTAGATGATGTGTTTTGTATTTGGAAAGGTACGGAAAGGCAGTTAAATAAATTCTTAGGTCTTCTAAATTCACTCAATCAGAAAATTCAATTCACATTAGAAATGGAAAATGACGAGGGTTTAAACTTTTTAGACATTAATATAAAAAATATCAATAATAGATTAGAGTTTGACATTTATCGTAAACTTACTTGCACAGATACAATAATTCATAGTAAATCTAAACAATCATTGCAAATAAAAATGGCACCATTCCACAGCTACATACATCGTCTATTAACATTTCCACTAAGCGAAGAGAATTTTAAAAAAGAAGTTAACGTAATCAAACAAATTGCGAAAAACAATGGCTATAAAGAAAACCTAATAGATAAACTAATTAAAAACAAACAAAAGAAAACATTACGTAAAGAGTTTTATGCCGCTTCTTCTCAGGAATGCAATAAGAGATATAAATGCATTAATTATAGGCCTAAGATCAGCAATAGAGTTAGTAATAAACTGAATAAATTAGGATGTAGAACAATTTCAGTAAATAAAAATAATTTAGGTAAAATGTTAATTAATAATAAAGATAAAACTGAAAAACTACAAAAAACAGGAGTATATGAGTTAGAATGTAGTGACTGTGATGCTATATACATTGGACAAACTGGACGAAATGTAAAAAAAGCGAATCGATGAACACAGGAAATCTATTGTAAACAATGTATATAGTACGGGCATGTCAACACATTGTATAGAAAACAGTCATTTTATCGATTTAAATAATGTCAAATTACTCTATTCGGAAAAGAAACGAAAGAAACTTGATCTATTAGAACAATTAGAAATAAGTAAAGCTGTTAAAAATAATAAAAACTTAACGAATGAACAACAAATTTTTACCGGCCACCATATTTTAAATAAAATAATTTAGATTTAAAAAATAAAGTAATATTCAACTTATAAAAACATATTTTACAATAGTTTTATAGTAGGTACCAGATGTAGTTATATAAGCAATGGACACAAATTTTACTGTTCAGTATTCTCTGTACTCTTGACAAAGGCCTAAAAAGCCGAAACACGTGTAGAGTTTGTAATAAAATATTTTTTGAAACATTAAAAAGCAAATTTCCTTCATATATTTAAAATATTAATTTATTATTAAAAGTGCCAACTTTATGTGTAGTGTAGTAAAATGAAGTTTTATTTATTTTTCATAATTTCATGCAGCCATGACAACACTGGAAATTCAGTAAATAGTCACTCTACATTCCTAGCAATTCTACCGCTGAGATTGAGGGAAGAAAGGTGGGTCCAAAATTATTTTAATTTTTTTTTTTTTTTGAATTTTTGAAGTGTGTGGTTTATTTTCAATTTTCATAAGAACCTACGGATTTGAACATATGCATGTATTTCAAAAACATCCTGTATAACAAAATTAAATGCTTAAAATATGAACTCTTCAAGAGTATTTGTTTGAAAGCTGGAACTTGTCCCTTCAACTTTTGTAATATTTATTCGTAAGGAATATACTTATCACTGCCTAATCTATTGATCTTACAGTAAAATTATAAACCTGTAAAACAAGTCTAGGAGTTCCTCAGGGGTATGTATCAGATCCATTGCCTTTCATTCTTTACATTAATAATTTATCTTATAAAATCCTAAGTGATTATATTCACAGATTACACCATAATAACGGTATCTGCAAATAATCTGGGGGGAATTCTTGGGTAACGTTTTGAGTATTACAAATGGATCTAGTACGTGATGTCACGAAAGTAATTTATTTAATGAAAAAAACTCCTTTACAAATCCAGTAAGAACCTAACAAGAAATAACATTCTAGACCATCATCAAACGCCTTTGACACTTATTCTTGGGGTAAAATACATCACACGTGTTCTCCAGACCTCCTCTAAATATCAGCTATATCAATGTGCGCTTAGGGAAAATATTGATTAGTGTGTAAAATTTACTTGACGCCATTCGTCTCCAAATTGAGTTACATAATTTCCAGGGAACTGCAACCCCATTACATAGAAGCATTTTGAGCTTCAAAAGATTTTTATTTTCTGGCCATTCTTTCACTTATGTCAAATGACTTTTGCAGGCCAATTTTTATTTCAGAAACGGTACCTATTTTTTAGAATAAGCAAAACGATCAGTACGCGCTGGAACGATTCACTTACGACCTTCTGCTGAATCTGTATGATTCCCGATAATAGAATCCCGTACATAGAACGAGCTGCTCCTAGAAATTTTCGGTATGGAATGTGGAGGATGGATTATGGCTGTCTTCAGTTAATACTGTTTTAAATTATAATGTAAAAAATAGTTATTAACTTTTACAAACTAGGAACAAACAACAATCACTTCACATTCAAACGATTGTTTTTTTTTTTTAATAATCTATCAATTCTGTGGCTAGATCGAAAACGACATATTCTAATGTACTGATTACTTCTAACTCTTTTTAGCTCATATACTACTACAACTTGAATAACTAAATATTCCATTCAATGATTTAATATAGCTCAAATTGTTAAACAAACTGTCAATTATGTTCACTATCAGTATAGGTTCATATTTGACAAACAAATAGTATACATTATCCATTGTTTGCTGATGGTATATGCCAATACATTCATTTGTGAATATTTCACATTACTAATATGTAAGTATATTACATATTATAAATCAATATAAGCGCATTTATTAAAATTTTCTTGACAGAGACCTTTTGTTCTCTTTGTAAAACTAACGGTTCTTTGATTTATACAGGATAATTCTAAAAGACAAGGCCCAATTTTAACGGAATGTAGAGAGGAGAAACACAGGAAATCTTTTTTTTTCTTTTCCATGTTTCGACATATCTTTCAGTTCTACTTTTGCCTATATCTATGATTTTATAGGTAGGTCACTTTTTATGTTTTACACGTTTTAGCAATTCAAGCGAAATCGATCGAAATGATAGCGTGGAGAACATCATACTGATCATTGTTCGAACAATTTTTTTAAAGATATTTATCTCACGAGGGGATGTTCACACATGTAGTAGGTTCACCGCTTACCGCCCTATGTAGTTCTCGCTGTAGTACCTATGATGTACTGATACAGTACCATGAGGAGTTTTGATTTCTCAATTTTATATTTATTTAAGGAATGTACCATTATTGTACTTCTTTTATAGAATAAAACTTAACGAAAAAATTTTCCATCTTTATACATGCTGTTTTATATTTCACTAGTATCAATATCTACTACAACTTAATTATTAAACATCAGTACTAGGTCGTGATTGATCACAGTAAATAGAAACCTGGAGGTAAAAATGTAGAGATACCATATACAGAACGAACTAACCCACTAGATACACGACTAACGGTGTGCGCAGGTTACAGTTGCCCGTCTGAATACGAAGTTTGCACGAAAGTTAACGATTGCGTCAGGGTGCTTACTGGGAAGAGCATACGAGACAAAGTAGATATCAGCTTTCTATTTTCAGTATCGCTAAAGCTGCGATGGAGAGTGTTGCCGTTCATCTAAAAAAATTTTTGCGTATTAACGTATTTATTATATTTATCTGAATGTTTCACAATTTCAGCGTTTCTTCCGAGACATCACAGATGGTAAAACACCAAAATTATGGCAATTCCAAAAACATAAATCAATATTCTCATAAATAATGAAGATAGCTAATACCAATTCTGAACAAATAAAATGATACGTAAATAAATAAATCAAATTAGAAGCTCAAAATAACCTCCTCCGTGAACAAAGCAATATCCCAGCCTACTGTAAAAGCCCCTTCTGACATTCACCCTGCGATCGCCCCATCGTGCTGGCAACAGACGGGAGACTGTAAACTGTGCATACCGCTAGGCACGTATCTAATGGTCTGGCTCGATCAGTATATTACTGAATTCAAGAAGAATTTTACTTTACAGCGAGCTCAATATACAGGGTCTAACACTTAAAATAAAAAAAAAAAATTGAAGCATTTCCGGAAGTGAAAAATATGTGTGATACGCATTTATAATCAGTAAAATGTTACATGGTCCTTTCCACATTAACATACAGGGTGTAAATTTAGGTATTTTTTTGCAATTGTTTTTTCTTTTGGTATTTGGATTCATCAGAATACATAAGCATAATTTTGAATATTTTTCCTATGCGAAAAATTAAGCAATGAAATCGAGTGAGGTACTTAAAATGATCACCCTGTACATATGTATGTATAGCTACCTACGTCTACTTTAAATGACCGAAGGGCACTGATATCTATGTCTGCTTTCGCTAACGGAGCAAGCTTATTATTTGAAATAGGTATTTTGGGTGACATTCCAGAGACGCGTTTAGTACCTTAAATTGTCTTCTTAACCGCCTCTCAAGTGACCGAAGTAACTCCGGAAAATCCTAGGATTTTCTGTTGGGCAGAGGGAGATGAGGCACTACAGTTTATTATGGAGTCCGAATCATATCTAAGGCATCGACAATTCCCTCTCCCATCTTAGTTCGAAACAAATTACAAATAAAATTTCTAACTTGCTCCAGGATGGAATCGAACTATCGATCTTCGGTACCGAGTAAATAGTTATATTTCGAAAAACCCGCGATATGATAATAAATTAGCTAGTAATTTCTGACAGTGATTTACTTACACATTAAATTTATTATTGCATTTTAAAGCCCGCACCGATAAGAGGTCGTAGATCGCTGAGAAATGTGGTAATGCCGAATAACCTTGGCGTTAGCAACTACCTGCACATTATATTCATCTACCTGCTCCTTCTGTTAATCTGCAAACGGTTACAGTAAAAAACTATTTTTTAATTCTTTTATTTTTGTAATTACGTAGTTTCTGTTGACGTTTTTTATTTCTTTTATTATTTACTGTTATTACCACTGGCGGTTCTTCTATACGGTCATTTGGTCAATGACCTCCCACATACAAATAAAAAAATAGAGCTATTCATTTTCTGAAGTTTAGAAATATATACTATATATATTTTTAATATTCTTAAAAAATATATTAAAGTTTCTAGTTCATTCTATGCACAATACTATTCAAATATCTTGATCGCAGGATTTTGTATCCCCACCGAGCACCGAACCTCTACATTCATATTCATTACATTATTCATTTATAAAATTTAAAAAATCTTGGGTCAATCCACAACTTGTCCTCAAAGCTAGCTACGGACCGAATTTACAACCAATTAAAGTGAAATAGACTTATGCGCGAATTGTCAGAAAGCAAAAGAGACAGAAAACACTGGCGGGGACAATGTCCCTGACACATTTTACGGAAACGGTAACGCACGACGTTCAATACATTCGAGTGCAAGCAGTGAACGAGTGCAGACGTGTATACGGAAGTATAGTGCCACTGTGATCTACCCGAAGTGATATCCGAAGTTAAGCAACGGTCGGCGCAGTCAGAGCTAACTAAAGTTAAGCAACGGTTGGCGCGGTCGAGCTTGAAATATTAGTTGCCTTTTTCAAGGCTCTAATATACTTTTTGCGAAAAGAATTCAGAAGAAGAGAAATATTAGTCGTCTTTTTCAAGACGCTAATATAAAAAAGATAAAAAAGTCTCCCTCCTGGAGACACATATTTTTGTTATATTCTGTGTGTACTAACCATAACTTCTATTTTTCAGCTTTCTTTTTCAGATAAGGCTACGCATACCCAGGAGGAGGGTATGGGAAACCATAGAGAAGTGGACGAGGACTCGCAGAGTGGTAGTTCCAGGGCTTCCACCCCATGCAACATGGATGTGGAGATTGTGGACCAGGAAAAGCTGCGTCTAAGGGCTGAAAACAAGGCACTGAGGGCCCAAATAGAAGAAATGAGCCTAAGGATGGCTCAAATGCAATCAAGGATGGACAGGCAGCACGAGGAGCTCCTGAAAGCCATCCAGGGGGCCCAAGTCGGATCCACGAAGTCCGTTAATAAGAAAAGGAGGAAGGCAAACTCCGACAGTGAAGAAGAGGAGCCCAAACAGGCCAGGACCCAGGAGGCCGGGACTCCTGAAGGCACCGAGGCCCCAGAAGAGAGTACGAGCCGGCAGGAGGACCGGAATCCAGGACCGGCCCCAATGGAACCAGCCAAGACGCCCAAGATACCGCCAGTCGTCCTTAGGAAAAAGGAAACGTGGACGGTGGTAAGCAGACGTTTGCGCGAGGCAAACGTCAACTTCAAGAAGGCCCGCGTCATTGGTGAAGGCATCTCCATCGACCCATCAACGAGTGAAGATTATAGGAAGATGACAAAAATCTTCACACAGGAGAAAAGGGAGTACCACACCTACGCGCTCCCTGAAGAGAGGCTCCTGAGGGTAGTGATACGCGGCATCCCTAGTGGCGTAAGCTGCGAAGAGATCAAGAAAGACCTGGAAGACAAGGGCTTCTCGCCGATCTCTGTTCAGCGGATGACGTCGAGGAGGACCAAGATGGAGATCCCACTGGTACTGGTCCAAGTGCCACTGGACCAGGAGAAGATCCTGGAGGTAACGAGGTGCTGCTACCTGGTAGTGCGCACAGAGAGACAAAGGGCGCAACAGAGCGTCACCCAGTGCCACCGATGCCAGCGCTTCGGCCACGCTCAGGGTAGGTGCACCGCACAGGCCAAGTGCGTGAAGTGCGGCGAGGCCCATCGGACAGCGGACTGCAAAAAGAAGCAGGACGTCCCAGCGAGATGCGCAAACTGCCAGGGAGCGCACCCGGCCAGCTATAAAGGATGTCCCAAATATCCCAAGAAGCCCGCGGGCCCCCAGAAGCAGGCTCCAAGGACCCAACAGCCACCGAGGGAGGCCAAAAGACCCGCCACCAGCGGGCTGAGCTACGCAAGGGTAGCTCAAGGTAACGCAGGGCCGAGCGCCGGTCCTGCCAGGCAACAACGAGCACCCGTGGAGGCCCAAAACCTCACCGCGGTGCTCAAACAGATGCAGCAAATGTGCTCAGCAATGAGCGCATTTTTTGCACAGATGCCAGGCTTTACTAATCTGTAATGTCTTTTCAGGTGAAGCCGAACTTCCTGCAGATCGCCTCATGGAACGTTAACGGGCTACAAGGAAGAAAACTTGAAGTGGAGGAACTCCTAGCCCGGTACGACATAGACGTGTTGGCACTACAGGAAACGAAGATGACGCCGCTGAAGCCAGCCAACTTCCCTGGCTACCATGTCTACAGGAAGGACTACGCTGGACCAAGGCCCATGAGAGGAGTAGCCCTGCTGGTAAAGAAGTCGATCGACCACCATCCAATCATGCTGCCGGACATGGAAAACCTGGAAGCCACCGCCGTAGTAGTGTCAACGGCACGAAATGGCGACATTCAAGTGGTATCCTGTTATCAGCCGCCCCGATGCCGGATCCTGGACACGGACCTGGATGCAATATTCCAGGACCAGACTCAGGTGCTTGCCATAGGGGACCTGAACGCCAAGTCACAGGAATGGAACAGCAGAGTCACCAACACTCTAGGACGAGATCTGCTGAGATTCCTGGGACGACACGCTGGCAACATGCAGGCACTAGGACCGGACGAGCCGACGCACGACAATGGGATCCACCGACCGGATGTGCTGGACATCGCTATAATGAAGGAGATGACCCTCAATGCGGAAATCTCTACCAGGACGGAAGGTTCCACCGAGCATAATCCGATCTTCTTGGACCTAGGAGAGAAGGATGATGTGGACACTGGGACCTTCATCAAAAGGAGGACAGACTGGGAATTGTTCCGTGCAGCACTGCAAAGGAACATTGCACATATTCCCAGGATTGAATCCGAGGAAGATGTGGAGAGGGCCATCACCTCCCTGGAAAACCAGATCCAGGAAGCGATGGAGGAAAGCACTACAGAGACAGAGACCAGAAGGGCACCAACGCCAATGGCAAACCTCACGGAGGACCTCAGGCAGCTGATTCGGGACAGACGAAGGACGAAGAAAAGGGCCCAAAGGACTAGACTCCCTGAGGACAGGCACGCGTATAACACGCTGAACAGGAGAGTCAAAGCTGCCCTCCAGGAACACCGTCAAGAAGGATGGCAGCGTCACCTGGAATCACTGGACCCACAGGACAGGAGCATCTGGAACACCCAGCGTGCTCTGCGGAACAGGCCGAAACCAATGTCCCCAATCCACGGAGAGAATGGGATTGTCTACACTTGCCAGGAAAAAGCTGAAGCATTCGCGGACAGCTTGGAACTGCAGTGTAGGGAAAACCAACTCGATGATGAGGACGAGGACTGGGTTGATGACGTGGAACGCAGAGTGCGTCGGATACTCCGCCTGCCAGACGATGATCACATCCGTCCGACCACTCCAGAGGAAGTCAAGGAGATTCTAAGGAGCTTAAAGCCGAGGAAAGCTCCTGGATGTGACAAGATCGGAAACATCGCCCTCAAGAAGCTACCCAGCAAAGGGGTGGCAGCCCTGGTGAATATCATCAACGGGATCTTGAGGCTCAGATACTTTCCGGACAGGTGGAAGAAGGCCGACGTCATAGTCATCCCGAAGCCAGGTAAGGAACTACTCTTTCCCTCCTCTTACAGGCCCATCAGCCTACTCTCAGCTGTGAGCAAGGTAGCCGAGCGCGTCATCTTGAGAAGAATAGAAGAGGAAACCGAAGAGCTCCAAATCATCCCGGATGAACAGTTCGCGTACAGGACAGGACATAGTACGGAACTCCAAGTGCTCAGGATCACCGAAGAAGTCACTAAAGGTTTCAACCAAAGACAGGTCACGGCGGCACTACTCCTGGACGTTGCGAAGGCTTTCGACAGGGTCTGGCACGATGGTCTACTCGCTAAAATGATGAGTATGGGTTATCCCATTGCACTCGTCAAACTAGTTAGATCATACCTGCACGGGAGACAGATGCGAGTGAAGATCAGGGACTGTGTGTCCACGTATCGACCGATGGAAGCCGGAGTCCCCAAGGCTCTGTGCTGTCACCCCATCTGTTCGCTGTCTTCACCTCTGATCTCCCAAGGGCCGAAGGCACCGCAATGGCACTCTACGCGGACGACACGGCCGTCACGGCCAGATCCTGGAGTGCGAGAACAGCCACCAGAAGACTCCAAGAGGCAGCCTCTCTTCTGGAAGAATGGTGTATCAAGTGGAAAGTCGCAGTCAACGCGGAGAAAAGCCAGACGATTCTCTTCAGGAAAGGACGCAAGGAAACCCCCACAGGACACGTCTCCATGTTCGGCGAGGACATCCAATGGCACGATTCCGTCAAGTACCTTGGCGTAATCATGGATAAAGGCCTGACATGGAGACAGAACACCGAAGCCATCGTGGTAAAGGCCAAACGGACGAGAGCTCTCATCTACCCGATGGTAGGGAACCAGAGCAGGCTCAGTCTGAGGAACAAGCTTCTGCTAGTCAAAGCACTCATCAGACCACAGCTGACCTACGCCTCCGTAGCATGGGGATACCAAGCGAAGACCTATCTGAAGAAGATCCAAGCCGTGGAAAACGTGGCCATCAGGACAGCGGTGGGCGCACCATGGTACGTTAGAAACGCTGACATCTTCAGGGACCTGGAGTACACACCAGTCACCGAAATCATCCGGGATAGAGCGAAGAAACTGTACACCTTAGCTGAGGAGCACAGGAACCCGCTGATCAGGGAGGCCACCTCCTATGATCCGTCCGACGCACCGAGGCACAAGAGGCCGAAGGTACAGTTACTGGATAACGGGTAAGTATAACTGATCCTTTTCTTACAGATGGACCAAACCCACTGAAAAGACATGACACGACCAACCACCCTCCCACAAACCTTGCGGGCGCCGGTCAGTAAACCGACCAGTGCCCGTTGTCCCCCTGGCTCCGTGAAGGACGAAAGTGCTAAGAAAGCACTTAGGCCTTCACCTCCTAGAGCTACACAGTTCATCCTCACCTTGTCCGATGGTCCAGATGACAATGTGTCAATTGCCACTTTGTGTACTGGCAGTCAATCCCAAGTCACAGAATATCCACACAGTCCCTGACAGACAGATGACTACCCCGGGGGTGACAAGCTGGCGAAGAAAGAAGACGAAGACAGAAGAGCGCCAGAAGAGGCCCTAGCCAGCAGGGTTCATCAGCCAGGACCCAGGGAGGTTGACCGAAATCTTCGGCACCGCTCACATTTGTGAGTGGGGCCGTTCGTAAAGTAAGTTAACCCGCCCTGCACGAGGCCGGTCCAGGTCTACAGCGATGACTAGGGTAAAAAGGCAATAGTCCTGCCTGGCCCTAGCATCCGAGACCGTCATCATGCCAAATGGATATTGGCGCGACGTTCAATAGTAAATTCTGTCGCGTTGTTTTTAATGTTTTTATTTGTGAATATTTTATTAGTAAATCTCTACTTGTCATGAAATTAAGTAAAACAGTGTTTTTGGTGTTTACTATTAAATATGAGTGTTGTACAAAATATATTAAAACTGAAAGATGGACATAAGTTGGGTTATGAAGACCGAGTGAAATTCAAAGGTGGTGGCCGTCCAAAACCTAATATGACGATAAAGCAAACATCTCTTGATAAGAAAAAAGAAGTTAATAGGTATTTTTAATTAAAAAATTTATCCTTGAGCAAATTTTATTCATTGTTACGCTCATCAACTAAATTTAATTTTACAAAAAGCATCAAGTCAGGATAAAAGCGTAAAAATTTTTTCTGCTAATTTACATAGCTTTTCTTCATTCTTTGGAAAATCGCCAAAAAGAACAGCCGTATTAGATAATGTTGTTAAGGTGAGATTACCTAAAGCGGCTCCAACACGATGGAATTTTAATACAAAGTGCATAGAGACTGTTTATACCTATCGAACAGAATTATTAGATTGTTTAGAAAAATCATTGTTAATGAATCAGAAAAACAACACTCTAAACCAAGCTATTGGTTTAAAAAACTACTTACAAAATGAACGTTTTCTTTACTGGTTAATTTTTTTTCATTTAGTTATGCCTTATTGTTTAATCAATTACAAAAATGTAATATCGATGTCATAACAGTAAATAAGTGTATTGGCGTTTTTAATAGTAAAATTAAAGACATCAGAAATAAAATTTTGAAGAACTATTTGGAGGAGACATCCATGCAGTCTGCCCAGAGATGTAAAACGGAAGAATCAAAAAGGAGAATTTCATTAGAAGTTTGTGATATAATTACATCTGAAATCAAAAACAGGTTTGGCTTCAGTAATCATTTAGCAGTGTCTCAGTTATTTCACGCAGATCGATTTAAAGATTATAAAAAAGCTTTCCTCAATATATGTTTAAATTAGTAAAACGTAGTATCCAGTCATAAATCATTTGAAACTTAAAACTGAATTAGAAGTATTATATAGCCGAGAAGATTTTTTCCAATAGTGAAGGTGCAGTTGCTTTGTTACAGCTTTTTATTAACAATAATTTGAGCAATACTTTTTCTGAAAGTGTCAAACTGTTAAAAATCTTGTGTATTCTCCCTATGACGACCGTCGAGAGTGAACGTTGTTTTTCCACCTTAAAAAGAATAAAGACATTTTTAAAAAATACCATTGGTCAGGAAAGGTCATCTTCTTTAGCTATGCTTACCATAGAAAGGGCATTAATAAAGAAGGTAAAAGACTTTAATGAAAAAGTAATTGACCACTTTGCATCTCAAAAAGACCGGAGGATCGACTTGGAATTTAAATCACTTAAGTAATACAGTAAACTTTTCTAATTGACCTCCCTATCTCTTGACCCACGAACCGCCACTGCCACCTGCACATTACATTCATCTACCTGCTCCTTCTGTTAATCTACAAACGGTTACAGTAAAGAACTATTTTTTTTTATTTCTTTTTTTATTTCTTTTATTTTTGTAATTACGTAGTTTCTGTTGACGTTTTTTATTTCTTTTATTACTTACTGTTATTACGACGTTTTTCTACAGAAAGTGCAGTGCGGTAGTGGACTCTTCATAATGGCGAGGCAACCGATGTCTGCAGAAACAATACAATTATGGATTAGCGATTATTCTGATTTGGCGTTTGATGGTGTGAACCTAACTTGTAAATTGTGCGATGTAAGGCTTTCTTATACACATAAAAATCGTAAAATTACCGTAAGTAAACATGTGGCATCAAAAAAAACACTGGGCTTTAATTGGGGAAGACAAACAGAGAAATTTAAATATAGATTTGGTGAAGTTTATGGTCGGCTGTAGCATTCCGTGGCGCAGTTAAATAACCACTGTTTCGAGAATTTAGATATAACTATGTTGGGACACGGTATGCGGTAGTGCAACTTACTACCTCATCTATAGTGAGAAAAGTGTATTTGCCTGGAAGGAATATGAAAAAAAATATATATGAAATTTGTTCCAGTAGTACGCTATAACAAAAAATATAATAATCCGCCATTTTGATTTTATTGTAAAAATCGGTTTTTCTGCCATAACTGTTTTGTTCGATGTTCAATTGTTTCTTTCTTGACGGCATCGAATTCCTCGGAAAAAAATTATATCACACTAGTTTTTAAACTACGAATTTGTCCTGTAAATTACCAAGAAAATCGCGAGTGATATCTTACTTGAGACAACCTGTACATACTTACATAATTTGATTATATGCTCTTTTGTTGCTTTTTGTATGTATTTTATAATATTTTAATTACAAAAATAAATGTGCAAAAACAAAAAAAATGACAGAAACAAAAAATCCGAACAATCCTCAAACACGCATATCATCTGGTTCCATATGTGTCCGGGTTTTTGAAGCTGTAGTGACATATATGTTAAAAAAAGTACAAATCTTCACAGAGACGGCAATGCAATAAATGTAGTTATTAACAACAGGCAAGTACAAAAATTTTAAAATGACATCTAAACGAAAGAAATTCCTCGACTAATGAATACCATAATTAATAGGTACACAAATTAAAGGGTTTAAAAATATTGTTAAAAAAATTATACCTACTTAAGCATTTTTATATATTTCATGTCAGAAATAGATAATAAAAGTTTTTTTTTTCGTTTTCATAATTAATAAATCTATTTTATTGTTGTTTTGTCTGATTCTCGAGTTGAGAAATTAGAATAAGAGAAATAGATGAAAATGTGTATAAAAGACATATCACTTTCATCGTACAACTCGATAATAAAGCCCTGTCCTGGCAGTATGTGTAAAATAAATGCATGCAGTAATCACAGAACTAAACCGGCCCTGGCCTGAACATTAGTACTTACACCGCCATCTTACAAGTGGAAGTAAAACTAATATGAGAGAGCGACCTAACTGTAATTTAGGAAACAGAAACCGTTTCTTCATCCAATATTATTATTTAGATAATTAAACATTTTGTTGATGGTATAGTTTTTAAATAACACGGGACTTTATTAAAGTAAGGTATTAATCTAGCAATGATTTTTATAAAAGCTAATGTTTTGAAAAACCTTCATTCACTAAGCTTAATTCTGTCGTATTACGTCACGCCACAAACCGCCGTGTCGCTCGTGTGTCAACATCAACGCCAGGTCAATAATAATTTTGCCGTGGTGTTTTAAGTTTTCTATCAAAATGGTGGTAATAATTAAAAATATGTTTAATTATACAAACCTTGAACATTGAGGCTGTACAAATCCATGGATGCTTATGCATGAGCCAGGTCCCACATCATTAGGTAGGTCTTCAACAAACGACGGAGGCGGAACATCAGTCTGGTCAACATTAACAAAACTGTCACAAATATCAATGTCACAACATAAAGCTTCAACACCTACTTCCATATTTTTGTTTATTAAATAGATTAATTATTAAAGAAACTAGTATCTCAAAGTATTACATTAAAATAAGGAACCATATGGAGTACGTACATATTAAAACTCGCAGATAGAAATAGTATGGCGCTTGCCGCCCTTACGCGTAGATATCCTCGACAAAAATTATCATTTATATATATATAAAAGATTCAATCAAAAATGGTTCATAAATAAGAGTAAATTAACCCTGAACACTGCACACTACAAATACCTTTTATAAATATAATCAATGCTAACATTTATGATTCATTCATTAATATTAATTATGTATTACATAAGTCATGCTAAAGGAACTTGCTGAAAAATGTGAGATTAAAAATTGTACTACAAATGTGCGTTTAAAAATTACAAAATTTTTTTTTTTAATTATGTTTTAGGGGCGGCAATTAATTCGCGCTATTAGTAAAAAAATAGCAGCAGCAGCACTATCGTCTTTTTATGATGACAGATGGGGGAGCATGGGGTAATAAAGAAAGGCGCTTTTAAATTATGTAGCAAAATATGTTTTGTTTTTTTAATAACGCCATGAATCTACATTTCCGTTCTTTAATGCGAACATTTTTATTTTAAGCTAATTTATAAAAGTTGCTATTAAAAATTTTTGAGGTAATCCCAAGCAGCACATTTAGTAGTCTACGTAGCAGATACCTTCAGTGGAACTTTAAAGATTTCTCCAACTAACGACCGTTACGTAATGGGAACGATCCGTCTACCCAGCATTCTGCAAAATGGGGAATAGTTATTACGTAGCAGTTACTATTCCGGAACCTTCCTGTTACGTGTTGACAACTAGGTTATTACGTAAACGCAACGTAACCAAATAGTAGAAATGACTAACTTTTGGAACAGCTCTTTAGTGGTACAAGAGCAAACTATATTTTGCTCTCTCGTTCGAATAGAGAAATATAATGTATTGCAATCGGACTTATTGATTGTGGGTTAAATGAAATATGTTTTGCATTATTCACTCTGTGTGAAAATTAAAACGACTACTCGTTTTCTGTAAAATGTTTACATGATACTTCGCACTTTCTAGAAAATTGTTGCTTCGAAAAAAAAATTGTTAAAAGATTATGTACAAATGCAAAATTTTGTATGGAAAACATTTTTTTGTTTATGTGTTATGAAGTATTATCTATTTGTAAAAGATGTTTACAAATGACCATATTTATTAAAAAAAATTGTTTTCAAAATTGTATTTTTATCTATGTCAATATGGCGTCATAATTCAATAATAGTTTACCAAAAATAGCAAATGCGACGAATGTCATTTTCTGGGTAGCTTTAAACTAGCCTCTACTACGGTACTACGAAAAGGTTACCACAAAGTTCCCACGTACCTTACGACCCTCACATTTAAATTGGTAGAGCTGGCTGATCCGATCTATACCCCATTCATTTCATATGAGTACAATTTTTTTTTTACCTGGGCTCGTAGACCGACCTTTTGTCGACCTTCAGTCGTGCATAGTTCTCTAGTATAAGCACGTGGTGCAATATATAAATTCCGAAATGTATTTATATAATACCGCGCGCCTATGCCAGAATTTTTTATGTGCTTATATGAAATAAATGGAGTATAGGTAAAAATAGTTTTATTGTTTGAGATTGGCAACAAGTTAATGACTGACTAAACATCAGCAGGTGATAGGTGGAAGTGTTGTTATTATTAGCGAAAATCAAACAAATAATTAACTCGAGAATTTACCTTGAATAGAAACAACATTCAGTGTGGCGAAAATATCGATTGCCCAAAGTTGAACAATTTGGGCTGAATTTTACACGAAAGTTGCATATGTAATGCCTACTATATTAAAGTTCCGATGCCAGTTCCCGTCACGTTGGTGCTAGTTGGGTAACTGCGTACACATTCACTTAATATTTAATATTCTTGAAAGACAAATAAAATAAAAATTACCCATTTTGACATACATAATATGTTTGAGTTAGAGGATCATAAATATCACGTATAAATACGCATTAGTCCTGTCCCTACATATATATCCCTCTAGAAAAAATCGCGTTGGGAATTTTTTTTTCTAAATGCCTCCCGGGTTCACCGTAGGGTACTTTGCCATCATCCAACGGACTTAGCTTCGATGGCGTTTTAAATTTTGCTTCACTTTTTTATTTATTTATTTATTTAAAGAATTATTCGCATCAACCATTGCGGTCATTAGCAACGGTACAATTGCATATTATTATATACAATACATATGCATGTTTAAATTAAACCTAAAAACTATAGTAACTCTTATAGTGGCTATATTTATTCTATTAATTATGTTCATGCTTGATATAAGAATGACATTAGATTTTTTGTTTTACAATTGTCCCCTAGTAGATTATTCACGTCCTGGGATAAGTAATTCGCATGTCTTTCGTTATTAAATTGTAGACATGTGTTTAATAGATACCGTGATTTCACGTAATTCCCATAACGAATATATTTGATTCGCACTTAGGTTGTGCACTGTGCTTTAAGATATTCGTGAGATTCTTGACTTTCTGAAACAGTTTTTTTTTAACTTCTGTGTTATTTCTTTTATTAAGATGACTGTAGCGTCCTAATTTAATAAACGATCAGGAAGAAAAGGATCATGGGTAATGCCCGCAAAAAAAGGATGAATCACGTGTTTCTTAGTCACTACTCGTTATCAAGACGGCTATAACTTGTAAGGATAGGCACAACTTAGGTTCAACAACACAAAGAAAACCACTGACAGGAAGCCAGTCGCTCATTTGTAGCTGCAATTGAGAGACCCCATGTTTACATGGCAACAGACAATATTGCCACGGAGGCAACTATAGCCACCCGCCGGGTATTCCCTACCCAAGGTTTAAAGCAACAACGTATAGAAAGTTGCTGCGGGATGAGATATAACAGGAAGAGAAGGATCATGGGTAATGCCCTCAAATCTTGATAACGAGTAGTGACTCAGAAACACGTGTCGGCGGAATCATCATTTTTTTGCGGGCATTACCCATGATCCTTTTCTTCCTGTTATATCTCATCCCGCAGTAACTTTCTATACTTTGTTAATAAACGATGTTTTAAACCTAATTCTACCATTAAATATTCAGTATATCGTATACAAGGAAAGAAAAATTTAGAAAATGCTACAAATAACGTTCAAACAGTGTGTAGAAAACAAATAACCAGATGTTGTGTAAAAAAAATAAATTTTTAAAAATCATTTATTGAGTAGTAATTATCGGAATTACTCTTCTGTTGTACCGGATTTAAACTTTTTAATATTAGAGACATTTGCAAATAAACTTATGCTATTATGAGCATGGTAATTAATATACAACGTTTTTTATATGATAATTAATTATACATATTTAAGCCTGAAAGATACCTACCGTTGTAAAAATGGCATAGTAAATATAAATGAAAGTATCAGATTACGTTTCCTATACACCTGTAGTTTTCAGTTCGTTTTCATCCTGGAGATACGTAAAGAAGTACATAATAGCAGCACACTTAGTTCTCAACTTTTCTACAAATACGTAATTTGTTACAATATTATCGTCTTTACTGTGACCGATCGAGTTGACTCAGGGATTAAAAAGATTAATTTCTGCATTACCTATTTGCAAAAATGCCGAACTGAAGTTTTTGAGTACCTCCACGATTTTTTAACAGAATAATTTACATCCCAAGTAACATTTTCAGTCTTATAAGAAACGTAACGAGTCGTCACGACCTAAAATACGACTTGCATTTAGACGTGATGACCTTGTTACAACCCTTTTACGACCAAATTTAGACGACTGGGAAAGGGTTTTCACGATTTTCATATGACTTTCATGTGATTTAATTGGATAGGACCTTTATAAAACTAATAGGTCGTGTGATATTGTCGTATAGAGATCGTTATAGAGTCATTGTAAGGTCGCAATAGTCTTTGATATAACGTCAATATGACCTATGATCTAATTTTTGTTCAAACAGGACAAAAGAACGTAACGAATTAGTATGTATTGCATATATTTTACCTATACGTATGTCTTGCAATCATACGTTTACAGTAGGGATAAATAGAACCTAACACAGCCACACACAAAAAAATTCTGATCTGGGGGTCTGACCATGTTTACCACATGTTATTGGGGTCACTGAATCCGAATCCGAGGTCTATTTAACCCCATCACATCAGGATTTTGCCATAACCTCAAAATACCCATAATTGCAGCTATTAAACGCATATAACCCGAACAATGAGTTGTAATCTGAAAACCCAAACTCTTATTCCCCATAATCCCATAACCCACTTAACCAAAAATCTATCAACTTCAATAACCACGTATGTCAGACATTTATCTTGATATGTACGCGTATCGGTCAGGTCTCCAAAAATGCTCTAATTCTATGCACATTCATTCACTAGTCTTTCTATATCAATGAAAAATATCAGTGATGAATCTACGTATTTTGGTATGTGGTTCTAGAAAATATTTTCTTTCAAAGAATTCAAAACTCAGGTTCTATTCAGAGCGATTATATCTTGCGTACGTCTGCGTCCAGGGCACCTCCACGTGGTGACTGAGGGCAACCTACCCGCAGTGTACATCGGGCAACGCCAATGCCGACGGTACAATGATTGATTTGAAAAACTAACATTAGTTGAATAAACGTAAAAATATAGACTTTTAGGGTGAAGGCGTTTTTAGGACACAACAGCATGTTTCGGGTGCTTGAGACAAAACAAAAATTGTGCGAGAAAAGGTGCAGTGACCAGAATTATGCGGTTATTAAAATAACTTACATATCAAGTTAAATGTCTGACGTACGTGTTTATTGAAGTTGATAGATTTTTGGTTAAGTAAGTTATAGGGTTATGGGGATTTAAGAGCTTGGGTTTTCAAATTACAACTTCATACTTAGGGTTATATGCATTTAGTAACTGAAATTATGTTTTTTTTTTGAGGTTATGGCAAAATCCTGATATGATGGGGTTAAATAGACGGATTCGGATTCAGCCACCCCTAATATATTAAACATGGTCAGACCCCCAGATCAGAATTTTTTTTGTGTGGCTATGTAATCAAACTGTATTAAGTATGAAACTAAGTACCCACGTGATTTTATTATACGAAAATGTTAAACGTTTAAATCGATTTCTAGCTATGTTCTGATGCCAAAACTGCTGGGAATTGTTTTTTACTATAAAAGTGGCAAAGATACCCCGAAAAAATTACAACTCGCCTTCCAAATAATGAACAACAGAGAAAATTTAAGAAATCATAAAAACCAAACGTATTTTAAATATTGGTTTCAATGGGTTAGAATATATACATATTTGTAGAGCGTAATTGATAATATGGAAGAAATACATTTTCTAATATAATTTCCTTGTAATAAATCTACAAATTAAATTTAAAGTTTTAATATTTCTGTTTGTTAAACATGGACGTCAAATTTCCAACTTAAAATATGGCCGAAGTTGCTACGACCTAATAGTTATAAATTTATATGTGAAACTACCAAGCAGTCATATAAAATCTTAGCCATATTGAATATATAAATGTAAATTAGTTTAGGACTTTATGTTCCATGTAATATGTATTTAAACAATTATAGAGTACTAATAAGAAAACTAACTACTAACTCACTAAGCAACTTCATTATTTTAGACTATTTTTAAATTACTAGTCGTTTTATATTTTTGAAACGATCATAGAGTCTTATTCATACAGAGGTGATATGATCGACTGCCCAATGGCGTGTTCACACCGTTCACGTGACTTTACTGTCATTTCATATTACTAATATTGTCATTTTGCATGTTTTAAACTACCTTTGAGTCTGATTTTTACATCTGCGACGCTTTCATGACATCGACATGGGTGACTCGCGCATATCTTTTGGTGAAAAAAAAGTAAAAAAAAAAGCAGCTAAGCACACTTGGTATAATTTAATAGTCATGGTACTTGATTATAATACATGAAAGAAATATGAAGTATGGTGCAAGTTTGTTAAATAATTTTGGATTCTGAAAGTGTAAAATTATATTGTGTGTATTGAGGTTATGCGCAATCAGATCTATTTCTAGGATCTTTTGCAACCGAAGAGGCTGTGAGGCCCCTATACAGGAGAAAATTAAGTGAGGAGGGTTAACGCAATGAAGCGAAATTCTTAAATTTTGACCACACACGCAGGCATTCATCTAAAAGGTAGGTTTCCGAGCTTTCCAAAAAGAAAAGAACCATCGGATATAATTTTGACTACTTAGATTTATCTAAAAACTTTTTGGTTGGGATTATAGGGTTTGAGAAAAAGTGAGGATGAACTCATCTTTAAACTTTGTAAGAGATAGTCAATTTTTGTTAATGATTCATGAATTGTACCGAGGTCGTATTGAACTTCTGTTACGACTACCACTTTTTGAAGCGCCATTTCTGTTCGTGGGTCGTGTCGAGGTTGTTTTCAATGTTAATATAACTTCTGTTACAGCTATCAATTTTTGGACGCCATATTTTCATTTAAGGGTCGTATGGAGGTCGTATTCAAAATCAATATAACCTCTTTTATAACTCCCTTCAATTTTAGGTACTGTTTTGTCTCAAAGTCCAATTGAGGTTTATCACTAAAGCTGGCCGACAGAGCCGTCATATGACTCATATGTTTACATCATATCATAATACTTGAATAAGTACAATAGATGGAAATAAATTTTAACAATAATGTCACATTTTATAGAAATTTGTATAAAACTCACCCTTTTAAGCAGATTTATGAAGTAGTTTGGTTGTTGTAGTATAATTGTAGAGTGGGTTCCTGATTATTTAGCAGTGAAACACGAATTTAACACTAAACTATATTTAATAAGAAAATATATCCACATTTCTTTAATACACGGGATCCGCGCCACACCTGTCATCCTCAGTCCCTGACTTCACATCCCACTTGCAAAATGTTCTGCATAGGCCTTTTCGATTATATTACATTTCTCCCTTACTAAACAAACGAAAAAAAAAACAAAAACCTAATGACCTGGATACTAAACAAATAATAAAAAAAACTAGTAATCCCTGGACACAACATCCATATATGATATGAACCACGAGTCTTCCTAATCAGTATAACGAGTCGGGAGTCTTCTTGTTCGAGGTGGATTCCTTCGTGGTGTCGCCGAACTCCCTGGCTGTTCCATCAGTTTAGGCTCTCCTATTGTAACGTCTGGAGCGGCTATATCCTGTTCTTGACCCCCAAATCTCTGTATCTTGGGAGATGTAGATATTTCAGGTTGTATAGGCAACTCGGTCATCGAAACATCTCTGCTGGTCTCGGGTATAGGTGGACTAGAATGATCGTTACCCTCAGTGATACCTATTTTGCGAGGCCGCAACTGCTCCGCATGTTTCCTTCGAGGGATACCTTGGACGTCGACTAAATAGGAATACGGCCCTGTTTGTTGTAAAACATTACCCGGAGCAGAGCCCTTATCTAGCGGATTATTTATCCATACTGGGTCATCTTCGTTGAACGATAGATCTCGGGCCCCTTTGTCATAGTACTGCTTTTGTTTAAGTTTCTCTTTTTCCATGTTCCTTTGAACGTCGGGTTTTAGCTGATCAAATTTAGACCTCAGCGGTCTACCAAACATTAACTCGCTTGGGGCTCTTCCCGTAGAACGTTGAGGAGTATTTCTATATGAAAATAAGAACTGTTGTAGCCGATACTGAATGTCTTTTCCATGATCACTAGCTGACATGCGGTTTTTAAATGTTTTCACTACTCTTTCTGCGATACCGTTTGATTTAGGGTGATATGGTGTGATTCTTATATGTGTAATACCGTTTTCTCCGCAGAATTGTTCAAATTCATCAGCAGTTAACTGAGGTCCATTATCACTCACTATAAATTTTGGAAGACCGTAACGCGCAAACACCTCCCGTAGCGCTATAATTGTAGATTTAGCTGTAATGTTATTCATCGGTAGCACTTCTAACCACCGTGAGTAAGCGTCTATCACGATAAGCCACATTCTATTTTCGAATGGTCCCGCAAAGTCTACGTGCACTCGCGACCACGGCTCTGGCGGAGCACACCACGGATACAACGGTAATTTCGTCTCATTCTGCCGGGATGCCTGACATGATGTACAGCTTTTTACATAGTCATCAATTTCATTGTCGATATTAGGCCAATATA
This sequence comes from Rhamnusium bicolor, assembly GCA_029963845.1. Lineage (NCBI taxonomy): Eukaryota > Metazoa > Arthropoda > Insecta > Coleoptera > Cerambycidae > Rhamnusium > Rhamnusium bicolor. Next base: position 1,257,534 of record JANEYF010000559.1, on the reverse strand, counting down.
CGTGCATTCTAGCCATGGATCGCATTGCACAGATACCTGGATGCCCATCATGCAACATTTGTAACGTCGTGGTTTTTAGTGAATCTGGAACACATATTCGCCCTTTCCATAAAAGGATTCCTTCCTCCCAAGACAGTTCGTCTCGTTTTTCATAGAAAGTTAACAGATCTACTGGTAACTTCTTCTTGTCAGGCCAAGTGGAATTCTGATATCGTATAACCTCCTTCAAAATATGGTCTTCTCCAATTCGTTTACGTAAATTACGTTGTGTTATGGGCATGTGGTGTACCCTTAAATGTAACAACTGTCCCCGTTTAGGTAATCCAATTTCTTCTACTTCCGTCAAGCTGGAATTTGCTAAAGGTAAGCGCGAAAGCGCGTCTGCTGCTGCATTGTCCTTTCCCGGGTGATATGCTATAGTAAAGTTATAGCTATTCAAAAGCATCGCCCAGCGTAAAAGGCGATTGCTGACAATCTTCGGAGTTTCACGATTTTCACTAAATATTCTCTCAAGAGGTTTGTGATCCGTTAACAAAGTAAATGGGCGTCCATATAAAAACTGATTAAATCTCGTTATAGCAAACACAATCCCCAGTGCCTCTTTATCTATAGTTGCATATCGAGATTCAGTATCCGTAAACGAGCGTGAAGCGTATGCTATCGGGCGAAAAGTGTCATCTGGGTACCTGTGGAATAGCACCGCCCCCGCACCTTTATCTGAAGCGTCACTGGTAACGTAAAGTGGTAAGGCCGGATCGTAATGTGCTAACGTATCTTTAGATGTTAATATGGCTTTGAGTTGTTGAAAGATGTTCTCATCTGCCGATGTCCAACTCCAAACGCTTCCTTTTTTTAGATGTCTATGCAAAGGAGAACACATGGCATGTAGATTTGGAATGAATCGTCCGTAATACGTGATAGAACCAAGAAAAGATCTAAGTTGAGTAGTGTTAATAGGAGCTGGCATATCCTTAATAGCTCGAATATGCTCATCTGTAGGATGTAAGCCATGTCTGTCGACTCGATGTCCAAGGAATGTCAAGCTATCCTGTAACCAAGCACATTTTGCTACTTGTGTGCGCATGCCAGCTGCTTGAAGACGTTGTAGTACCTGTTTCAGTCGTTGTAAGTGTAGTTCCGTGTTAGGAGCCGTAATTAATATGTCATCCAAATATATGACGACGCCATCCAGTCCGGACAGGATTTGATCCATTGTGCGTTGAAATAATGAAGGGGCAAAGGATATCCCAAACGGAAGACGTTTGTATGAAAAGTAACCCCTGTGCGTTGCAATTGTGAGGTATTTGCGAGAATCTGGGTGAACTTGCAGTTGGAGGTAAGCATCCTTTAAATCAATACGAGAGAAATGTGTTCCGCCTGTGAGTTTAGCCATGATGTCCTCGAAACGAGGTAGCGGATAGTCATCGATTTGTACATGTTGATTTATCGTCACGCGGAAATCTCCACAAATACGTACGCTTCCATTAGATTTTACAACCGTTACTATGGGTGATGCCCATTCAATAGCAGTGTTCATGGTATCAACCGGCTCTAGTACATCTTCCCGTACCAACCTGTCAATTTCAGCAGTTACTTGTTCTTGCAATGCAATTGGTACGGGTCTTGGTCTAAAAGTTTTAGGTTTGACGCCTTCCGGTATATGTATTTTTGCCGTATGTCCTTGAATTGTCCCCATAGTACCACTAAAAAGTTCATCCACTGACTGCAAAATAGCCTTTAATTGACAATGAGCGTTATTTGGTATATTTTCGATAACGTCTTCTAAACTTCCCGAATTCCTAATTAACGTGACGTCAGAATCAGGTTCTGCGGCTGGCACCTCCTTCCTGTTTCGTAGGTGACATATCCTCGAGCCTGGGGGCATAGGTAGTTTAAAAGCCAGACACCAATCTAATCCAAAAAGCGGTATATCGTCGGTTCCAATGACATATAAGGGCAGTTTAAGTTCAATTCCATAAGCTCTTACTTTTACCTTCGCTACACCAAGAGTGGGTATTTCTAAGTCTGTGTACGCAATGAGATTTGAAACTTTCTCTAAGCTTGGTCGACCAATTTTATTCCAAATTCGTTTACCTACTACTGAGTGGGCCGCCCCCGGATCATATAGCATATCAATATTCTGGTTATTAATAAGCGTTGCCAGCATGACTTTGTTGGTAGAATAAACGTTACAAATGTGAGCAGTATCTGTTGAAGAAAGACTATGGTTTTCATTTTCCGAGATATCCGGTTCATTTCCCCGCACATGCCTCGTATTTGGACGTCGGTCGTTTATCACCAGTGCACGACCCGACACTATACAAACTGCTGCAAAATGATTTAATTTGTTGCATGCTAAACAATTTTTCCCTTGGGCTGGACAATCACTACGATTTTTGTGTATCCCCGCACCGCAAGACAAACAATTTTTATTCGCATCAAGAGTTCTGGTCTGGTTTGTTTTGCTGGATGTATTTGCTGTTAATGGTTTCTGTCTAACTTGCGCTCCATATTTCTTGTTTGAACTATTTACGCGATTCGTATGTTGTGACTCAATTTGTACTTGAGAGAGAGATGTTAAACGTTTCGTATGTATGCTTGCCTGTTCAAGCTTAAATGCCGTTGACTCAACATCTGTTAATGTAGCCATGTTTGTGGGGTGTTCCCTAATAATCTCTTGTTGCCATGCTGCGTTATTTATGCCAATGACTAACTGATCCCGCAATCTTTCATTTAATCCATCCCCAAATTCACAAGTTCCAGCTAGCCCCCGTAATGCCGTCACGAACTTCGTCACAGTTTCGTCATCTCCTCTCCAACGCAAAGCGAAAGTAACACGTTCCGACAACACGAAAGTTTTTTTTCCATAATAATTGTTCAACACATTCACAACGTCAGTATACGTCTTAGTCGTAACACTATCCGGCTTAAAATAGTCAACTAAAATTTTAAATGGATCAGGTCCTACCTTAGTTAGAAGAATATTACGTTTATGGGTACTTGTCTCTGCAGTATCTAGTCCCTGAATTGCTGTTTCCAATTCAAATCTCTGTAAATAATATTCCCAGTCTTCCTTATCAGGGGCAAATTGATCAAATTTAAAATTCCTATGTGAATCGTTAGAAGCCATTTCCTCTTAATGTTTTACTAACACACTAATATTTAATTGTCTGTTCCTTTTCACTTTAAGCTCCCCGTTATGTTTTAAAACACACCCGTCCTTTGTTATTTTGATAACTGTTAAATTGTCCCCAATTTGTTTAAAATGTTCACAAATTCGCGAACTCTAGTAAACCGGCAATGTTTTTGACAGTTCACCCGTTGTTGATGTTTGTTTGTGTACAATTATTTCTAATCTTCGCTCGTCGCCAAAATGTAGTATAATTGTAGAGTGGGTTCCTGATTATTTAGCAGTGAAACACGAATTTAACACTAAACTATATTTAATAAGAAAATATATCCACATTTCTTTAATACACGGGATCCGCGCCACACCTGTCATCCTCAGTCCCTGACTTCACATCCCACTTGCAAAATGTTCTGCATAGGCCTTTTCGATTATATTACAGTTGTCGTCATCACAAAGTGGGGAAGATCTATAGTATAATAGCAACAGGTATGTCTCTACAGCTGTCTCCGTCAGCGATGTTCGCTTTGGTGAAAAAATATGTTTGTATTTTGAAAATGACCGTTCGACATCTACGGATGTAATACAGGCATAAGTAAAACAATCTGTGAACTCACTTATCGAAGTTGTAGATGCACCGTCACAAATTTGTCTTAATTTGCTAAAATCAGGATCTTTCTGTAATACACTCTCGAATTTTTCACTAACGCGATTATTTTTTGCGTCATTTATAGCCTGTAGCTGTGTATTTACGTCGTCCACTATTTGCAGCGATTCCACTAACGACAACGAACTATTTTGCAATTTTTCTATTGCGTCGTGTAGTCCTCTATAAATGTTATTAATAGTTTTTAAATCTGTTTCAAGAGAAACGTCTTGAAAGCTTGTCTGGCTTTCCCTAATAGCTGCAGCCTCGTTAGGGTTGAACTGTAGTATCACAGCTTTTATTTGTTGAAAATATTCAGCATAATAAAAAGCCGCTTTCAACCACGTTCCCCAACGTGTAAGAATCGGCTCTGATGATTCAGGGATACCAGGACACTGTCTGTGAAATGCTCGAAGCCGTTTAGGAGATTAGAGAAATACTTTTTTTGTATTTGCTATTAATGCATCTACCTCTGGAAAATATTTTCGAATCGTTTCTGCCACAAGATGTACACTTTACACGTAACATGTAAAAACCTACAATTGTCTCTCTGAAGAGAACGGCCTACCACGCGCATTGTCGCGACACCATCAGTCACAAACATCAATACTTGACTTGTTGAAAGTTCAAATTTTTCAAATATCTCCAACACCACACGCGTAATTATTTCGCCAGTACACGCAGTTAGTCTTCTACTAGCTAGTAAAAGTAGAAATGTTGGTTTAAGAGGGTCCAGTACACGTACTATAATATTTAAAATAGAATTTTTTTTACAATCTGTCGTCTCGTCAATACATAACCAGGGCCGTGTATTTTTTAATCCACATTTAATCCTATTTACAATGTCTTCACGAACAGCTGGAATATATCTACGTAACGATGTACGACTTGGTAAGTTCACCTGGGGATTGTATTTATTACAAAACTCCCGAAATGGTTGTTTATCCAGTATGTGCAGCGGAATATTATTTTACAGGCTATTAACATTAACAATAAATCAAACATAAACTGAGTTGTCAAAGGCATGCCATTTTTTTTATTTTGATGTTGCACGGTATTGATAAGACGACGACAATCTGTTTTGTGCCAGCACATTAAGTCTTGATTGCAAACTTTACAAATTATTTTGCATACGTCATAGAATAAATCCGGAAATTCACCGATAAATTTATTCACTGTGTCCGCGTACGGTTGTTTTTTACCCTTTGGCGCGTTTGACATTATGTATAATTTATAGGTACAACCTCACGCATCAACCTTTCAAATAAGACTGCAGCGTAAATCACTTCTAAATTGGCACGTGTGACGCCAGCGCAAGACCGTGGCTGTACTCCAGCCACCTCGGCCAGCTTTACTTATCACGTTTTTTAATGACCTTTGTACATTTATCTTTCTACAAGGTCATAATAAAGTCATATCAATTTTTTAACGACTCTTATACAACTATATTCCTTAAGTCATGTTAAGGGTTGTATTGTAGATGTCAATGACCTCTTTACGACCTCCTACCGACCGCCTCAAGACCATCCACTTTTAGCGTCCAATTAGTCATCTTATGCGTACCATATGACTTTCATACGACAAGGAGTTTTGATAGTCGTGGGTATAACCTTATAACAACGTTTAGACGACTTACGGTCATTAAAAGTATTTTTACGACCATTTTACGACCATTACACAACTAATTGGGCATATGGACCAAAAATGATAACTCAAAATATTATCTGGGATACCTATTGATGTTGTTTTTAAATTAGATATAACTGATTATCTAAAAGCACTAAAAATTACGTTTCAAGACTCTTTTCATAAAATATATGGTCGTTTGATATTAATTGTTGAAAAACATGGACGCCGCAAGAGGGGGGAGGGGCAAGGAGGGACATTCGCATTAATTTTGGAGATTTTCAACTCAACAGTTTATTAAAAGAACACTCTGCATTTTGGTTTCAGAAAATATTTTAGTAACTGCTCAAATTGATTTATTCACGCATTTCATGTTTTATGGATAGAGTAGCTATAGTCCCAGTCAACCAAACTTGTAGTAGTTAGATTTAAAAAAGAATTTTATTTTATAACAAATTGTTGTCCCACTTTCGTATTTGTGTCCACTGTTTTTAACATGTTGATTATGTGGTAATGTTTCTTCTTTGTTACGTAAGAGTCATATAAGTGAAACAATATTTATGTCATATTGATAAAATAATATTTTATAAATTATATGAAACACAGATTTATAATATTTATGTTAATTTATGTTATCAGTAACGGGTTCCATATTCAGCGCATACAAAGGTTCTGTTAATATTATGTAAAATGTAACAAGTTTGTATAATTTACAAAAATTGTGATGTCCTGCAAATACTGGTGTTTTATCATAACTACAATAATAAGGTATCTTTTTTATAAATTTTTTATTGTTTATAAAAAATAATGAAATATAACAGTGATAAATGTTATATGCATGCTTGTCGGAAAACAATACATTTAGGTGCATATCACACTTGACCATTAACTTAACCTAAAACAACAGTATGTTTTTAGTAGTCTGTCAGTTTCTGTTTTCTTTAACTCATATTAGTTTTTGTGTACGTTTAAAATTTGTTTAATTCATTTACATCTACTCAATATGCCTAGAAATAGATATGTAGATTTATCCTATAGACAAAAACGCAGAAGAATTGTTGACGTTGTTGAAAGAGTTGAGGCTATCGTTGTCAATAAAGAAAAACCAATTTCATGTATAGATGACACTCGTAGTATTACTGAAAACTCTAGTGACACAGCTAAAATAAACACTGTAATAACGAGTTGAGGCTATCGTTGTCAATAATTTCTTGCACATTACAAATTATTACTAAATTATATCGATTTCGGGCATAACATTAATAAATACTTTTTAATTCTGAATTCACTTGACTTATTTTTGACCAACCCTACCTCGCTAAAAGTATTTAGGTTAGGAAATAACTAAATCTGTGGCAGGCCTGCAGCGATATTCCAGTGTCGCCATGTTCTTGATCTCAGCTTCTTGGCGTATACTTTCACAACGAAAACGAAAAAAAAAATTGAAAATGTCCCATAAATGCTTCCCAAAAATCGTCTTTTAATTTGAAAAATTGATATTTTAAGCAGTGGTGATGATGACCCTACCATCGATTGGATAGCTTGAAGTTATGGAGAAAAAACAAATTTTATTTCCATTGTTTAAATTATTATTAAAATTTTAATATTTCGGAGGGTCCGTTTGTTTTTTATAAGTATTTTATATAAGTTTAAAGTAGAAATGTCTGTGTCAGTATAATTTCACCCCTTCCTTCGGCAAATAAGCATGTTTACAATAATTTTCAATGCTATAGAATATGTGTGGACTCCATTTTATTTCGTAATCATAATCAAAGTGAAACCGCAACCATTTTATGTACACAGGATTAAAACAAATCAATGTCGTATATAAAATATAAAAAGGCTTCTTATATAAATAAAAATAATACATTGATGGATCTAGGTACACGTTATTTGACTAATTTATAAAAAGGTTATTAATACATTTACAACAGCTATGATTCTGTTTTATGAATGTAACAGGAAAGTAACAAACTTACGAGGATAGCATATAACAATAAGATTTTTCAGTGCTGACAATAGTAAGAGGTGGTACACTACATGGACTCTACAATTGGCATAATTGTTACTTACTGGGAAACGTGTATTATCTAATGATTATATAATGGGTACAAGATTTGGTTGACTGGGATATGATTATCTTTCTTGACTCATTGAAGACCGTAGCCTGTCCTAAGCCTCTCGTCAAAATGAAGTAAGGCAGTAAGAGGATTCTTATTAAGTATTAAAAGCCCCGATACCGCCGGGTACCGATAAAGTAATCAACCGACGCGTACAAAGGGTATAGGCAATAAAATATTTATCTTATATCTATTGGGTACACTATAAAGGGAGATTTTGTGAGACTTCCTACCCTTCGTAATTTTGTTATTTTCATTATTACGAAAAAATGGTAAATACAAAAGTTATGGGAGATATAAGGGAAACTTTGTACGAGTCCCACCCCCCTTAAATTTCCAGGTTTTTTAAGAATATTTTGAAAATCGTATTACCAAGACAATTGAGGCTATTTTTCTCAAGGACGGCGACTTAAATATACTAAAAAACAATTTCAGACCAATATCTCTTTTGTCAATTCTCGCTAATGTCTTAAAAATAATCCTAAAAAATCAAATATGTTATTTCTTTGAACAGAATAACTTATTTTTTATAAATCAATATCGTTTTAGTACAAATAAATCCACTAACAAAGCAATAGGGCATTTAATAGATAAAATTGTAAAGGATATGAAAATGGAGACTATTTGGGCTCAATTTTTTTGTGACTTGCAAAAAGCCTTCAACTGTGTGTCCCATGAAATTTTGTTAGACAAAATGAGATTAAGTTGTAATTTAATGCTGTTAGTCTAAATTTAATGCAATCCTATTTAGTAAATAGAACTCAATATACCCATGTAAATGGCGTGTCATCTGATGGATGTGAGGTAACTCGTGGAGTCCCCCAGGGATCTGTGCTCGGGCTACCCTATTCCTTTTATATATAAATAATATTGATGAGGGATTTCCGGGTATTGACCTGACACTTTTTGCTGATGATACCACACTGACTGACAGTGATAAAAACTTGTTAAATCTGAAAAGAAATCTTAAAGTCACACAGTCGAAGACTAGTGAGTGGTTCGCCTCAATTGAGCTCTGCTTAAATGCACAAAAAACTAAATAAGTTATTTTTTCCCACAGGGAAATATCAAATTTTGAAAATCCTCCATATATTAAATTCTTAGGTGTACACATGGACCCTAAAGTTAGCTGGACATCTCATGTGGCTCACATTTCAAAAAAAAATTCAGAAAATATTTATGCCTTACGTAATTTGGTTAATATTGTCCCTGATGAGGTAATATTGTCTACCTACCATGCACTAATAATGTCACATATGATATATGAATTAATATATTGGGGTAATTCTTCCAGTGCTAACCGAGTGTTTGGATTACAGTGTAAAGTTGTCCGTGTAATAACGTCGTCTTATAGGGAGCACATACGAAATAAATTTATTGAGAAAAGATTACTAACATTTCCTAGTCTGTATATATATACTTGCCTAATTTTTATTAAAGAAAATCTTCATTTATACACACTTCAGAATTATTTTCATTCTTATGACACAAGAGAAAATACCAAGATCAGGATTAATATGCTAAGACTTACAGCCAATCATCATGGGCGGAATTATTTTGGTCCTATATTTTTTAATTTATTGCCTGAGCATGTAGCACAATTACCTATGTGTAGATTCAAGTCTTCAATAAATGAATTCTTTATTAAGAGTGCTTTTTATAGTATTGAGGAATACCTAAATTGCAAAAAATTTGTATTCTAATTTAAAGTTTATTATGTACCCTTTATGTATTTTTGACGTTTCTTTGAAAATTGTACAATTGTCTCTTATTTATAGGTTTGTATGATTTATAATATTGTTTTGTCTTATGTATCTTCTATTGACGTATGCATATTTAAAATGCAAATGAAATTTTTCATATTTTCCTTATTTTTCATATTTTTCATATTTTTCATATTTTTCATATGCAGTAATAATTTTAATATGTACGTTAATGTGTTTTTGTATGTTCTATTGATCATTGTATAACCATCTTTGATGTGTTATTTGTATTGGGGTACCTTCTATTGACGTATGTAAATACTTGTATATTTTAACATGAAATAAACTTTCTTACTTACTTACTTATTTACTTACGAAATTAGAAATGGTGGGAATCCTCGCAAAATTACCCAGTACAAGTGTTGCGCTTCTATATGTGCAGAAGGGGTATACGCTTTCTTGGCAATTAAATCAAGTGCCAATGCCGATACACTGCCGCAATGCTAACAAAAAAAACTATTTTTTTACATATTTTGTATTTTTCATTTTTTTTAATTCAAAAAAAAAAAGAAAAATATGTTCTAGTATTTACTGTGAAGAAACGTCAAACGCATTACTAAAAAATTTTGCTCCATCCCCTCCTCGATATTTTGGTGGCGACGCCAATGTTAAAAAACAATAAATAGTGTCATCTAATAAATAATACCACATGCATATAACAAAAATATGTTTAAATTTATAAATTGCATTTAGATTTCATTATTACCCCAATTGCCCCTATATTGATACAACAACGGTTTGTCAATATTTATTTAGCTTACGTATCATTAAATAAATAGAAGGAAGGTAGGTATAAAAAATAAATAGGTACCTATATTGTAGTTAATATCGGTAGTTCCTATAACATAACATAACCAATTTGACAATAAAAAATGTTATTATAGTATATTATTTAATTGACAAACATGTATTAAAATAGGACCTTTGCAGAATGTGTGTGACCTATTTACCTAAATAGTTTTACAATTACAATGGTATTAAATTGACGGATGAAATAATGAAGGTCATTTGGGCAAAAATTATTATTTATACATATGCATAAGAAAATCTTTATAAAAACAAATAACTATAATAATAAACTTACTGTAGAAGCTACCGATGGCTCGTTTTCCTCTGTTTGTTGTTCTTTACTTTTCTTCCGAAGGTTTGGAAAAAAACAACAGGTACACGAACCACAAACACTTTTTTTATCTTGAACTACTTTTTTTCTTTTTAGTATCATTTATTTCTGGCATTATTAACTTTTAAATTTTATACCTAGTAATAACAAAACTAAAACATTTTTATGTGAATAGGTATAAACTTGCGAATAAGCTTGAAGATATAAATAAATATAGTGCCAGACTTTATTGAAATATAGGTGTAACCTTATTCATTTATCTATGTAAGTTTATGACTAATTTTTAATTATTATTAGGAACTACGTGTTGAATTTTAAAAACTTTTAAGGTAACTGCATGCTTAACAGTTCAGGTAACATGCTTGAAATAAATAATTTATTTTATTGTTTTGCAACATCGAAAAATATGAAATCGGGTTATATTTAGATATGGACATGATGTGATAATTTTCTAAAAATAAAAAAACTACAACTGTAAAATTTCGTATAAAGGTAGGTAAGAATATTTTTAATATTCTAATTATTGTTAACACGTTTGCTTTTTCGAAATACGTAATACGTAATAAGTAAGAAATTTATATACAACCAACGATAATTTTTAATTTTTAATAAATATGCTGCAACGCCAAAGTCTATGTGCAAAGCGTTCCTAGCGCAAAAAAAACGCCTAAAATGTTTATACCGAACCTAACTCACTGATTAAGAATTTATTTAAATTTAATTATTATATCAAATATGTTTCAGTTCACCATATTAAGTCAGTTTTTTATAGTTTTTATCTAGTATTTTAAGAATGACTTAAAATAGCGATAATCAGTTAGTGAATTAATCGATTATAAGCAATTATTTGATCTGTAAAATCATTTAGCAAATTCCGGACTTCACCCGCAAAAATTATAGTTTGATCAGCAAAGTCACGATTTGCTATTTACATTTTGTCGATCAGAAAATTTTGCAGATAAAATAATAAATTCCCGATACTTATTCATTGTATAGAAATTTATATATTAAATTTAATTATAAATTGTTAATAATAAATAATATGTTACAAGAAAATTAATAAAAATGAAAAAAAAACAAAAAAAAGTAAGCCAAAAGTTGTACTCGAACCACGGTCGACCGAATTCAAACCCAAACTAATTTTATTTAAGTTAGAACAAAAGAATAAATCGCCCTCGTCGGACACCCGGTCAGTTGCCGACCCAGCAGCCCCGTGTATGGTGGCATCGGGGCAATTATTGGGTAGGGCAGAGCGAGACCGATCGGAGCTTAAAACTAATTTAGCAATCAATACAACTCCTAAATCTACAACACTTTAATTATATAATAATATTTGTAAATAGAAGCCAGCGACGTTATGCAAAAGCATACGCCTCTGGTGTAAAAACTCTAAAACAATGCTAAAAAAAATTATAAAATAAGTAAAATTGGTGTACATAAATTTTGAATTTTGATTGATACTACAATGAGCCAGGTTGCTGCTTAAAAGCCCATCTGTAATGAATACAGAACCTGAGCGGGAATGTCTAGCTCCGCTTATTTTTACGTATATCAATAGATATTTTTGTATATAATGTGTTGTACTTTACTGATAGTTTGCTTATAATCTGGAAAAAATTTTGTGGGGAATTTCGATTACAAAAACGAACAAACAGAAAAGAAGAAAAGCGAGAAAAAAATTTGGAATTTTGGGGCCCCTTTTATGTTATGGGCGTGGTCTCCCATTTTTTTTAGGCAGGAACCACTTTTAAATTGGTTTACGAAATATTGGTAGCGTTTGGATGCGGTAATTTGTGTTATTCTAAATGGCGCGTTATGCTTCCTTATCTGTGATATGTTGACGGTTGGCGGACAATCAGAGAGTTTGAATTCGTAGAATTTTTGTGAAATATCTCTGATATGATCCACTATGGGTACGATGTCGTTGCCAAAGTTCTCGTAGATCCCTTATGGGGGTATATCTTGTTGAGTTACTTATGATGCGAAGGAATTTGTTTTCCAGTACTTCTGCTGCCGGCGCAGCATATATTAGGGCCAGTCTCACTATCATTGTGTAAATTGTAAATTAATTTTTTATTACCTCTGTTTAGTCTGCTATTTCCCACCATCAGGGGATACAGACTCCTGGACAGGGAATAGACATTATGTATCGTCTCGTTAATATGTATTCCGAAATGTAGTCCTTTATCTAAAGTTACGCCTTAATATTTTACGTCCTCTTTCGTCTTAATTTGGCTACCTCACCATCGAAATAGGTGTAATCAATCGATTATTTATTCTTTTTCTAGTGAACACTATAACTTCCAACTTGGTGACGTTCACCTTCACATTCCACATTGTGTAGTACTCCGACGCCTGTACCATGTGCTTGTTTACGAAATATTTTTAAAAGATCCTTTTGCTGCCTTAATGGTTCCACAAGATGGAATTTTGGTCAATATTCTGCCCATGCTATTTGAATTATTTGATATATTTATACACTATTTTGCACGATTTCATGCAAAATCCTGCGTTTAATGCGATAAAAAGCAACTTCGGGTATTATCAACATTTTAATTAACTTAAAAGGAGTTTTAGTGACAATAAAATGTATTACGAACAAAATATCAATATCAAAGAGCAATCCTATAGTTTAAATAAAAATTAGGTTTAATGAATATCGTATTTACATATATCTGGATTTGTTTTGCTGGACTAGTAATACATTTTCTTGTTACTAAAACTCCCGCTTTACGTTAAAGATCCTTTTAAAATGTTAATAATACCGGAGGTAAGAAAATTAGAGTTTAAATGTGCTGGAAGAGAGTTGACTGTGCTTTCAGCCAGGGACCAAATTCAAATTCAAGACAAGTTTATTTAAATTAAAATATAAAAAAAAAACAATGTATATTGCCCTCGCCGGACACCTGGTCCGTCGCCGACCTAGCATCCCCGCGTATGGTGGCGGCGGGGCAATTGTCAAACGGGGACCGAAGACGCTGCAGTAAATAACATTCGTTTTTGCATGAAATCTAGTCCAATAGTGTATTAATTCAAATGAGCTCAGTAAACTTATTCTAACTATTGACAAAAAATATATTTTCAGGCTTACAAAAAACGTGTAAAAGGTGCTCTATTTTCACCTAAATAAAACTTAAAAAATTCATTATAATGTTTTAAAGATATACCTTATACAAGAAAATGTAAACAAACAGGAAAGGCCTATTTTTTAGTTTTTAAAGGCGGCATTTTAAGAAATTATTGTAATAAAGTTTACAACATAACATTATATTTTTATGCATTGAAAATACCACAAAATAAAACGATAGACAGTGTTTCATTTTGATTATTATTCATTCATCACCAGAAAAAGTAATGTTTTGATTTGACAAACATCTTTGTAGACAATAATTTTCATACTTTTTTCGCGTGGGAATTCCTTAAATATTTTTGTGTGGAAAAGTGAAATTCAGCGATGAATGATTATTAAATGAAACAGGCATATATACACTTTTCTACTCTTTCTTAGCTTTTATCAAAATAATAAATGCGCATTAGCTTATAAAACTCTGCTGTTATCATGTTATAATTGATTAAAATTTTTGAGCTGTTAATTTGTCTCAAAACTACTTTCCGTGAGCATTACCACATTGTTTTTGAATTTCGCGCTCTAAAAGTCTATGCAAATGGCGACCTCAATTTTCGCTACAGACCTCTATGCTATGTCTATGATTTTCGCAAATAATTATTAATTTTGCATTAGTAAGCATTCTCCTTATTTAGGTCTGTGAATTATCTATTATCCACAGAATTAAAGAACCTTTCATGGTTGTGGAAGTGTTTAACATTACACCCACGAATTTCTCAGTATAACTTCTAACATGGCTCCAAAAACCGAGAGTGAGTATGCGCATTAAAACTTGTATTTTTGACCGCGAAAATAAACACAGGCATAGGCGTCGTCAAGAAGTGACAGGGAGGGACGACAGCCCCACCCAGGCTTTTGGCAGATAATGAATATTTTTCACTAATATATGAATAGGCAGGTCCTATAATGAAAACCATACAATTACAATAATAATTTAAAAAAAATTGCTTAATAAAATATTCACAAATAAATTTTATTGAAATTTTTCAGTCATCCATATACAAAGTACCTACAAGAAAATTCTTCATTTAAGTAACAATTTGGTACATTTGGTTTTGTATTGAGAATCGCCGCCAGCTATGAAAAAAAGGTGCCAAAACTGACCCTCGTATGGTTTGGACAAGATCGTATTATTAAGGCCGCCACACAGTTGGTCAGAATTAATTTTTAGCAAGACAAAACATAAATTTGTATGAATTAATTTTCGGAAAAACTATTATATTAGTATCTACAGAAATGGTCAGTACATAACCACATTAATATGAGAATTCCTAAAAACAAATAATTTAGGAGTAGTGAGCAAGTAAAGAGCACTAATAATGCGCGACCATTCTGTTTATCATTCGCTTTTGTATTATAGAAATGTGGAGTTGTGTTCTCGATTGTTCTTAAAGGTGTAAAGTCTTTCTTGTAAGAATCTTTTTGTTAAAGGTATGCTACTTTTTTCCTTTTTTATTTAACGTTTTTTAATACAGTTATTTTTGATATTATCCTATTCAAAATATTAACAAAAAAAGTGCCATTATTTTTAAATACATATTTATTTAGGTTTATAAAGAATTGCACGCATTTGCTCACTGTAATTTGAAGTTTTTAAGGAAGCTTATACAATAACTGGTAATAAAATTTAGTGCCCATTAGGGGCATATAGGAATAACTTGTTTTTTATTTGAGCTTTTTTTGCCTTGCGTATTAGCGTATTGTTCTATTTACAGAGACAATATCTATCACCAGAAGAGAGTTATTTGAGTTTTAAAGTCAATTTGCTTATAAATATAGTTAGCGAATTCTGAATTTAATTGCACAATCCAGGTCATGAGATAGCCCTTGTTTTTTAAAAATTCAAATAACTCTCTTCTGGTAACAGACATTGTTTCTGTAAATAGAACAATATGCTAATACTCAAGGCAAAAGAAAGCTCAGATAAAAACTCGTTATCCCTGTATATCCCTAATGAACACTACCGGGCACTAACAGTTATTGTATAAGCTTCCTTGTAAACTTCAAATTACAGAGTGCAAATGCATGCAATTTTTTATGAACCTAATTAAATATGTAATTTAAAAATAATGACAAATTTTTTGTTAATATTTTGAAAAAGGTGACATCAAACATATAACTATATTAAAAAATGTTAAATAAAAAGGAAAAAAGTAGCATGCCTTTAACAAAAAGATTCCTACAGAAAAGATCTTACACCCTTAAAAACAATCGAGAATACAACACCATTTCTATACAATACAAAAGCAACTGATAAACTGAGAATCGTCGCGCATTATTAATGTTCTTTACTTGCTCACTATTATATACTAAATGATTTATTTTTAGGAATCCTCATATTAATGCCTTTATGCACTGACCGTTTCTGTAGATACTAATAAAGGAGTTTTTCCCAAAATTAATTCTTAAAAATTTAGGTTTTGTCCTGCTAAATATTAATTCTGGCCCACTGTGCACCGCTAGGGTGCTTGCCGCCCTTGTGCAGATTTACCTTTGCCGTGCCTCTAAATTTACCTTTCATATCCATACTTTGCCACAATATTTAATGTTATAATTAAAATATCTGATGTGGCCTGCACATAACTTTCTTATATCAATTAACAGTGATCTCGAGTCATTTGTTAAAACAGCCTCAGATCATAAACCATATTAAATCAAATGTAGTAACTTTTGGAAATAGAACGAATCATCAAATTATGAATGATACAATTAGTATTAAAATTAATAATTCTTCACTTGCAAAAAATTTGGGGCTGTTAATGGATTATAACTTAAGGTTTGAAAAATATATTAACAGTATTATACAACGATCATATTTTGCCTTAAAGATAATTTACACTTACAGACAATATTTGACTGAAAATAAAATTGATGCTTTGTGAAACACTGGTGTTGTCAAATTTTAGTTATGAGGATAGTGTGTATGGTCCTAATTTAACTAGTCAGTATAAACGTAAAATTAAAACCGTTTTAAACTCTTGTCTACGACTTATAATTGGAATACGAAGGCGACAACGGATATCTCATAAACTACCAGTTGCCGGCTGGTTAAATATGGTAAATCGTAGAATCATGCATGCAAATACCCTTTTCCATAACATTGTAATTAGTAAAATGCCATCTTATTTACACAGAAAAATTACATATCGAACTGACGTCCACAACATCAATATTAGATTCAAGAAATTATTAACTCAACCAAAATTTAAAACAGAATTTTTTAAGAGACCTTTCAGCTACCAAATCTGTAAACTTTATAATTTCATTCCACAGGATATAAAGTCTAAAAATATTCATTTCAAAATAAAATTACAAAAATATCTTCTCGCTAACTACCAATAAAAACAATAATTTTATAAGTATAAAAATAAAAGTTCCTTACGTTTTGTTTAATACACATATTTTATATCATCTACTATCAGTGCTCCAGTAAGAATTTAAATTTTAGCAGAGCGCAACTAAATTTAGGTTGGAGAGCAACTCATTGGCGTTCTCACTAAATGTGTTGGACTTCGCCTTTCATTTTCGATTACCCACATTGTATCTGTATTGTTTTTTGCTTTTTTTTACATTATGTTATAGTAATTGAAAATAATAGACATTTATTATTATATTATCCTGATCTAAAAAAATCATTCTCACTAATTCTTCACTTACCTCAATTAAATTTTAATAACGTACCTTGAAATGTTTCTTTACAATATTTAAATAATTAATAATAGCATCATTCGATACTGTCAATAATAATTCATGTCATATCTTATTTTAATAGTTTCTTCTTATGGACATTGACATTTTTGTAACTAAATTAGACATTTCAAATGTCAAACTGTTACATTTATGCTAACTTCATTTTATGAGGCCAAATATGTAAAAAAACTTCAGTTTACATCAGCTTTATTTAAGTACTCAAAATATATTTTATTGGCTTGATATAATAGACATGATTTATAATCTTTCAACAAGAATTTTTTTTTTTTTTGTAAAGGCAAATACAAAAAGTTTGAGTCCCGTGGACCTCCCTTCAGCTAGCCAATTTTGCTCATCATCAAATTTTTCATTGTCTTTGACTGTTAGAACATGTGTTACAAATTTGAAAGCTTTATCTCAAAAACTGTGGCTGCTATAGCGATACTACAGACATGCCGACAGATTTTTTTTTCCCATAAAGTTATGTTTTTTCATTATAATTCGTCGAGATTCGTCCAGAAATGCAATAAAAATTTTTAGTTTTTTTTCCCGAAATTGTCTTTTTTCTTCTTTCATTCATTATATCTCTTTTGGTGGTACCACATGCACCAAATTTAATGTGTCACCTAAAATGTTTTTAACAATCTTAACTACCAAATTTGGGAAGTCTCCCATTAGTATTTTTTGAGTTATCGCGGATACACACATACACATACACACACGCGCACGCACGAACGCACACACACATGCACGGGCAGACATCATTCAGAAAATCAAAATTTTGAAGTCGAAAATAATCACGATTACTATACTTTCTCATATTAGGTATAAGAAAGTAAAAAAATTAATACAGACATATGTAAATAATAAAATTTTATTAACTAGGTGCGAATTTATCGATATGTATAGAGAATTACCAGCATTGTGGAGCATTGGGGAGGTACACATTCTAATGCAAGAACAATTGCAGCAAATGTTTCAGTATGCATTTTAATTTAATTTTCAACTTGATAGCAACATACATGTGAAAGATTGAATGAGCGTATTTAACTGAATGTTGTGCAAAAAAGTGTCAACGTGTGTAAACTCTAAATAATGAAGTTGCACACCAGGGCAAGATGCTTTTATTATGAGAGTGGAACTCTCAACAATGATAATGGATCATGGACATATTCATTACAATTGTGCATTGAACAATTTATGGCAGAATTTCCTAACACAATCATTCCATATGAAACATGTACATCATAGATATGTTGTAGTCACTAACCGTTTTCAAACAAAACATTGCATTTGCCCGGCAAAGCCTGTACGAAAGTTGTCTGCTCAAACAGGTAATTTAACCTAATACGTGAGTGATCATACGAAAAGGGACTTGGAAGGAAAAAAGTAAATTCTGAGATAAATGGGTTTAAAGTTAGACTAAAAATTAATTGCGATCTTGATATATGCTTATATTGCCTGCTATGTTCATATTAGCTCACTTTACCGTATTATTATTGTCAAATGGATCATCGAATGACGCGGGTGCAGCGGGGAGGCTGTCTTCACTTCCGTGCTGTTGACTAGTTAGTGTGTGTTTCGCAGTAAAACTGGAAAACTCATTTTGTTCCCTCCAGGACTCTTTTTGTATGACCACTCACATATTTAAGGTAATACTGTTCTGTTTGGATCAATTAACGCAGAAAGATTCAATGCATCCAAAACCCCGAAAAACTGGAAAACTCATTTTGTTCCCTCCAGGTCCCTTTTCGTATGACCACTCACATATATACTTTGTTTTTTAAAACAATTATTGTTTATGATAACGTACCTTGGAACTTCGTTTTCAAATAAAATCAGAATACATATAAAAAAATATATAAATCTAGGTCTTAATTCACTTGAAATTATTTAATTACAAACGACAATCAACTAATTTTAATTCTTGCAACTTTTTCAGTTGGAACATGCCATGAAGTGTTAAGAAAACTTCATCTAAGCAGCCTACATACACTAAAACATGTTGCGATGCACGCATCGACTCCCAGGTTTCATAATGCAAGTTGCAGTGTGTGTAGACTGGCATCAGCGTATCGAAGTACTGTGAGGCAAACTGAAACTGATGTGTTTCATGAAATTTAGGAGTCGATGCATGCATCATAACATATTTAAGAGTGTGCAGGCCCCTTTACACCCAAACAGGTAAACCATTGTTCAATAATTGCTGCCCCGACTTCGGAAATTGAGGAAGGTATTGTCGTTGGTTTAATGAAAATTTGAATGACTATAATTTGTTGAATAGAACTTTTTTTTACTGATGAGTGGTTATGTCAACAGTCAGAACTACCAAACGTGGAATACTGAAAATCCTCACGATTTTGCCGAAACAAGTTTATACTCTTTAAAAATTGGTGTGGGTGGCATTTATCCAGAAGGCGAATAATAGGCCCCACACTCTTTTATGAAACAGTAAATGCCAAAAGATAACAAACTCAAATTTTAGAACCATTTCTGGCCCAGGTCCATTCTGAATTCCAAGTTGGTTACTTCCAGCAAGACTCCGTCGTTAAATTATACTGCAGTTGGTATATGAGTTTATAACCCACTTTTACATTTACGTCATTAAGATTACATTTTTTTTTTCTATTAAAATTTCCAACGAAAATAAGAAATTTTTTATTTTTCTAAATGATACTACTGTATTTTAAGTTTGTTTTCAAAAAGAAATACTCCAATTCTGTTGGCAGTTAGTAAAAAACAGATGTAAAGCCATAATTAAATAAAATAAAGATAGAGCTATTATTGGGGTTCAAAAATAAAATAGAGAAGGGTGCCATCTCAAAAAAAAAAACAAATGCAGCTACAGACACGTGTTTCAAAGTTATTGCTCATCATCGGCATAGCGTAGCTAAGGAATTGGATCTAGGATGGGATAGATCAGGAACAAAAACTAACACAAGGCTTGGAACTACGGCACACAGTACTCAATTAATGCCTTCATGTTCCCATGTGCCACATTTGGGTCCACACGTAAAGCTGCATAGTTGTTTTTTTGGGAGGGGGGGATATAATTGTATCCAAGTAAACTATCTACCGAATAAATTAAATAGGAGATGGAAAGATAGGCCCTAAGATTACACTTTTATTTTTCTTATTAAATTTATATTTATAGTGTGAACTTATCATATTTTTGTTTTGATTAGTAGAGCCGGCAGAAATATGCGTGGGACATAGGCGTACTCATCATAATAATCGTAATAAAAGAATTGAACTAGTCTTTTCACCGAGTCTTGAGATCACATCAAACAAATGTTTATGATCATCACGTGACCGTAACAAAATGCGAACTTCTCATTGATCGCATTTCATATTTGGTTGGAGATGGTATCGCTATGTTCAGTTGTATGCATAATGCATAAGAGAATATTTGCATTTGTTCTTCGACTTAAATCAATTGTTTAATTTTTGTTATTAGGTACCGCTAAGAACGTGATTAATTACTATAATTGTATTGTTTTAAATTTCTTTTTGAACAATGTGTACTTCTATAGAAACTGATGTAGAACTCTCAATTACTTCTACTACTAACAATCTCACCTCACAAGAAACGTCAGTTTAAGTGAGCTTTAAGTAGTGCAGAGAAAAACGTAATGAACATATATAAAACAGAATTAGAAGAAATATAATATTTTTTTTTGTGGAGATGTCGATTCGCAGCTGGTACTGGGCTCACTGCTACTCATGTTTCATTATTTCCATACAAATCGTTTATTACATCACAACAGCAGAACGGATAGCTACCTACTAATTAAGTTCAAAATTCTGTGTCGCAATTTTTACAAAGAAAGTTGTGACTTCTGAAAACTTGACTGCTCACAGCGCCGTGTACCAAGTTTGCCCTTGTTGGACTCAGTTATGATTTAACGGTTGTTGGTTGGGCACTTACTGTGTGATGTAATAATAATGTGAAGTTTTCTCATGTGTTCCTTTATATTTAGGAAATTTGGATGACATGAAGTAAATAACAAAGGTAGACTGGCATAACAGGAGCACATATGCCAATGGGCCTAAGCTGGAGATATTCTGACCATGTAATACCAAACAGTGTATACTTGGTTGCCTAATGCTGTGGTCATGTGGTTTACCATCATTAATGAAGAATCTGCGTGTTTTTGTTTTTGAATGGGAACATTCAGAAAAAAATATTTTACGTCATTGGCAGATTTGTCTGGAAATGTTCATTTCTCAAGAAATTTTACAGCAGAATTTAAACACATCTTCAATCTTTTCAGGTAAATATAATCTCCATATTAACTTTACGAGTTTAAATGAAATAAAAAAACTTGTAATAAAGTTTACAATAATATAATTTTATAAAAATTTACATAGTTATAATACTTCATTAAAATAGATCCATTCTCTAAGGCATCTAACAGGTCACAGATATTTAACATAACATTAAGAATAATAAAATAACAAATAATTAATAATTATTACAAACGCTAAGGAATGCAAATTGTTAAAATATGTATATATTATCATTATTTAAAGACTATATTAATATTACATTGGATTTGGTGTTGCTTTTTATTATTAGAATTAAATAACTTACAACTAACAATAATTATTACTTAAAACAACAAAAAAAATACAAAATGCAAATAAAATGAAACGATCAGCCGCAAATTTAAAAACAGAAACCAAACAATGCCCTAAATAGTAACTATAATAAAATAATATATACTTTTGTATATAAAAACGTTTGAAAATATTTTGGCCGGAGACAGTACTGGCAAATAAAAAAAGTATTTTTTTGATTAGCTTTGGACGTACCTTTCCCCATAGGGGCATTAATGAAAAGACATTTTGTAAAAATATCATTTAATATTTAGTCTTCCCTGCCACTCTTATGGGCAAAAATAAGGTATTTTTGGTTTTGTATAGTGCAGAGATTTTTGCTTTAATATATAGGATATAGTCATTTTATGCTGAAAAATAACTCAAAAGTATGAAATTTTTATTGAAAATTAATAAAACGATAACAATTCTCAAGATCCTAATATTTAAAATATATAAAAATCTCAAAAAATAGTTTTTATAAAAATATTTTGTTTTCCAGTGGCCTATTCCCTGTGGTCATGATGGAGGCTTGCTTGCTACCCGCAATGTGCCCTTTACAAAAATGTATAAAACAATTCACAAATAGCCAAGGCAGATAAAAATATTATTGGCTGATCAGATCCACATGAAAAATTCGCTGCACTGATTACAAATGTTTGTTTTTATCAGTAAACTTTGTAGTTACAAATCAGCAATAAGCAGCCTGGTAAATGTTTGAAGTATAAAAATTAAGAACATACTTAAATTTTTTGCCAGAATTAGAAAAAAAAAGGCGGGTATATTGGAGAAAAAAAAAAAAGGAAATGTCGAGCCACTATAATATAAGTGTGAAATATTGCGAATATGTTATTTTTGTAAAGTATAGGTACAAACGGGAGATGTAAAATGTGTCAACCTTAATTTGTAAAAAAATTTACAATTTTGGGTGTACATTTTAATTGAAAAACTTCTTAAATAAACAAAAATCTATACCTTGAATTAGATTTAGCATAAAATGGTCCAGTTTTTTTTAACTTGCAAAAATAAAATATTTAAAACCTATATTGGAAATTATATAATCATATAATTATTATACATCTACAAAAAAAAATAGTGTTGAGGTATTGTACCACATACCTCCAATGGTATACATTGTGATAGTCCTAATCAAAAAATGGTGCGATGGTTAGAGATGTAGATTTTGAAATTTACTAGCATTTCTGAAAATTTCCGAAACTGTACTTTTTAATAGAAATTTTATATCCCCAGAGATGTGGTGCATAATTACAATTGACTTGTTTTAGGAAATTAAAGGATCGAATAAATTAAAATTAGGAAACCCCATAAAGAAAAACCTCAAAACCTCATTTTCAAGCGACAGAAAAATGATAGGTATTTTGAGACTCCAGGGAAACTGAATTGAAATTCTGGGAATTATAAGGAAATGCTTAACAAATGGGGAATTTTTAGGTTGAGAATTTAGACAGCGGTTTGGCTCTCATAAGCTTGTGACACATGCGAGTTTGGATTCTAATATTCACGGAAACCAGTCATTAGATATAAACAAAGACGGTACATGTTGTGCATATGTATGTGCCTGTAACTGTAGTGATTGTGTAAGGCAATTCAGTAACGTTTTGGTTTAGTTCAAGTGAGGTCGTTTTGAGCAAAATTTTTGAGTTCTAAACATTGCTTATAATTTTGGTTGAAGTTACCTATAAAGGAACTATATTAGCTATCAAAACGTGAACATATAAAAAATTCATTTCTCATTGTAAATGTTCATCACAAATCACTTTCATGAACACATACTAAACATTACGTAAAAGCGTCTCACTTGAAGTACGGTCGGTCAATTGTATTTGTTTACGGCTCCTGATTGCTCTCCATGAATATACTATAGGTAGAAATCTAACCCTCTTATATATTATAAACATATAGAAACAACACAGATATTAGACAACCCCCGTATCCAAAAACCGAAGCTGCGCAGGTGAGGGTTGCACTTATGAAAAACATGCACAAACTATTTCCACCGATATTACCAGTGCTGGTGGCGAGATTTGAACCCGTAGGACAATGAGAGATTAACTAGTCATAGTTGCCATTGCGTGCTCTATACAGCTACTCCACCGAGCCGGTTGGTGATAATTGTCTAAAAATAATTTCCAATATGATGATTAAACATTCAATTTTTGACAAATTTTTCCACAAAATACAGGGCTCCCAAAGGTAATTTGCCAAACTTTGGGAATCAACAGAGTCCCTCAAAATAACCATTTTGTTACATAAACTTTTATTTATTTATTTAAGTTACAACTACCCAACTTTTATTGAAAAAGAATAATTACCTATCAGACATCATGATGGAATCATAATTCTTGAAATAACTCCAGAATCACTGAATAGAGTACTTTCTAATTCAAGGTAACAAGGTATGTGCAAGTTGGAAAGTACGATTCAGTGGCTCGGAAGGTATTTAAAAAAAAAATTATTTCATCGCGGCTTCTCTGCTAGCTTACCATTCAGAAACGTTTCGTTTTCAGCAAAAGTTTATAACTTGTGTTATTTTGAGATATTCTATTGAATCCTGAAGTTTGACAGGTTACTTTTGGAATACCTGTATATAGTTTTTCAACAGACTTTTCACCTATTAACAGCATAATATACTTATATAACGTTTATAGAGAATTGTATTTGTATTCTGTGGTAACTACTTTAAAATATTTTTCTATAAGTTCGCTCTGAAGAAAGAAACAAAAAATTTTGACAACTTTCTCTGCAATAATATTCTCAATAAACATAAGTAAATAAATATAACAATTTTGTACTATAACATGTATAATTTACAATACTAGTAATACTAAAACCAAAACATCTTACATATTTACAAATATCTGATAAAAGTTAAAATTTCAATTTAATTGTCAATTAAGAAGAGTACATATTTTATAATATGTATAAATTATTAATTATTCTTAACTACTCAATTTTTCCAATATTTTTTTATTATTTTCAAAAATATTTTAAAACTACCTTTTTGACTTGAAAATTTAAAGCTACTCACTGCCTCTTAACGTTCTTAAAAAACCACTCCGTAAATTTCCTTAGTTGCTGAACAGCTGCTTGAGCTTGATCCTGCAACTTTCTATTTTCTTCCGTTAAACGCCTTACCTCATTTTCTAGTGACATTCTGCGTCTCGTCTCTCTATTAACTTTCGATTCTAATTCAGCTACGTGACTCTGTAGTTCTGGTACGCTGGTACTTGAACTAACCCTAAAAAAAAATCGGAATTATAAATAATCATAATAAAAGTTAAACGGCAATATCATTCGGCTGCTGCTGAATGAAATTATGTGTACAGGGTGGTCACATATAAAGTAACACCCTTTGCTATTTTTAGCCGTACACAAATAATAACAAAACAGATAGGAGCTTTTCAGAATTTAACAAAAATTAAAAATTTCAAACACGAGTTGTATTTTTTTATGAAACACCCTGTATATTATATTCCAAAAGTATGTTTCAACTTTTATTTTGTCCCACAAAATATTTTTTCTTATTAAAAGGTATTAATTCTGTAATTTGTGTATAAAATTACTAAAAATAGTGAAAGAAGACTCTTTAATTTTGAACTATTATGATAAAGAGAAAATATTGTAAATTTTCTGAAAAAGAATATTTGGAGCTTTGCATTTATTTATTTATTACCAAATTCAATGTTTAAAAATATCCGACAGATGTCTTTTAATGGCCGATCACTTTACCTGGTCACTTTCCAAATTGTAAATGCCAAAATTTACCACCAATTCAAATACAGATCGTGCCTACCCACTAGATACACGACTAACGTATGCACAGTTTACAGTTGCCTGTCTGAATACGAAGTCCAACAAAAGTTAACGATTGAGTCAGGGAACTTGCTGGGGGAGGGACGTATGAGACAAAGTCACAAAAGATTTCAGTCATACAACAACAACAACGATTTCAGTATCACTAGAGCTGCGGTGGAGTGTTGCTCGTTCATCTAGAGAAATCTTTGCGTATTAACATATTTACTAAAATTATCTCAATGTTTCACAAGTTCAGTATTTTTTTCAAAGACGCCACAGGTAGTAAAACACTAAATTTTGAAAAATATCAGAACAGCACACAATCAAATACTGTTTTTTTTTTTATTATTCGAAAAAGTAAGTAATCCTAAAAACGATTAATATTCTCATAAATAAGAAAGTAATAGCAACCCTAAAAAAATAAAATATTACGTCAATAAATAAATAGTTCAAATTACATGTTCAAAAAGACCCCTTTCTTGAGTAAGGCAATACTACAACCTACTCTAAAATCCCCTTCTGATTCCACTCTGTGATTGCCCCATGCATCGTGCTGGCAATAGACAGGCGACTGTAAATTGCACATACCGTTAGTCTTGTATCTAGTGGGTTGGCTTAATCTGTATACATAATGTAATGACTACTTACGAGGAGGTAATAGAAGCATCAATTGGGACCTCTTCATTCCAATGCCGATTTACTTCATGTTCATTATTAACCTCCGAGGTTGACCCCACTTGCATCACAACTCTAGTAGCAGCATCGACCAAGCTTGGCCAGTCACTGTCTTCTGGAAGAGGAAAATTGTCTGGAAAATTGATTGCTGATTTACTCTTATTAGAACTCGAGATGTGTGAGGACATGTCATCTTGAGATCTCTTAAATTCGTTTGGAAGTGGGCTTGATGTTGTACTCGCATTAGAGATAACAGTGGCTGGTCTAGCCATTGTCAAAATCACCTCAGGTTGTGTTTTGTGAACGCTGAGAGTGTTATTTAAGTTTTCTCTTGAATGTGTCTTAATTTCTTTATTTAACTGAGGTTCGGAAGCTGCATCGATATTGTCAGGATTTATCAAACGTAATAATTCCTCCTGAAAATTAGTGGAAGACAGATTGGCACTATTGCGGTTTGAAGAACGTGGAGTCACCCCTGGCCTTAATTTTGCCTCGCCATTTACAGACCTAGGGCTCTGATTTCTACTTGAATAATTTGTCGATTGAGCCATGTTCATATGCTTGGCAGCCCTGCGTGTTCTTGGCGACATATTGCCACTACCGTTTGAAAGTTCATCTTCACTGCCAATAAGATTCATTCTATCACTGATGGAACTGTCAGTAGAATGACCATCGTTAACATTTAATCTTGAAAATTCATTATTCATATTATGTTGAACAGTAGAATAGTCGGCAACTCTAGGAGCCCTCGTAACAACATAATCGTTTTCTTGCCTCAAACGTTCATTCTGCTGCTTGACAATATTGTTTTTCTCCATCTTGTAGCATAAATCTAAATCACTTGTGTTGGTGTGCAAAGCGGCACTTAGAGGTTGTGAAACATTGACATGTTGCAATGGTAGAGAATTGCTAACTTGTATTTTATTGTGTTGGATGGTGTAATGGTTGTGTGCCGCTTGCATTTGTGATATTTGGTGTGAATTGTTACGTTTAGGTGTAGATGGGAAGGTATTATTCGAATGGTGTGCTCGAGAAGTATGCTGGTTGCTCTTTGTCGGGATTGGAGGGGGATCTAGCTCTTGAATAATGTCGTACCATTTATCATCACTTGAATGACCACTAGATGAACTGGTTAAAGTTCCCTAAAAATGACACTATGTGGTAAAATAGCACATGCAATAAATTATATCTACAAAATAAATTCATACCACTCATGTTCTGCAAAACTGTGACGGCAAATGATATATTTTTTAAGTATTTCTACTTTTATTAAATAACTCAAGCTTTATTTTATAGTTAAAAAAAAAACAAATTGGATAATGATTTTGTAATCCACATATCGCTACCATAATGGCATAAGGTCGTATGTTCAAATCAATAGTTTTGTGATAAATGGACTTGAAGTTTTGGATAAATTCATCGCCTAATATTTATTGTTACATTTAAAATATTTGATTTGATAATTACATTATTTTTAAGTTACATTTAGAAGCAGGGTTTATTGAGAAAGTGATATTTATTCAGACATTTTTGAAAAAATCAGTGCACATACGATCTTTTACAAATAAAATATAAATAAATTGTTAGATATGACTTTATGGCAAGAATAATTATTTTATAATTAATGGTCTTACCTAAACAAATCTTATAAACTGGGTGTTAAAATGAGATTAGTCAGGGAAAGAACGGCAAATAAATTTCCACGTCTCTTGAGCATAAACATATATATATATACATATGATATTCTTTCAGCTCCTTCGTGTTAAATTTCAAATAATACTGTGACCGAAGGTTATAAGTGGGCACATACAACTTTGTGTACATAATTTTGTATAACTATAGGGTCGTATGTGTAACACACGAACATGTACGATTTTGTTATTCTCATATTATTAATTTTCACTTGATCATTGGTCATTATGCACAACTTGTGTTACATATGACTTTCTTTGATTTTGTAAGAAAACATGCTTGCACATGCATAATTTATTGTTAGTTTTTGGAGTTTTCCATTCATTGGGCATCACAAAATATCCTGTCGAGTTGTAAAATACAATACTTTTACATACGATAGTGTTAATATCTCAAGATGCCAAACAATTTCACAAATAAGAAAAAATTTAACAAGTATTTTAAATATTTCTCATTCAAATTTATAATTTCCAATTTACATTTCGGTATTTACCAATTGTTTTGCTTTGAGACTTCACGAGGACCAATGACTTCAGAAATAGGATAGACAAAGTATCCTCTTGATTTGTTGTAGTTTGATGTAAATAACTCAGTACTCAGTTGTTAGAGACATGCGCTTGTGCGCGCGCAGTCCCTGTTCGATTTTCGGGTGTTCATCACTGTTTACGTTTTTTTGGTCGCCATTAGTGGCTTGTGTGTATCTTAAGTTTAACGCTGTGTTTACTGTGATTGTTAGTTATTTCAAGACGTATTTTCTGTTTTTGTGAATAAACAATGGGAAAATATTGTGTTATATGCAAATCTCCCTTTAAAAGTGGAGTTAATCGATCTTTCCACAGGTAAGTGGCATTACCATAGGCGTAACGGAAAAATGGTAAATAAAAGCATAATCTAAAATTAAAAATGTCCAGTGCAGTAATATTGTAAACATAAAAATATATAATAGATATTTTTTATTTCAAAAATAGTAGTAGTAAATATAATGTATTGTTTGTTTTTAGGATTCCTTCGAATATTGAACGTAGATCTATATGGATCTCTCGAATTTTGAAATATTTGGGAAAGGAAAATATTCCTAAAGATAGTGTTGTGTGCTCAGATCACTTCACATCATATGACTTCTTAAGAAAACCCAGTGGCATAGTTTATCTTAAGGACTCGGCGGTTCCAGAATTACCAAGTTGTTCTAAGGACAATAACAAGTTTGGTAAGATATCATTTTGTTATAAGAAAAATAATACCTACTCAATTAACAGGTGTACGATTGTAAATACTTCTGATCACAGTTTTTTTTCTCTTATTTTATGAAACAATAAAATTCTTCCTGAGAATGTTAACATATTTAGCCAAAAGTTGATGTTTTTATTTTACTTTTCACTTTTCTTTTATCAATTTACAATAATTGTTGGTTCATTTTAGCACCATAACGAATCCAAGGAAGTCTCAGAATATCAGAAAACATATTCTTGATGATGTTCACAAAGAGTTAGAATCGCCAATAAAAAAGTAAGTATCTAGAGATATTCTTTCACATTTTTGTAATTATGAAAGTTATTTCTGTTAGTAGTTAACATGATTACAACAAAATTAAGTTTATATAAGTTCTATTGATTGATAATACGAATGAGAGCATCTTGAAATAATTAGTTAAATTGATAAATAATTATATTCTTATTTGCATAGACATGAATTATATAAAAAAATTATTTACTTTTTTTATCAAAATATTATAGCACATAATATTAAAAACTGAAATAAAGTACCACATTTTGAAATACCTACCAAAAAATATTTTGATATTCGAATTCACCATGAAACGTCAAAATTGAAAGATGCAGCTGCCAAACAGAGAGTTAGAAGCATATTGACAAAAACTATATTATTTAAAAATCAATAAAGAATTTTAATTCAATGTTTTATTTTATTTCGTAGTCTAATTTTCTTGTTTTTTTTTATAAATGCATATTGTACATACCCCCTACCATATATTATGCTATAAATGTAGTAAAAAAAAGTTGTAATGTAGGTACTTTATTAATTGATATTATTTTATATATTCACGCATGTTGTTACTGAGAAAATAAAGATTATTGTAACTATTTCTTGTTTTTTTTTGTTTTTGTGTATAAATGTATGCAGTAGAAAACACAGCAGTGACTGGTAAAATTTTGGGTTGGCTATATCTTATATTTTGTAAAAGAAAATCAATCAAAATTTGTGAAACATTTTTGCATGTAAATACATCACCCACCATAGTTTTTATGAAACTATTTCTAAAGTATTTGTAAAATTATTTTTTTTTTTTTTTTTTTTTTTTTAGAATTTGGAAGAGAATTTAAATTTCATTAAGAAATTTTGATTATTACAACCTTTTGATATATTGTTTTTAGATTGATTTTTAATTTATCACATTATGTAGGTATATATCAATGACTTATTCTGTAGTCGTTGGTATATATCATATAGCCATCCAAAATTTCACCAGTCACTGCTGGTAGAGCATTTTTATTCATATCAAAAAACAATTTTATTTTAAAGCCAAATCAGGAGATGAATCAATGTGCATGTATATTGGACAAAAATTTAAATTTTGCACCCTCTCTAACACGCCACTGCCACCGAGTATGGTAATAAACAATAAACTATCTTCATCCTTTTAAAATAATAGTATATCTCAAGATGATGCATAACACAACAGTTCCTGTGTATTAAGATAGGGAATTATTTGTCTATCTATTCTGAAGTCATTGACGAGGACAGACACTTGACCATAACCTCACAGATCTCGATAGCTGGTTGGTTATGGCTTACTACCACATGCAAGATCTTACTAATATGATGACTAAATACCATTGATATTTTTTCTTTCATTACATAATAAAATGGCTTCATTAGTAGATTAAAGACAACATTTTAATATTTTCAAATATCATTTCCAATAAGGAAATCATATATCCCTGTTTATCCCTCTCGCAGCCTCTTTTCCCACAACACCCACAACATATTACCTCCGCCTCTCTCGCTCTCTCTTACTCTTCATGCACCCTCTTTCTTCCGCCCTCATTCATTCATTTAATAGTTTAATAGAATCTATACAAATTACACAAACTAATTATCTAAGAAACACAAAAGTGCTTAATGAAAAATAAAAACAGAAACAGCTACTTTTTGCTAAGTTCTACTTACAAAATGTCCTGTATATAATGAGCTATATGAATAACAAATTTGAAATTAAAGATATGACATATTCAACTGGTAGTGAAGTAATCATACTTCATTTATATATTACTCATAGCCCAAATATTAATAGTAAGTATGTATTATATGACGTCTATTAATAATTATTAGGTATTTTCACACTCACCTCTACGTTCGGTTGAAACCTCGTTTCTTGGCCGTGAAAGGACTTACTGCTACTCCCAGTCCCATAGCCGGAACTATTACTGCTCCTGGGAGGCGAAAAACTTCTCTCATATATTCT
Organism: Rhamnusium bicolor; assembly: GCA_029963845.1. Classification (NCBI taxonomy): domain Eukaryota; kingdom Metazoa; phylum Arthropoda; class Insecta; order Coleoptera; family Cerambycidae; genus Rhamnusium; species Rhamnusium bicolor. Next base: position 1,226,052 of record JANEYF010000559.1, on the reverse strand, counting down.
TCTATGGTGGCCAACTACTGCTTGTTGCATTTGAGGTGCTCTCCTTCCTTTGTTCTCATCATTTCCAGCATTCTCATAGTCACCTTCATAATGAGCCTCATTATATTTGCAATTTTGTAAAGTACAACCTTTGCGAGGGGAACCATCAGGTAGAGGTGGTATCACAGTCAAAATAACAGTAAGGGAAGTTTTTAGTAAATCTACCATTTGGTCATAGGTCAACGTTGCAACTGCCACCTTACAAATCTCCACCAAACGCGAGTTTTGTCGCAGTCCCGCTTGCCAAGCCTGTCCAGCACTTTCCACGAGAGTTACAATGCCATCGGGTTGGACGTGAAAGCCCAACTGGCCCATAATATTTCGACTAAAATAGAAATAACCTTCTTAAGACAATAATGAAATATTCTTTTATTTGTTCCAAAATTCAACGAAAGGTGTTAATTAGTTTAGATTTCCAATCCACATTATATTGATCAGTTGCTGTTAAGATCGAGTCATTTACCCTATTTGATGTTGGCAAGAATGGAAAGTGTACTTTTAAATATTTTGTGACATTTACGTATAACAGTGGAAAAAAATTATATGACAACAATTATATACATGTATTTGTCATCATGAATCTGTTTTATAAATGAAACATCTTGATTATATTGTAATTAACCATACAACAAATTTGAGTGACGTCCTCTGCAGACAGGTCAGGCTTGTTTTACGATTAATTTGAATCTATTAAAACGATTTAAAATAAAACTTGTACTAGACACGTTTTTTTTTTCAGTATTGTAGGTAAATGACAGAATATTTAAAAATAAACTTTTCTATTGTTGCTAAGTATGGGTAAGTAAAATTACACTCTTAAAGACAAAATCCAAAGATAACCGAAAAGAAAATTTTGGTACACACCTAAAGAAATGGAAAAAGATGTGGATATTGAAGAATAATTAGATATTGTATTTGTAAGAATTGAGATGGTAATGAGATAATTTACAACTTATTTGAGAGAACTCTTATCAATGTGAAAGATGTCAGGACGGTTTGATCGCAATATTGCGGAGAAAAAATGCAACAGGAATTGTGGAGATTTTAAAATAATTCTAGGAATTTACAGGGTAACATAAAAATTTACACAATACTAAGGAAACTTATTGAAATACATTAAACATGTCTAGGGAAAAACAATACAAAATATTAAGGGCCTAAGTGTATGTTGGTATTTTTAAACATGTTTCTCTCCTTTGGTAAAATACAAGGAATTTTTGTCCACTGGAGATTGAAACTAGGACTCCTTGTGAGAAGTAAAGAGCTTAGCTCTCAACCACAGAGGATTTTAAGGACATTTTGAGAATTCCAGTGGCATGAAGTAATTTACGTGTACTAAGGGTATATACCAAGGTCTGAAGAACTATTATTACTATACATATTAGATGACAAATTTCGGATATATTGTAGGAAATGGTTTGAACAGAAAATTTTATATTCATTACTAATTATCCACTTTAATATTTACACTCATTTGCTTAATTTATTAAATATAAATGTTGCATAACTACATTCTATAAATGTCTCACCTGATGGAAAATTCTTGTGCGATATGTCCAAACGTAATAGCTTTTAATCTGTCCATAATTTCCATTAACTCGTCCCTGTCTCCATGCGTGTCTCTCATGTGAATTGTCATGCATTCACCTTGATGATGGTAAATCCTAAGACTATTTGTTTGAGGAGACCATCCCAAAATGGACTTACAGGGGGTTACAAATACAATTTGTTTAGAATGTTCCTCGATCAAAACAAATGAGTCCGATGAGATACCAAGGAAGCACTCGATCTGTTGGCCTTGCCCACTATCATCTAATAATACTTGCCATAAAATGGCACCTCTTTGGCATAAATCCGGTATAAACCGGGGACGGATTTTGTCTTTCTTTTTTACTACTAAATATAGCTGAAATGGAACAAAAATAAATGTCAATGGTTTATATTCCTACCAGATATGTGAAATGAAATTTCAATCTCATTCAAATTGTTAAGAGAGTTCTACACCTATAAAGTGACCCAGCAGATTCTGACCTAAATTTTTGCTCATACATTTTTAGATATAAATTAATGGGTAAACATCAGACACAGACATCAGACATTCCTACATTTTGATATGCTTACTGTTTATTCTACATATATGACAATTTATTAAAATGTGGGTGAATATTCTACCGTTTAATAATAAATGAAATGGGAATATAAAACAAAACTTTTTGCTAATTATTATTTTCTTTTACAAAAACTTATCTTAGATAAGCATAACCAACTACTTTCCCAGCTATTTGTCAACCACTGAATAATGGATTATAAAACAAACAATATGCCCATTACGTTCACTAGGACTCACTCATAAAAAACACCACATAAATTAGACAACCACCAAGTCAAAGCCGAAGCTGCACGGACAGGGGTTACACTGTTGAAAAAACCCAGACACACACAACCAATCCCTCGACTTTGTCAGAATCAAAACCAGGATTTGAACCCAGGAGTCAATAGGCATCAGCTAGATTTGTCACAACGCTGTGGCCCACTGCACTATTGAGTTATTTTTAATTATAATTATTCTGTTCGGTGAAACTGAAAATACAATAAAACAGAAGTCCTCACCAATACAACAATCATTTTGAAACATTAAAACATTCACAGACACGCGTTTCTGTATATTTGCGTCATCAATATGACTTTTTCAAAGCCTCGAAAGTATCTGGGAATCTTGGTAATCCTAATGTATTAAATATAAATGGTTTTAGAGAACACAATAATTAAAATTATACATAAATATCAATGGCTTCAGAGAACAGACTAATTAAAATTATATATTATATATTTATTCTGTTCTCTGAAGCCATTAATATTTATTACATTAGGATGTTTATAAGTTTTGAAGTGATTGTTCAACTGGTGAGTACTTGTGTTTTATTTATTTTTGATTTTACTGAACAGAGTAGTTAGAATTAAAAATAACATTATTGAGTCAGTCGTACTGAACATAATGTGCATATTATCTTTTTTTATAATCCAAGTTTCAGCATTTTGGCAAATAATTGAATAAATAATTGTTTAAAAAGATATGTTATACTTATCCGTGGTAAGTTTTTGTAAATGCTAAAAAATAATAATTAGCAAAAAAAATTTTAGCGTCATTAATGTTAATATATTCTCATTTCATTTTATATTTTAAAATTATACATATACACTCAATTGCAAAATTAATCGGACACTAGGTTTTCTTATGACAAATTTGCGAAAACGCTCTGTATATTGATTTAACGTGGACACACACATGTAAACACATGAAAGAAATAATCCAGTTTTTTGGACTTTCACATATCATGAGAATAATTTTTTAGATATCTTTCATTCGTCGGCGTTTTACTTGTTTTACACAGATCTTTAATTTGTTTCGATTGCTGTTTCTTGTGTTCTGAGGTTTTCAAAAGAAAAGAGAAACGTTTTATTGTGAGAAATTTCGTAATGAGTCCTGAAGAAGCCGCTCAAGCTGTTGTTTTACGTAATGATGGCAGCATCCGATATATCGCCAACTTGCGTGGCATCCCTCGAGCACTGTATTTGATGCAATACTAAGGTTCCGGGAAACTGGTTCTAACTCAAGAAGACCTGGACAAACGGAAGCACAATCAACAAATGAAGATGAAGAGCGATTTCTTCGACTCCGAGTTCTGCGAGAACGGACACAGCCGATACAGCTTTGACTAGAAGATTCATGGTACCTTGGTTTCATCCGATACTATATGAAGGAGGTTGAGGGAACAAACTTTAACGCCTCATGCACCAGCTACAGGTCGATTGGACATGGACGAATGACGATCCGTTCTCTTCACGGATGAGTCTCGTTTCACAAGGTATTCACCTGATCGTCGCCAAAGAGTGTTTAGACGACCTGGAGACGATATGCCCAGTGTTACTTTTCTCCTAGAGTACAGTTTGGTAGTGGAGGTGTGATGATATGGGGAGGCATTTCTTTGGAAGCTCGTACGGCCCTTGTAACATTTCGAGAGGTAGCCTCAATGCTGACAGGTACATCAGGAAGTGTTTAGAAGAGCATGTGGTACCTAGCTTTTGTGTCATTTATAGAAGAACGTTTTCTCCTAATGCAGGATAATGCGCGACCGCACATAGCCCAGATAACTCGCCTGTATCCTCACGATGTTGGTATTCAGGTACTATGGTGGCCACCCAGGAGTCCAGACCTAAACCCGATTGAACATAGACAGAAGAATTAGGCGGAACTAAGGCTAGTTCCATGTTGTACTTCAGCTGGAATAGACGCTGCTGAATGAATGGGAGCAGATACCACAGGATGAGGTTGCTGCTTTGATACAAAGCATTCCACATAGAATGCGAGCTGTCATTCAAGCTAGAGGAGGAAATACTCGATATTGATGCATGTTTTTTTGCAGTTCCCTATTTTTTCAAATTTGCAAAAAATGTATTTTATCTAACCCCGTTATGAAATGTCAAGTTTTAAATGCATTTTTGACGTTACGAAACGTCACATTTTTCATAACTCAATCCTATTACATAACTGAGTGATGTAATGAATTTTTACGTAACTGATTATTATCATTTTCCTATTTTAAAGCGGGATTAGACAAAATGTTGTACTTAACACGTTATGAAAAGTAATTTTACTTGACTCGTGTAATTTGCAAAATTCGTCAAATAAAATTAGTATTTTCATAACTGGTTACGTAAATAACTATTATCTAACCCCGTTATGAAATGTCAAGTTTTAAATGCATTTTTGACGTTACGAAACGTCACATTTTTCATAACTCAATCCTATTACATAACTGGGTGATGTAATGAATTTTTACGTAACTGATTATTATCATTTTCCTATTTTAAAGCGGGATTAGATAAAATTTTGTACTTAACACGTTATAAAAAGTAATTTTACTTGACTGATATAATTTGCAAAACTAGCTCGCTTCGCTCGCTCGTTTTGGCAAATATTACATTCGCAAATAAAATTAGTCTTTTTCATAACTGGTTACGTAAATAACTATTTTATGTTAATAAAGTGCAATTTTCGCTTATTTTGTAATGTAATATGTATTCTTGAGGATTCAATTAAAACTAATTTGATTCAAATTAAAATTTTCCTGAAGAACCTAGTGTTCGGTTAATTTTGCAATGAGTGTATAATTTGGACACAGGTTGTCCATTAAAGAATGGACCAAACTACAACAGTAGGTTCTTTGAGTAAAAATAAATTGATTTAACTGAAAGATCATTTTGGGTCTTCAAAAGTAATTTTTTATTTAATTTTTTTTTTATAGCTCTATCAGCCTCTATCACTACATGATTTGATAGAAATTTGGTGTAAAGGGGATTTTTGGGTCGCTATGAAACGTCCTGTTTCATTAACGTAGAGGACGCTGGGAACGCTTAATTTTTTCTTTTGGTTCAGTCATTACTATAAAATAAATGTTTTCGGAAGAATAACTTTGGAAAGTGATATTCATTGATATGTTTTCAAGTCGCATATTACGGCACTTAGTGGAATGAGTTTCGAAAATGACAAGAGTGTGACAAATAAACGAATGAAGATATTTTGCTAAATTTTTTATGAACAGGGTTTTTCCTTATGTTTTCACACCTACGTACAGGGTATACTTTGATATACAAAAAAAAAAGTTTATGTTAAAAGTTTTGGGCCTTTACCTGAATTAGCTTTTTCCATCATCAAACCAAGAAAATGAATATCGGAAAGTAAAACAAATCTTAAACTCAATTTTTTTAAATGGAATACCGTATATATTTTTTGCTATTACTAAAGACCGCATTTTCGTGATTTCAAATAATTTGCCTATATTTACTTAGCAGTTTTTCAGATATTTAATTTTATAAAGTTAATTGAATCGGAACACACAGGAAATCTAGATACCGTGGAAAACAAAAAAATGTCTGCTTTTTCATTAATTGTTAATGCTAAACGAATTATTTTTAAACGTCAACACGCATAGTTAAAAATGATTTACTTTATGCAATTAACGTTATAAGATTAATATCTGAAACGCTGCTTACGCAAATGTAGACAAATTATATATATTTAAAAAATGCGGACTTTAATATTCCAAAAAATATATAAGGTGTTCTATTTAAAAAAATCGAGGTTAAGATTTTCTTAACTTTCCAATTTTCATTTGTTTGGTTTAATGGCGAAAAAAGATCTCGGGTAGTCCTAAAACTGGTACATACTCGTAAACTTTATTTTGTATCTCTTACACTAGACCCTGTAGGTATATGTCAAAATATAAGAAAAAACCATGTACAGGACGATTTATGTAACGTGATTCTTTGCCTTTATTTTCAAAAACTAGTAATGTGCACTTTTACCGTAGATTCCGAATATACTGAGAAAACTTTCGGTAGATGTTAACTATATGAAGACGGGTGGTCAAAAAATCGAAATTGTGACACCCTCTATATAGATATATTATTATGCATGAAATCGATAGCGCTACATCCATTAGTTATATATTTATATGCAATTTCGGATCCGACCTCAGCTTTAATCGGAAAGGTCATCCGTTGATTTTGAATTTTTTGACCTAAATAAATTATTACTCACGCCTTTTTTATCGAGAATAATTTCATTAGCTCGAAAATGATTAAGGATAATGTAGTATAAAGTTGCATATTGTTGCAAAAAGAATACAGGGTGTAAAGAATTTTAAAAAATCGATGACGTTTCCATTGAAACGAAAAGTCGAATCTGGAATTGCTGGATGTAGTACTATAAATTCCATGCATAATATACAGGGCGTCCAAATCTTGACAAAATAGTTATTTGGCCACCCCTCGTATATTTAAGATCTAATAAAAGCTTTCTCAGCGGATTCGGTATCTACGACCAGAGCTGTCAGGTACTTCAATTAAAAGAATTGAAATAGTAATTTAATTATTTTTAAGTAATTAAATTACTTTAATTCAATTACTTTTTTGGACGCCTTAAAATAATTGGTATTTGAATTACTTTTGTAAATGTAATTGTAGTTGGTAATTGTTTTATTGTTTTTGGTAATTGAAGTACTGAACAAATAATTCAATTCCTTTTGGGTAATTCAATTCATTTCAGATTCCTTTCATTACCGTAAAATAATTGAAATTGTATCGAAAATGTTCCGAGAAAAATCGCAACGCACTCGGTTTTAATAACTTGTCTGAGCTTGTCCTTTGACAGTATTTTCGTTTTCTTTCAGTTATCCAGTGCACTACACAGTATACAGTAGCTGTGGTTGCAAGAAAACCATGTTTTTAATTATTTGTGTCTTTGTGTTTTTAATTCTTAAAAAGTTGCCTGACAAGGTAAGTAAATATTAAATAATAAATTTGTTCTTTACTATTTTTTAAATATTAATATCTCAGATATTGGCAATATCTACTATTTTACATATTTGATTTAATCAAATACCTATTAATATTAGTTACACTGACAAAATTTTTTAATAATGATTGTATAAACAAAATTTTTGCACAGAAATGCGTTTCACGTTGAACTCAAATATCGAATAAAAAATGTCTCTCTGTATGTATGTCTGTGTGTAGACCATTTCTTATCAACATAATAATTTCTTTTAGACTTGAAAATTTTATTTTAAATTTAGTACCTACATATATAAAATATTACCTACATACGTGTTTGAATGACCTAATAATTATTTAAAAATACATGTACATTATGCCTCTTTTTTTGGTAGGTATTTGAATTTCTTTTATTTTCAGTCGATATTTCAATTATTTTTGGTAATTCAATTACATTCAAAGTAATTCAATTAAATAGAGTAATTTAAGTATAAGGTAAAGTAATTGAATTCCTTTACTTGAAAAAAAATATATTATTTTCGACGAGTAATTGATACTTGAAGTACTGTGTAAAATGAGGAGTAATTGGTAAAGGAAATATTTACTACTTTGATTGATAATTGGTAATTGGTACTTCAATTACTTTTAATGGGTAATTGTGACAGCTCTGTCTACGACAAAAGTGCATGTTACCAGTTTCTGAAATTTTCATTTATCTTAACAGTAAAGCCAGAAAATCCGGTGTCCATCCTAAGTGGATCACCCTTCTACTTTTCGATTTCCATATAGAAATTTCAACTGTGACAAAAAACATAAAACACCCTGCTATTGCATATCTCAGCAACGAAGGAATCTTTTTTTTTTTTGTTATTGTTGATTCTGATTAGTGATTACTCCCTGTGTCTTCTATCTACCATGCCCATTTTACAATGCATCACCCTGTATTTTCATATTCCAGTAATAACTACAGTTCCTTTTGCACTGGCTTTGTGTAAGTGATAAAAACGTTAAATGTATAAATATCAAATGGTGTTAATTTAACGTAAATAATAAGAGAAAAATACTTAATTACTAATACAAGTTAAAACTTAAATAAGTACTTACAAAATTTCTGGCCCGTATCCACAGGTGCCGAAGTAGAATAATTCATAACCAAATCCTTCAAATACTCCTGCCTTGTTCTAGTAGCCATAGTAACAAATTTCTCAGACCTATGAGCTGCATTTTCTGCATTAACTACTTTCGCTAATAAAAATTCAGCAAAAACCTTGCCCTTTGGAAAAACAGCACCTTCTTTTATTGGAGGCCCAAACACTTCGACATCCTTTGATCTGCTAACTGCAACTTTATAATGCGTGTTTTCTGTGCAGGGATTTATAGCATGAACTACAATAAATACATGTTGAAATTGTGACCTAATGCCCTTGGGAGTAAAGGGAAGAGAACCCGGTTCTTGGAAAACGATAGTTACTATGTCATTTCCTATATGCCTCTTTCTTAGCAACTGCTGCCGATTGTTCGGGGTAAATGGAAGCATGGTGGATACGTGGAACATGATCTCGCAGTCTTGATATTGTGCATATATGGAGTACAGACCAGTTGAATCAGCTGTTGAAAAGAGCAATTAAATTTCAAAACGTGTTACACAAAATTAATATTTGGTTACTATTTTAATATTTTTTATTTAATACGCGAATATAATAAAAATCATGATGGAATCATAGAAACGTATCAATTGGAACATTAGACTGGAACAAAAAAAATTTAAATTAAATATGGCGCTAAACGTCACAGCTGTTTCCATCCTTCACTATTAATTTACTTTTCTTTCTTTATCTGTTCTGTGGATGCAACTGGACAACACACTTTGGGTGAGTATTTCACGAATGGCTCAATGAAAATTACCCAATACGTTTTATGGAAAAATTACAAGAGGACTTTTTACTCGTAAATTGACTGTAGGTACAATTCAGACCACCCTGCATTTGTGTCATTATAGTTAGTCATTTACTCATTTATTAGCACAGTGCATAGTGCAACAATTTTTTGTTCCGCCCTAATGAACAATTATGTCATATTATATTAAACTGTGATTGAGTGCAACTTACAGAGTTTATCAGTTAAATGTATGTACTGTAGATGTATTATTTTGTTTATTATTATTAGGCATGTATAGTTTATCCAATATGAATTGAAACACTTCAGTCTAAAGTATTTATACCAGGCGGGAGCATTTCCACTCTCATCGTCAAAGAAATAGAGCGCAAATCGTGCTTGTATTTATTGAACGATACCTCTACATTACATTCGATATGAGAATGTGGCAATGCAGCGGACCAGATGTGAAACTCGGGCGGTAGTGTCCGAACTCTGAAGAATTAAGCCGTGATTTGAATAGACTACTGGACTAGTTGTTTATATTAACCGTACAGTGCAGTTTATGTAATAATTTTGGATAAATATAATTATTTTCTGTGAGGTATTTATAGCATTTTAGTGATTTTATTAAGTGGTTTTAGTAATATTTCAATATTTGCATTAATTATTATTATTAACATGGCTTTTTGGAGGCCCTTTGAAACGCATGAATTATCTGAAGAAAATATTGAACCGGTAGCGCCGTTAATTGAAACTAGTTCGAAGTTTAATAACAACAAGGATTTACATATTCAATGTCAGCGTATTATTTTAAATATTTATGAATGTGTAAAGAGAGAAAATATTGAAACGACAGATAGGGACATTGCAAATAGTATTCATGAATTAACTAAACTCTCGACTTCTACGATTTATCGCGTTATTAAGGAAGGGGATGTTATAGATTACTCTACAAAGCGGAAACGAAAAAACGAAAATTTTGTAGAATTGACGATACCTCGAAAGACGTTAATCGGCGAACGGTTTATAGTTTCCATGACGAAAATAAAGTACCAACTTTAGAAATGATTCGTGATAAATTGCGTGATTATCCGGATTATAATTATAAATCTTTAGAAACGCTACGAGGTATTTTATTAGATTGCGGCTTTAAACACAAAAAAATAGATAATTGAATGGTTATAATGGAATCGCGACGTATCGTTGAACTTCGAGGAGAATACTTACATAAAATGAAAGAATATCGGTAATCATATAGTCATCTAGTATATCTCGATGATACTTGGTTTGACACACATGATGTTGTTCAGTACGGTTGGGTAGATGACTCTAAAAATTGTAGTTTGAATACACCTTGCGAGGGGAAAGCGCGTTATAATTCTTCATGCTGGAAGCTAATACGGTTTTGTACCCAACGCATTGCTCTTGTCGTCAAAAACATAACACAATCCTCTGCTGATATTATCATGAAGACATGACTGCGGATTTGTTCGAAAAATGGTTCGCTGAACAGCTTCTACCTAACATTCCTCCAAATTCGGTCATTGTTATGGACAATGCTTCGTATCACTCGCGTTTATTACATAAAATACCTAATAATAGTACCAAAAAGGAGGACATTTAAAATTTATGAGGAATAAAAATATGGACATCCCTAAAAAAGGTTCCGATAAAGAAAGAATTATTAAAACGTATCAAGAAGCATAATTTTAAAAACGAATATGTAGTTGATGATCTTTGCAAGAGACACGGTCATACGCTCGCGCGGTTGCCACCGCATTATTGCGTATTTAATCCGATCGAGATGATTTGGGGCACTATAAAGAAACATTTACGGAAATGCAATCAGTCACCAACTTTAAGCGCAGTAGTACTTGATAATATACGACAAGTAGTAAATGAAGTGAGCAATAGCGACATATGGGGAAAATGCGAAAGTCATGTTATACACAAAGAAAACGAGTATCCTACTTTGCCACCTGTAGCACCAATTATTATTCAAACCTGTGATGATTCTAGTTCAGAATATTCTTCTGATAATTCAATTGCCACTTAGTATTTTTGTTTAAATGTTTTTTTACGTTTAATCGAAGCAACTTAGCTTGAACGGTTCAAGAGATTTATAATTGATTTTATTTGAGTTTTTAACAAATTTTAAATATTTATTTCTTGTTTTTTGTGATTCAATTGCCACGCAGCATTTTTGTTTAAACGTTTTTTACGTTCAGTCGATGAACGGTTCAAGAGATTTATAGAGTTGATTTTTTTGAGTTTCTAACAAAATGCAAATATTTATTTATTTCTTCCTTTTTGTTTTATTTGTTGTGTTATATTTTATTTGAAAAAGTTATTTAATTCTAATTTAATTCTAACATTCCATCATACTAACACCATATTCCTATCCTATCCTGGCAAAAAATACTCACACCTCCACGTTGGTTTTTGCCGGATGGTGACATTTTATACAAGACTCAATATAAATTTTTACAGTTTGTAGAAAATGTCTTTAACTAAGTGAGTAAGATTCTTAACTTTTAATCAATCATCAAAATTGCTTATTCAACTAATATAAATAAATAAACAAGTAAGTAAATAAATAAAAAGGTTATTATAGGTATTGTACATACATATAAACTCATATAAAATAGTAAAAAAAATATTCGATTTATTATTAAATAAATAATAAAATTAAAAGATAATTCTAAACCTTTTTGGTCGACGCTCATGGATGTGACTAAATTCCCGTTGTTGGCGTTTTTATGCTGTTCCAATTCATATTGGAAACACTATACACATTTTTTTACTTACTTTTATTGTCCAATCCAGCTTTGTACTTATCAAATCCGTTTAGCCTAACCTTCTTCCCAATTGTTTCCAAGAACTCGGTAAATGCTGAACCTGCCTCCTCGTTATTATACATTTCTTCCTCCGAGTTTTGGCCCGCCTTGCAATACATTATACCCACTTTGTAATGATTAGTTAAACCCTGTTCATCTAATTTAAGTATCTGCTCTATAGTCTGTTGGTTCTGTACACCTAATCTTAAGCAACTTAACTGAATTTCAGGAGCAACATATTCAAGGACCTCTTTGGTATTAAGTGTTTTTGGGTTGCTGGATGCTTTAATATTTGGTATGGCATCCTCAAGGACGGCACCACGAAGCGTTTGAAGTTCTGAAGTTCGAATTACTAACCTGTAATGACATTAACAAATAGTGTCTCAAAAGTCTGAAAGTACCTATTGGATTGTGATATATATATTTTTTTACATACGTATAGCATACGTTGTCTTTGTAAAAGACCGCAAAATTTTTTTATAAGCCTCGCACTAATAACAGTAGAAACTTGAACTTCAAATTTATTATTTGGAATATAGTGCAGACGTCTATGAACGTCGCCTATCAATTTAGAATGATCCAGGAGTCAAATCAAATTGTGAGAAAAAAAAAAAGAGGCTATAAAAATTTCCAATAACCCCCGTTAAACAATTACATTCGAATTGCAGAAGTGATAATATCCTTAACACGATTTAAAAACTTTGGGATACCCTGTACTCTTAAAGAATTCTTTAAACTTTGAATTAATATAAACTGACCATTGACCTACCATTTAAATATCCATATTGTTATTTATTTACCACTTACCTATATTGATACTGCATAAGACTTGTTAACTGATTCTCGGGATGTATTACTTTTTCTCGTCGTATCGATATCGCTACAGGACCAAGTTGTTCATCCATCCCAAACCAGTTCTGGTGCTCTGAAAAGGAAATGGTAACGGATATATTGATGCTGTAATGTGTACAAAGACATTGACATTGATACTATGCCGAGTAAAAGTTATTTTCGTATAAATCAAAGGTAGTATCTCGTCTTACGGAGTTCAAGATTAATATTACGTATAAATAGTAATTCCGTGGCAGTGTGGTAATTTTAGTTACCTTGGAATAAAACAACCGTATCGTCTGTTATATATAGAAATTATAACTGTATATGTGTAGATGCAGGTAGATATTTTCTAGTTTTCAATCAAATTCTATGTGCAGATTATGATACAATTAAATTGTATAAAATATATAACGTTTAAAAATATATTTCGATTAAATATAAAAGTTAATATAAATAAAATGGTATTTGATTTATTTAGTACACAAATCTCGATATACGTTGCCAACTTCATTCAAAACGTATAAATTGCTTTTTAGGTTTGTATTCTACGTGAACCATTAAATAATCGGCTACGAAAAAATATATCTGGCATTTTTTTCTCGATTTTTTCTATATATATTATCAAAATTAAATTTTATCAATCATAATTAATTAGGCTTGCAAAAATATAAAAAGATAATCAATCATACTTATTTTTTGTTACAATTTATTTCCTGATCCATATAAAATTCTCAACTACAGTTTTACTAAAGCGATAATTAAGGACCACGAGTAAATAGTAGATTCCTCGTAGATACATCGTATCGTACATAGGTATACAACTCATATAAATTATAACTCGAAAACCGTCAAATATTAGTACAGGTTTGCTTGCACAAAGCCAGAGAACATCAAATATGGAGTACCCCAGGGTTCCACTCTGGGACCACTATTATTCTAGTATATATTAATGATCTAGTTTGTAATTATTCATTAGTAAAATTTTCACCATATATGCAGATGACACAAGCATTTTATTTAGAAACTCAAATATCGATAATTTAATCATAACAGCACAAATGAAAATCACCGATATCACCTATCTGACTGGTTCATATCTAACAAATTATTACTTGACCTTGAAAAGACCGTCAACATGTTATATCAACCCAACAAAAATATACCACAAAATACATTGATCTCAAATATAGGAAATATCGAACACGTTTGCAGTACGAAATTTCTAGGTCTGCATACTGATGAAAAACTGGATTGGAAACTTCACATAAATATAATCCATAAGAAATTATGTAGTGCAGTTTTTACCATAGGATTTATAAAAAATGTTATCGGTTTTGATGCAGCCAAGACACTATGCGTACTTCTATTCCATCATGCAATATGGGATTAAGTTTTGGGGAAATTCAACAAATGTAAACAGTATATTTTTAATTCAAAAGCGTGCCATCCGTACCCTACGTGGCCTAGGTAGATACGACTCATCAAAATTCCTTTAAATTAACTAATTAACTAACCTGTATCGCTTATCCTTGGCAATATTTAAAAGGAAATGTCATTTAGTAACACCATCACAAATCCACACATATAAGACAAGAAATAAAGATACATATCTACCTCCATTTTATAATTATAAGGTTAGCCGAAGGGGTCCTCTGTACAGGGTGAGTCAAATTCGATCCCCACCATTGGGATCTCGGAAATGGTAAGAGATAGAGAGTTAGTTAAATGGGGGCAAAGTTGCGCAATTTTATGTCCAATAATATGACATAAAGAAATCGAGAAAACCCTCATTCGGTTTTGAGATATTCCAGAAAAACCAAAATTTTGAGTTGTAATTTTTATTTTTTTTTTTTTGCCTTGTTTCAGAAGATATAAAAAGAACTGAAAGAACTTCTTCATTGCGACTTTTTGAGCGTTAAAACATTTTGAATACGACGATTCGTCAGATTGGTGCCACCATCAACTTTGTTTTTTCTAATACGGGCCTGGTATATTTTCATCTCCAAAACTGAAAATAAATCTTCTAGTGATTGAATGTGCTTAATTTTTTAGTAAATTTTTCATCTATAAGTGATATTTCCGAATACCTACCAATTTATACTGCAATTTCAAATTACTATGTCCATTTATCCAATTTATTTTGGCGAATTATTCAACTAATTATCATTGTTTTTAAATATACCTACTACCATTGCAGAAACAATTGAAAAACGTCAATATCAACAAATATGACAGATTAAAACATTGTTTTGTGAAAGTAGCTGTAAATAATTATGTATTCCAATAGAGAAAAACGTGATATGGTTAAAGTGTACTTATTATGCAAGGAATACAAATTCAATACTAGTCCTTGACCAGTATCATGAACTATATCCTGAAAGGAGACAGCCAGATCGCACGATTTTTCGACACTTAGATGAAAACTTGATAGATGAAAACTTGATGGAGTTCGGTGCTTTTAAAAAACCGAGACAAAAATATGGTAACAGAATATCCGAAAATATTCGAGAAAATGTTCTTCAAGAGGTACGTTCTTTATTAAGTTAATCACTAATGGTCATGATAATATTTGAATTACATCTTCACATTAAATGGTACTTTGCATATTAGTGTCGAATATTAATGGGATTTATCTCCGAATATTTTTCGTATTTTAGAATCGGGAATGTTTTGACACTAAAGTGACCAGGTGAGCTCTTAACCGAGTGGTTTTTTTTTCATTTTTAGATAACAAATAATAGAACTAAATCGACACGACAAATAGCATCTATATTAACTTACCTCAGATTACAACCCATCGAGTTCTAAAAATTGAAAGATTCAAATGTTATAAACTCCATGTTACACAAAAATTGCTTCCTGGTGATACTGATAACTTAAGGCGGATGAAATGGTGTAATTGGTTGTCCAATGGAATACAGGAAAAGCCAGAATTTTTAGATGAGATACTATGGACCGATGAGTGCACTTTTAGTAGTAGCGGCTTATTTTACCGCAATAAGAACATATCTGGGCTAGAGAAAATTGAAGGGAATATAGAGTATGGACTGGAATCAAAGGTGATACAATTTTCGGACCTTACATTTTTGTCGAAACGCTAAATGCTGAGAGATATTTAGGTTTCCTTCAAACAGATTTTCAAAATTTTGTTAATCATATTCCTTTGGCTCAACTTCAAACAATGTGGTTCCAGCATCATGGAGCCCCACTTTATAATGCTAGAAACGTTTGCGCATTTTTAAACAATGAATTCCCCAATAGATGGATAGTGAACAACGGCGTCATCAGATGGCCGGCTCAATCACCTGACCTATCGCCCCTGGATTATTTTCTATGGGGTACCTCAAAAAATCAAGTGTATGATAATGAGGTCAACAGTATTGAAGATTTAAGAAACAAAATACATTAGGCATTTAGATCTATTCGGAGATGGGATCTGAGAAGAACGATAAATATGAAAAAAAAGTTCAAAAATCCATTGCCCAGGATGGTAACCTTATTGAACATTTGATGTGAAAAATAATAATTAGTATAAAAATCGTAGTTTTTAAGTTTTCTCGATTTTCTCGATTTTTTTTATGTCATATTATTGGACATAAAATTGTACAACTTTGCTCCAACTCTCTATCTCTTATCGTTTCCGAGATCCCAATAGTGGGGATCGAATTTGACTCTACCCTGTACATAGGGGTACAGATCTTTAATCATTTACCGCAGCATATTCAATTACAAATCTGAACATATTCAAACGTGAATTAAAAAATATTCTATCACTTCATGTATTTTACACTATGACGGAATTTTTGGACATTACTTTGTAACTTCAAAATTTGAATCTATAAATTAATTTACGTTTGACAAATCTACAAACACACCGTAATGATCTCAGATTAATAATATAAAGATAAGTAACACCCATAAGAATGATTTTTATGACCGATACATAAACAACAGTTTGCATGTTTACATATCAACGTATCCAAAACAAATCAGGGACGGCTCCAGGCTTCAGCGTTTATTTTAATGCTTTTGTATAACTTAAAACTTAATAGGTAGGTATACAAAATTTGTTTGTTGGAGGAATGTATTTTTCAATGCTATTCTGCTGTTGTTTTAATATCTGTTGTTTTTAAGTGATTTTAAAGTTTTGTGTTATTGGGTGCTGATTAATAATTGATTTTTAGTTACTTGTAAAGATTTATTTAGTGAATATTTATTGAGAAACAATGACTAATAAATGTGTAGTGTGCGGCCAAAGAGCAAAACAACGGGGTTGTTTATCATTTCACATATAAATGAACAAAATAAACCAGGGTCGGCATATTGCGTGAATGCGAAAGTGTACAAGCTCAAAAATGACTAAAATTAATATTAGCGTTAAAAAAAATAAAAAACAACATTTGATTCCATTTAATTCCGTAAAAATTCCACATTTTATTAAAAAAAGATACTTATACAAAACTATTTATTTTAATTTGAATGGAAAGTTTATTCTTAAGATTGCTCACAGACTATAGATGTTGATATTTTTTTAAATCAATTTTAAAGGTTGTTATAAAAAAATATGTTTATTTTCAGATTCCCTTGAATCTGAAGAGAAAAGAAAGTTGGCTGAAAACACTCAAAATGGAAAATGCCAGTCAGTGGCACTACATGTGTTCACAACACTTTAAAGAAAGTGATTATAATATTATAAGATCTGGATTAAAATCAATGCTGTTCCATTTTTTCCCCTGGCAACACTACCATCACTTCGTCACACCTACTGTCCAAGTTAATAGAGAATTATATTGAAAATTAATATACTAAGTAGTCACTCATTCATACCTCATGAAATAATATCAAGTAGATAGGTACCTACAGAGCATCAACTGTTATATTATGTTACTTTTATTGCAGTGATGTAGGTTTGTATATTTCAAAGAAATATCATTTATTTCAGCATTGAAAATTTAATTCCTTCGCCATCATTAGTACCCAGAACGGCTACGGTAACCGCTTGTAGCAATATCCGCTTTCCATAGGTGCTTGTTAATTTTCATTCGAAGAAAAATATGGAACGCGGCCTTGGAGAACAATAAAGTACGTGTGTTACTGTATGTAATCGACGCAGCTTCCTATATAAAGGCATCTGCAGTGTGCTTAAGAAACATACAAATATGTAAGTTTATTACATGTTACATGTTTAGCACAAGGACTCCATGTTAAGAGACTGTTATCCCACAACAGACGCGTCACAACAGGCTGTGGTGACGCGTTAGGGCATATGGTTCGAGGAGGTAAGCTATTATTGTTCATTTTGATGATGTAAAGAGGGTGATGGACAAATTAAATGCAACCACCGCACTCTCTATTTCGCACGTTCAGCAGACATTTAATGTAGCCAGCCAACAAAAATCTGGTCGATCTTTTAAAGAATTTTTTTCAAAAGTTTTTTATTTTTCATCCAAAGTGACAGAGACTTTTGCACAGTATAGTAGGCTGCCAAAGTCGACAGCGAGTGTGAGGAGGTGTTTTTCCATTTATTTTTTTGATATCTACATGCCTTTACGAGTATAAAGACTTTTTTAAAGAGTCGTTTGTATTTGTATATGTATTTTGAGCAACAGGCGTCAAAAGTTAACTCCTGAACATCTAGAACAGATGCTGCTAATTTACTGAAACTATAGAAATTACTAATGTGTGTGTTGTGTGTTCAGTGAAATATTTATTGCTCCTGTTATTTTGATAATATAAAATCGCCAATTAAAAGGTAATATACAATTTATCGTATCTTTAATATGTGTATGACAGCGTAGTGTCCTGGATCAGCCCCTGGTTTTTACGTCATCTGCTATTTACTCACGGACCTTAGTGAATTTCCGGATTTATTCTATGACGGATGCAAAATAATTTGTAAAGTTTGCAATCAAAACTTAATGTGCTGGCACAAAACAGATTGTCGTCGTCATATCAATACCGTGCAACATCAAAATAAAAAAATGGCATGCCTTTGACAACTCAGTTTATGTTTGATTTATTGTTAATGTTAATAGCCTGTAATATTCCGCTACACATACTGGATAAACAACCATTTCGGGAGTTTTGGAATAAATACAATCCCCAGGTGAACTTACCAAGTCGTACATCGTTACGTAGATATATTCCAGCTGTTCGTGAAGACATTGTATTGACTATTTTAAATATTATAGTACGTGTACTGGACCCTCTTAAACCAACATTTCCACTTTTACTAGCCAGTAAAAGACTAACTGCGTGTACTGGCGAAATAATTACGCGTGTGGTGTTGGAGACATTTGGAAAATTTGAACTTTCAACAAGTCAAGTATTGATGTTTGTGACTGATGGTGTAGCGACAATGCGCGTGGTAAGCCGTTCTCTTCAAAGAGACAATTGTAGGTTTTTACATGTTACGTGTAAAGTGCATGCGTTACATCTTGTGGCAGAAACGATTCGAAAATGTTTTCCAGAGGTAGATGCATTAATGGCAAACAAAAAAAGTATTTCTCAAATTTCCTAAACGGCTTCGAGCATTTCACAGATAGTGTCCTGGTATCCCTGAACCACCAGAGCCGATTCTTACACGTTGGGGAACGTGGTTGAAAGCGGATTTTTATTGTGCTGAATATTTTCAACAAATAAAAGCTGTGATACTACAGTTCAACTCTAACGAGGCTGCAGCTATTAGGGAAAGACAGACAAGCTTTCAAGACGTTTCCCTTGAAACAGATTTAAAAACTATTAATAACAATTATAGAGGACTACACGACGCAATAGAAAAATTGCAAAATAGTTTGTTGTCGTTAGTGGAATCGCTGCAAATAGTGGACGACGTAAATACACAGCTACAGGCTATAAATGACGCAAAAAATAATCGCGTTAGTGAAAAATTCGAGAGTGTATTACAGAAAGATCCTGATTTTAGTAAATTAAGACAAATTTGTGTAGGTGCATCTACAACTTCGTTAAGTGAGTTCACAGATTATGTATTACATCCGTAGATGTGGAACGGTCATTTTCAAAATACAAACATATTTTTTCACCAAAGCGAACATCGCTGACGGAGACAGCTGTGGAAACATACCTGATGCTATTTAGATCTTCCCCACTTTGTGATGACGACAACCAAACTACTTCATAAATCTGCTTAAAAGGGTGAGTTTTATACAAATTTTTATAAAATGTAACATTATTGTTAAAATTTATTTCCATTTATTGTACTTATTCAAGTATTATGATATGATGTAAACATATGAGTCATATGACGGCTCTGTCGGCCAGGTGACCTCGGCCAGCTTTAGTGATAACTGATAATAACAACTACAGTTTATGAGAACCACCCCATATTCTTATAAATGGTTCTATCTTGGTACAGAAATTTTCTTGCGAAGAACAGAATAATATTTAAAAGTCTATTTTCTAAATATTACAAATTATTTGTTTCTTATAGTACGACAAGATGGAAATTTTAATAAAGAATGGTACACTAAATTTAAATGAACCAATCATCTGTTACGAACTTTAAAAAGTATGAATTTTGGTTCATTGATTTTCTGTTATAAAATTCTATATTGAAATTCACATCGTGTCATACGGCTATTAGACCACAGTGAAATATTAATGTTTATATAATCCGTTCAAAATATTTTTAAATTATAGTAGGCGTTGATATTTTTTATTAGGTTGAATATTCCAGGACGCGTAAAATTTCGGCCCCAAAATAAATTGAAACACGCGGTTACAATAAATGACTTATTTATGCCCATGTCTATAAAAAATATGAAAAGGTATTAATTATACACCTACATATATACAAAGTAGGCCTAAGGATTGGAATATTCCATGGAATTCAAATGTCAAATTTCTTTTGTGACAAAGTATTATGTATTCTGCTGAAAGTTTATAAACTATTCACGGTTTGTTTCATTGACCAGCCAACATGATCCAAGCTCAGTTGGACTCATGTCTAGGGAAAGAATAGCCCGTCTAAACGGTGAATATCTTCGCTTCCAAATGGTTCATTTATTGATTTACTGATGGAGACTTGCATTGTCATCCACGAGAACAAAATTCATATTCCTTTGTGACAATCTTCGTTTTATCATAAACAAAATTTAGAAAAAATTAAAATACCTATAATAGAAGCAAAATTTACTGCAGGTATGGTATCATAAAGAAATGTTTCGCTTTTATACTCCAAATAGTATAAGCAAAAATATATGATAGTAAATATGTAATTCAAGTTAGCTTTACATGCTACAAATACATTTTAGAAACAATGTATACCAAGGTCATTTTTTATTAATTCTGAGAAAATTACACATTTTAATTATTATAATTAATGTGAAATATAAATTACCATGTAATGTTTTTAGGTGTTTGAATATAATGGTACCATTGACCGAATAATGGTATTACTAAAAATTAACACAAAGATTTATAATAATAATTATTGTTCTTGTTAAAATCTTATAAAAAGCCCATTAAAATATTACTAGTAAACGACCACAACAACTACTTTGTGGTCAGCATCAATACAGATTAGATTTATAAAAGATAAAATAATATTTCACTTGTATATGATCAATGATTTCTTATCAACTTTTTATGACTGAAATTATTTAAGTCGTTTTAAATACAATTTTTTGATATCTTTCATTATATTTGTATCAATTAAAGCAATTTTATCAGAGTTAAATCTGAAAAAACATGAAACTATATAAACATAAAATTATTATGATATAAAAAATCGGTTGACCCTGCAGGCCATCCCTGAAACTTCCCACTATTTTCGAGCTTAAAGCGCTCAAAAATATACGTATTAGTTAATTTTTGAGCTCTTCGAGCTCAAAATATTATACACACACATTTTTGAGCTCTACGATTAGGTGAGAAATCTCGAAGTTATATTAAAAAAACACTTTTTTTTGTAATTTTTGAACTGCGATATCTTTTGAACAAATTAACCAATCGAGATGCAGTTTGCAGCATTCAACGCAGTTTTTCAAGTACAAAAAGTTTGTACCAAAAATCGATCCGACAAAAATTTTGAATGTTCAAAAAAAAACACTTTTGCGAATTTTTCGTAATCGATATATCTTGAACGAATCAACCGATTTTGAGGCGGTTTACGGAATTCAACGCAGTTTTTTAAGTACAGAAAGTTATTTTAGTACCAAAAATCGATCCGACAGGAATTTTGAATGTTATTTTAAAAAAAACACTTTTTTTGCGATTTTTTCTTAATCGATATCTCTCGAACGAATCAACCGATTTTGATGCTGTTTGCGACAATCGACGTTGTTTTATAAGGAGAAGAGCTGATTAGACTTTTGGAATTGATCGGTTTAGTGGTCTAAAAGATATTCCAAAAAAACAAATTTTTGAAAATTTTATTTTTGAGATTTCTCAAAATCTACCAGGCCGAATCGGTTCAAATTCTCAGGAAATCTAAGTTGAGTTAACCCCTTTAGAATGCCGCAAACCGCGTTTCGATCGGTCAAGCCGTTCAAAAGTTATGAGAGGTTTACATACACCGTACACATATACACACAGACACACACACAGACATATATACAGCCATACAGACACCATCGTGGGAATAGTCAGAATAGCTTCTTAGGATCTCAAAACGTCGAGATCTGACAAAAACTCGATTTTCGAAAATCGGGGTGAAACCAATAACTTCCCGATTTCTGAAAACTTTCAATTTTCTTAGCGGAAAGTTAAAAAAAACACATTTTACTTTGTTTTTTATCACCAATTTATTGCAACAACGTTACGGCAGTTTTGGCGCTAAACCTACCATTTTCGAACGATTCTGAAGAGATTCTCTTCAGAATTTCAAATTGCGAGCTTTGGTAAAATTCAAATAACTTCAGTTTTTTTAGCCTATTTACACAAATCAATTAGTAACTAAAAATTGTTAAATTATACATATTTATATATGGTTAGAAAAGGCATTTACTATAGTTTTAAAATCACCATATCTATTTGTATAGTTGAACTGTGCAACTATGTTCAATTCACGAATTTATTAATATAATCTGGATCTCTAATACAATACAAATACCATGTCCCCTACATGTAGGCTTGAGCCACAATAGGCCTGCTGATGGCCGCAGTGGAGGGTCTACTGAGACCCACTCACAACAAACCTAACCTAACCTAACATGTAGGCTGCCATACTATGGGCAATTTATATTGGTTGGCTACATATTAACCAATTACTGAATGTTATGAGACCGCGGAAATTTAAATCGTTTTTACCACACACGTTAATCTATTTCCGGTTTTTATTTTCCAATCATTTAGCAATATTTCTGATTAAGTGTTTCATTTTTTCCAATTATATTGTTATTATAGTGATAATAATAATAATAATTATATTATTCCATTGAGAATATTTTGTAGTAGTTTGTTTTTGCACATTGACGTGTTTTCTGGTTTTGACATCCGTCATCAGTTTTGTGTTAAATTTAAAAAAATGAACCAAAAACAATTTAGTTCAGCGTCAGTGGAAGAAATTATCATACAAACTAAAGAAAATGCATGTAAAAGTACTATGGTAAGTAATAATTCGATACGGAAACATTTCCCAATCATTTTGTGACGAAAGGAGTTGCAAACTAAAAGAAAATATACGTCAGGACGAAACATTTACAATAATTGTGTTTTCATGTTCAAAACATTAGCACAGTTTAATTTTGATGTATTATGTAGTTACTTTATTTAGTTTAAATTGAGTTAATTGTTAAAAAAAAATTAAAGTTATATTTTGTTTTTTTCTTTCTCTTTTTTGGGACTTACTACCACATGAATAATTCTTCGTTATCTAAAAAATATAGTTAGTTACCCAGTATGTTTGTGGAAAAAATAAACCTCAGCGCTTGTGACTTTACTTCAAAAGATTAGTCAGAGGGTGTTTTTTGACAACTAATATGAGACACAAAAATATTAATATAATACCCGTTTCGGAAAACGAATCTGTTTCCCATTTCAAATTTATTTATTTATATAAGGTTAGGTGAGCATAAAAATTACATTAGAAACGATGAAATTGAAAAATGGAAAATTTGCGAACATACTTGGGAAAGAGGACATAGAATAAACCGAGATTCGGCAAAATTTTTAATGAAAGAAGCGAACATAAAAAAAAGAAAAATTACGGACTCTGCAATATCATTGAATGAAGAAAAATCTATCTATGGATATTACATAAACAAATAATATATGTGTCATGTTTTACGCTTGACATATTCAAAAAAAGTTAAATAACTTTGAAAAAGGAAACATGTTCGTTTTCCGAAACGTCAGGGAATTGTATTATTATTTTTGTATCTCATATTAATTGTAAAAAACACCATCTGACTAATCTTTCTCCAGCAACATACTGGGTAACTAACTATATTTTTTAGATGACAAATCGAAACCCAGTACGGCAACGTGAAATCACTAATTTTTACCAATAATAAAATTAAATGTAACTAAATTGTCCACAGTATGGCGATATTTTCTCAAGGTCGAGCAATTCCAATTGGAGATTCGGATTGTATTAAGAAATTCGTGGTTCAATTTAACCATTTCAAAACTTTGTCTAAGATTTCATCATCATCAGGGTTTATCCGAGTGGATTTTTTTATGGATTTATATGATAGATAATAATACTATCCTTTAAAAGATACAAGAAAGAAAATCGCTCGTTTTTGCCTGTTTTAAAAAAAAGTGGGTCGAAATATGGCACCTCATAACTGCTTTTTGAATGGTAAAATATTGTGTCGGCTTAGGAATAATTGGACTTCAACAATAATTATTGTTGGAGTCCAATTCGCCCAAAATGTTGTAGTTTTTTATCTAATTCTTAAGCATGTATATTCTTTTTACTTTGTTTTTTATTTATATTTTTATTCTACTGAATCTATTGTATTTTGCATATTTGGCAAATAAATATTATTATTATAAAAAAATATTATTATATTCACTTTATTTACAATATTTCTGTTTTCACAGATCATTAACTAATATTTAGCCTTCAACATTAACCATTAAAACTTAAAAATAAATGAAAAAACGTCGAAACAAAGTTAATTGTTTTACTGATTCTAAGCAGGATATTTTCTATTCACTATAAAATGAAAAAAAAAATGCGGATTGAACGCGCAGATCCTGAAAATGTTATAAGGTAGACATATTTAGTTGTTTCCGCTATTCGAATTATGTCGAAATTTATTAAAATAACTTGAATTTTCATAATTTTGACATCTCTCTAATAGTTTCAATAGGTTTGTTCCAACAGCCGCCTCGGACCAGTTTGAAACCGTCAGAAATATTCTCCCAGTTGCCTCTTATACGCTAAGCTCACTGTATTTACATTACTACTTAACTACGCCAATATTTCGTGACAGTTTCAAACTAGTCCGAGACTGTTGTTGGAACAAACCTATTATCATTCCTTTAGTACATCTCTCTCTCATCTCTACCCCCAAAGAAAATCTCAGCAATTTGATGACAACCATCCATATTTTTTTAAATTTGTTGGGGCCTTCCCAAATTAAAATGTGGTAACACATCCATTAGTTTTGATTTCGCTATGGCATAATGGATCTAGGAGCTAATTTTTAAAAATTGTTTAGTTTTCTCGTTCAATAAAAAAGAAGTAAACAAAAATTTTGCAATGTTATTTATACAACTATAAAAAACCGCTGCCAATTACTTGGGGATCAGAACTTCCTCACCGTGGTAAAACTCGACGTGTGGTGGAATATTTTAATAAAAGTAATTTTTGCGTTTCAAAAAAAATCACATTTTGACGTTTCAAAAAAGTCACTGACGTTTCAAAAAAAGTCACATTTTTTTACGTTTCAAAAAAAGTCACATTTTTTGACGTTTCAAAAAAGTCACTGACGTTTCAAAAAAAGTTACATTTTTTTGACGTTTCAAAAGTCACATTTTTTTGACGTTTCAAAAAAAGTCACATTTTGACGTTTCAAAAAAGTCACTGACGTTTCATAAAAATCACATTTTTTGACGTTTCAAAAAATCACATTTTGACGTTTCAAAAAAGTCACTTTGACGTTTCAAAAAAGTGACATTTTTTTTACGTTTCAAAAAAAGTCACATTTTTTGACGT